>JANAVB010005599.1:33528151-33868244 GCA_029216955.1 Iris pallida
TTTGGTTTATGTTACAAACTTAATTTTAAAAAATTGCGAATATTTTGATAATATTTGTCCACAAAACCAGATATTATCCTTTAATACATGTGAGTTTTTTTTGATCGGGTAGTTTTTTTTATTCAGTTTTCATTTTAAGATTTTTTTATATTTTTTAACTTTCTTGTTTTTAAATTTTTTTGTTTTGTGTTCTGTATCATTTTTATTTTTTATATTATTTTCATTTTTTTAGAATGTTTTTTTTTTTTCAAATTTTAAGTTTTTTTCATTTCTTAAGATGTTTTTTTTTTGCATATATATTTTAGTATTTTCATTTTTGAAGATTTTTTGGGCATTTTTCATATTTTTCCCATTCACCAAACATGGGAATATAATTTTTAGGAATTTAATTCCAAAAATTGATTCTGCAAATATAGATTTTTTTTTGGTATAAGTATTTCGCTCCAATGCCCCTTAGAAGGTGCATCCTTTATTTTTTTAATACGTAATTACCTAATAAACCGTTTTATTTAATAAAAAACTATAATTAGTAAATATAGGTAAGAATATATTTGTAACAATGCTTTCACGATAGTATATACTAGTTATAGATAGGATAGTTAATTAATAAAATAAGATAATTAATTAATAGATTTGGGGGAGTTTTATGTAAAACAAAACCCCCAAAGCCTTTACCTCAATTATTTGGAAAACAATAATCCTAAGTTTACTAAAAAAAACAATCTTGCTGTATGGCTAGCTTAGTATAGCCCACTATAGCAAATGCATGTGGCAGGAGAGAGATAACCAAGTTTACATGTTAGCTGATCAACTGCTTTGAAAATATTCTTTAAATATTTCTCTTATGTTAATTGGCTCCAAAAAATTTTGGCTGATGACATCTTCCATTATGTGGTATTTGACATGGAAAGTGACATGACAGCTAACATGTCATGTTTAACAAAAAAAATTAATTATCCAAATTTTGTATTGTTAACGTTAATGCTAATTTTAATTTAATGTTAAAATTAATATTAATGCTAATTAATGTTAATAATAATAATAATAATATAATAATAATAATTTGAAGTTAATTTTAATTTTAGTATTAATTTTAATGTTAATATTAAAGTTAATATTAAAGTTAATTCTAATAGTAATGTTAATGTAATTTTAATTTTAATATTAATGTTAATGTTAACCAGCTAAACCTGTAAACTTTGTTACCTCTCTCCACCACATCAGCATTTGCTAGTAGTGAAAGCATTCACAGCGGAAGAGATTTCAAATGCTACATTTGGACTTTAGTTAAATTGTGTAGCACTTGAAGGCTGCAATGGGCACTTGTCCATACTTGAAAATTACTAGAAAGTTAATAGACACTCCAGATCTGGAGCGTGTTCTAGCTCCGCTACATTAATTTTTGGGCCCACTAAATTAACAATTATTACCAAACATGGAAGAAAGTTAAAGAGGTAAAATAAGGATAAAAACTCTTACCAAATATTGAAAAAAAATAAAAAGAAAAAAATAGGATGGATGTTAATTTGGAGTGTACATTGTGTGTCAATATCAAGTTGACACTCTAAAAATAATAATTTACACAAATTTTAATAATTTGGAGTATATGTTTAGAGTGCTACCACTATGAATGCTCCGAACTAGTACTAAGTTAGCCATAGAGAATTTCGAAAGAAAATACAACTTTCTTACAAGTTACAACATACTCTATCTTATGCTAACATGGTCTTTTCAAGCCCCACCTCTCTCTCCCCTCCAATAGAAATCGACCCTGTGATAAGTTGTAAAAAGATGGTAATACTTTGGTTATAGTTGTACCATTACTCATTTGGAAAAAAGAGCAAATGACGATGGAACATTGGAAACTCCCCACTTTGTGCTACGGTTGTTTGCACTAGACAGACACTATCTTAGCTAGTGGCAAGCTGAAAGGAAGGTTTATTTAGGTGTCTTTTTAAAAATATAAGTTAATGACTTTATTCCAACAGAATATAGACAATTTACTTAGGACTCATTTGTCAAATACTATTCACCCTCTAAATTGAACTCCCAACCATTAGGGGTGCAACTCGACGGGTTGGATCGGACTTGAGGTCAATCCGAGCCTAATCCGATGAATCATAAGCCTAGTCCGAGCTCAAGTCCGATCCGACCTCGGGTTCAACATATGAAGCCCAAGACCAAGTTCGGAGGATTGGGTTTGGCTCGGGTTGGATCGGGTCCATTGGGTTTATCGGGCTCTAATATAATTGAAACAATTTTAAACAAAAGTAATATTAAACACATAATCAATAGCAATCAAGTCTTGATCATTACAAAATACAAACTGAAATAAGATTTATGATAAGAAGTTGAAGAGTTTGGGTGAAAAAATTTAGGATTTAAACTTTTATTTGAGAAGTTTGACAATATATAATATTTTTTTTTGAAGAACTGGTACTTCATTGAATAAGATGCAATTACATATTACATATGATCAGCTTCAGATGGAGCTATATCTACTCATTACTCCAATATCTGTCTCCAGATTGTTAATTAAACTAGTTACAGATAGCCCAACACCTTCGAAAATTCGTCTATTCCTCTCTCGCCAAATGTGCCAAACCGCTGACAATAGTCGAATCCTTGCTTTATCAAACCTTTCCCTCCCTTGAGTTTTCATGCAAAGGATCTGTTCTACTATCTCAGTTAATTCTTCATGCATATTGCAGTGAGGCCCATACTCCGACTGCAATGCTCCCAAATCCGATTAGAGAAAGCACACATGAAGAATAAATGGCTCCTTGATTCATTCTCTCCACCACAAAGGACACATTCCCGATTTGGAATAGGAATACCAAACCGCACCATGCGATCTCTAGTGAGCAATCTGTTGCGATAAGCTTTGTATAAAGTTTCATCTTCATGGCTGCTTTTGGCATCCATATCACCTCTGCCCAATCAACTTTCTCTCCCCGATCTCTTGACTGCTCATATGCTACTTTGGAGGAGAATTTGCCATCTACTGTATCAAGCCACTCTCTATCCGCCTCACCTGTTTGATCTAATTGAACTGCCTCAATTTCATCAGCATGCCACTGTCCAACTGAGCGGTTGTGCACACACCAATTCCCTTCATGGATCAATACAGATAACGGCTCATCAGCTCCACTCAATTCGAACACCGGCCAGCCCTCTCGCTCGACCAAGCTTCGGTGATTAAGCCACGGGTCAAGCCAAAGGCTTGTGGTTTGGCCGTCAGAAATCACCCGGTTTATATGTTGCTTCAGAATCGGACGAATTCGGAGAATATTCTTTACTGTCACTGAAAAATTATTGTCAATGGGTTGAACCCAAAAGTTGGTGTTCTTCAAGTACCTGTTCGTGGTCCATTTCGCCCACAGTGAGGTACCATCGAGCAGTCGACTCGCCATTTTATACAAGGCTACTTCTCGTAGGGTTCGAAGTGACCGAATCCCTATTCCTCCCTCCTCCTTCGGTCGGGTTAACTCCCCCCAGCCGACTGTATGTACTCCACTCTCCAGACGAAGTTCGCACATAACTTCTCAATTTTCTTGATGATCATATCTGGGACATAGATGGCTTGCATCCAATAGTTAGCTATAGCATGAATAACTGATCGAATGAGCTCAATACGTCCTCCAAATGACAATAATTGCGCTTGCCAACCCTCCAATCTATTCTGAACGTGGTGTAGCAGTCCTTGGCAGTCAGCGTAGCGTGCATAGTTAATCGACAATGGCAATCCAAGATATCTGACCGGTAGATGTCCTCTCTCAATATGAAGCATCTGCGACCACCTTTCTTTCTCTGGACAGTCCCTATTAAAATAGACATGACTTTTCTCCCTATTAAGTTGCAGGCCAGATACTGTAGCGAACTTCTCCAGGACATTATTCAGAGAGTTGATACTCCTTTCTGAAGGCTCAACGAACACTAGTAAATCGTCAGCATAAACCAAATGAGAAATAGTAGGCCGTACCCGATGGTAAAGAGAGTTGATTAGCTTGTCATGCACTGCAAGATCCATTAAACAAGTAAAATATTCCATGACGATCGTGAACAAATACGGCGAGAGCGGGTCTCCCTGTCAATGCCCCGATTGCTTTCGAAGTACCGCATGGTTGCCCTTTGACGAGAATGGAGAACGTAGGTGTTGTTATGCATTCTTTGCCTCGCCACCCACCACTCTTCGAACCCCATGCGAAGCAATATTTGACACACAAATCCCCTATTCACCATATCATATGCTTTACGGAGGTCAAGTTTAATACATCCTTTTTTTCCTCCTGCTTTGTTGAAATCGCGCACCAGCTCGTGAGCAATCAGACAGTTCTCCGCAATGGACCTTCCTTTGATGAAAGCAGACTGATTATCAGATATCAATCCCTGCATGATCTCCTGCATTCTATCACACATAAGATGAGTAATAATTTTATAGAGGAAGTTACAACAAGAAATGGGACGAAAATCCCCAGCTCGGCAGCATCCTCCTCTCTTTGGAACTAACATCAAGAACGTGTGGTTCAGTTCTTTTATTAGACGGCCTGTTTTAAAGAAATCTTGGACAATATGTAGCACATGAATCTTCAGAAGGTCCCAATGTTTCTTATAAAAAGTCGCATTAAACCCGTCTGGCCCTGGAGTTTTGTTAGGGTCCGCCTAACTATCTTTTCTATCTCCTCCATCGTCACCTCTTGTCTCAATAATTGATTTCCTTTCTCTGTCACTATTCTTTTACAAGTAATAGTCGGAAAATCTTCCAAGTAATCAGATTGGTTATATAAATCAGTAAAATACCTGATAGCTTCTTCCTCCATGCCCTTATCGTGGTTCAGTAAAACTCCATGTACGTCCAGAAGCGGACTAATAGCATTCCTGTGTTGTCGTGCTTTAACAGTAGCATGGAAGAACTTAGAACATCGATCCCCGTCTTTTAGCCACGAACATTTAGCTAGTTGTTGCAGATGAATTTCTTCCTGGAATCGTGACTTGCGAACTCTCGCCTGGAGTTCCAGTTCTTTATTTACTAACTCGGCGTTGAGGGGATTAGCTTGTACCTGTGATTGAATGTCCTGAAGCTCCTTTTCCATGTTCACTAAGTCTTTGGCAGGCCGATGCATATTCCAATTCTTGAGTGACCTTTTGATACGTTTAAGCCTCTGGATGAGACAAAACTGAGGAGAACCAGTGATTGGAGGCTCAAAGCCTTTAGCTACAGCTTCAGAGTATCCCTCCATTAAAGGCCATGCATTATTGAATCTGAAGGGTCGCCGCGAAGGAGAATCCTCTTGGATCCGAACGAGCAGTGGCGTGTGGTCACTAGTACCACATGGTAAACCTTCACATTTGCCGTTAGGAAAAGTCCCCATCCATTTGTTGTTGCAAATCGCTCTATCCAATTGGCAAACTACTCGGTTAACAGCCGAACTGTTACTCCAAGACCAAGTATGTCCCGTTTTTGCCATATTTATCAAACCCGATGCAAGTAAACAGTCTTGGAAGTCCGCTAGGATGGATGCGGGAACCTGTCGACCTCCAATTTTTTCGCCTCTGAGACCATGGCATTGAAGTCACCGATAAGAAGTAATGGACTGCTCTCTCCAACTTCTACCGATACTTTTATCAGATCCTTCCAGAGTTGGAGTCTTCGCCGGCGGTCATTATGGCCGTACACCGCTCCCACCATGATGATCAGACCCCCTTTATTAGCATATTCTGTCACAATTAGTTGCTCTGACAGGAATTTAACCGTTCCCGACCAACTACGTGTATCCCAAAATCCAAATACGCGCCACTCCGCAGATCAATCCATTATGGATTGAAGACCAGTGCGTGGGAATACGACTGTCTAGCCTGTTTGTAGACTTAATCTTACTCTCCAGTAAAGCTACTATAGAACAGTTATGCTTCCTAGTCATATAGTGATTTCTTTCCATCTGTCGATCGAGTTGCAACCTCGAACGTTCCAAGATAGAATCGACATGGACACTTAATTGAGGGGAGTGTCCGAGTCAATCCTTCTACTCTCCCCCGGACAGTTAGAGAGAGTATTATGAGCATTCGATACCACGGAAGTTCGGGACGGGCTCTGCAATAGTTTATTCCATTCTGGATTCGTTATAGTTAATTCATTACCTTTGCTTGTAGAAGGATTAAGACTACTATTCCCTTCTCTCGTAAACACCGCGCCTTCCTTTTGAGTCTTGGACGCCTTCTTGCTAATTCTTGTTGCTTCCTCTGGCTCCGTATTGCTTTCTTCTTCTTCAACCCCGCTCATCCCCTCAACCGATTGGTTGTCTTCTATTCTGATTTTACTTGAGGGACCAACCAGTACTAGTGCAAGTGCCCCTGGTATAGCTTGAGTTTCCCGTGGCTCCGGATTTTGGCGTTTGCCAAGCAGCGACATCGATGCTATCTCGTTCCGGCCAACTGGTGATTGCTGGTCTGGTGCTTCCATCTCCATTTGCACATCCTCTCCTGGCTTTTCTTGCTGTTGTAGGTATTCTCCCTCCTTATTGACTTCAGGTTCTTTCTGTACGATATCCCCTTGGTCCTCTCCTACTTCCCCTGTCTCCGTTCGCATTTTACAGTGAGCGTTAACATGTCCAAAACAGTTGCATATAGAGCATGATGGTGGCACCCATTCATACTCGATCTCCTGGACACTCCATTCGCCATTTGGAAGTACTAGATCAATTGTTCTCGGTAGCACATCTCCAGCCTCAATCTCTACAAATATTCGGGCATATGATAATCTCTGTCTCCGTGCCGTCGGGATGTCAGTACGGATCGGCTTCCCTACCATGCTCGCCATTTTCATTATGGAGGGGATACTCCATAATTGAGGGAGAGCCATGGAAGACGTACCCAAATAGGAACCTTCGAAAGTCTATCCTTCTCAAAATTTGATTCCGGATACCATCTTTTGAGTACTACTAATCTTCCATCAAACGTCCAAGACCACCTTCCAATATACGTTCGAGGTCTTCTACGAGAGCAAACTTTATAAAGTAGAATCCGTTTTCACGGGAGAAAATTTCCATCTCGCCTTTTGGTCTCCAGACTCTGTACGCGAAAGCTCTAATCTGCCCATAGAAAGGCCGATCGCCTATGACATAAAGAACTAGTGTGTTCTTCCAGTACTCCTTAGTTTCCTGAATATCATCATTAGTAATTTCTACTACTCTCCTCCCGTTTATGATACTAGGTTCAATGTATTGCATGTCAATCTCCTCTTGGACTGCCACTGGCTGGCATATTTCAGCCCATGAGACTGGCTTAGAGTTCTTCCCAGAACTACTTTCCTTTGTGTGCCTCGGCTGTTTGTTTTGTTTGATCACCAGCCGCTTTCCTCTGACCTGATTCATTTCCCAGATCGCTCATCATCTTCCCCTTCAACTTCCTGTCTCCTTCTTCCCCTCGAGTTAGGGGCAAAGGCTTCCATCCGGTCCGACTCCTTTGAGTCCTTCCCCCTCTACCAGGAACTGCTGCACGTCCCGCAGGTTCCCTAGTATGTTGAGTTTTGGTTCTCCGCCGTCTTTCCACCGTCGTCCACCCTCCCGCAACTTCAGTGACATCTTTATCTGATTGTGAACTCTCCCTGCTTCCTCTGTGACTTGGTTCCCCGTCGTTTCGGTGCCGCTCGGAGTACCTCCGTTTGTACGAAGGAACCCTAACCCTAGCGCCGACATCTCTTGACAATATATATATATATATATATATATATATATATAATATATATATATAAGTCGGATTTCGGATTCTTGGGGTAATCCGGCACATGAACCCAAGCCTAACCCGATTTATGATCGGGTTCAAATATTTGAACCCGAGCCCGTATCCGACTATCTACAACCCTAACCCAACCCATTAACGGGTTTATCCGATCGGGCTCGGGTTTAGCCCGCCCGAGTTGCACCCCTACTAACCATCGAGTCCGGATCTGTTTTCTTGGAATTATTGTCTTATTTAATGTCCCCACACCTATTTGTCTCGTGGGCCCACCACTTAAAAAAATAAAAGCAAAAGTAGAGAGGGACAAAAAAAGAAGACAGTAAAGCCTCGTTTGGTTCACGAAAACATCGGATTGGAAAAGAAAAAAAAAGATCACTTTTCTATGTTGGGTGTCAAAGGATTTGAGAAAAAAATAAAAATAATTTCGAATGGAAAAAAATAGGGAAGAAAGTAATTTCATCCATCTAAGCAAAATTTTACATTGAAGTATTCACTTTTCTTTCGAAATTTTTTGGCATTTTCAAACATCTGAAAGAAAAATCAATAGAAATTGTAATTTTCCAAAGGAAAGGAAATGAAAAGGAATTGATTTTCTTTTCCTTTCATTTCGCGAACCAAACGAGGCCCAAATTCCGAACAACAGATCACGACTCCAAACCATTCATTTTTTATGTGACTGACGTGAAATATTAAAAATATTTTGTGTCATCTAACATAACAACGGACATGATAATTTTAGCTAAAAAAATTAATTACTCAAAATTTTAATGTTAATAATAATATTAATTTTAGAAAAATACAATAACACTTCTATGTTTCATAAGTATTACACGGACTACCGCTTTTATAGATGGTCCGTGTAATTACTTTCAAATAGAAATAATTTTTATAACAAATGTAAAACATATAAAGTTAATATAATTTACGAAAATTTTCATAAAAAGCATAAATATTTAAGAAAATTGTGTAAAAGACACTAAGTTTATGAAAATAACGAGAAGAGCACCGTCGCGCCTAAAAATAGGACGTGACAAAATTTGGCGCCCTATTTAGGGGCGTGAAATTTTAAAATTTTCCAAATTCCTCAACCCTTTTTGATTAGGCCTGATTAGGCCTAAAATAGAAACGGGATTAAACATCACTAAAAATAGGCGTCCTAAATAAGGACGTAGAAAATATTTTGGCACCTAAAATTAAGGCGTGGATTTTTATTTTTTATTTTTTCGGAAAATCGACGCCCCATGAAAAAATATCCACAAAATTTTGTCTCCCAAGAAAAAACAAACAAGCAAGAAATCTACGCCCAAAAGAAGGGCGCCAAACTTCTTCATTTCCACGCCGAAAATATGGACGCCCATTTTACATCCATTTCTCTAATCCATCTCCTAATCCCATATCCTTGCTAATACATTTTCTAATCCCATATCCTTTGTTTTTGACGCCCATTATTACGACGTAAAAAATTCGCGCCATACTTTTAGACGCAACGATGCTCAACCTGTAATTACTCCAAACTTAATTCCTTTTACGAAATAAGTTTAAAGTTCAGTGCTTACAACACAATTTTTCGTATAATTTATCCTTAAATTTAATATTATTTATATTACGTTCGCTGTGATATCAATTCTTACGGCATCTGTCGTACTCACGACAGCTGTAACATAAAAATGGTAAAGATGGTTTGGAGGAATATTTGGCTAATTATATGGACACAGCCAAAAGTGATCGGGGTTAGTCCATTTTTTTAATTTTTTTTGTCCAGTTTCTAACAAGGACTGTCAGGATCTAACAAGGACTGTCATAATGGGATAGTCCCGATCACTTTTTGGCTGTGCCCAAATAATTTGCAGAAACATTTTTGGAGGGATGAATAACGAAAATTCACGAAGTAGAATTCGCATATTTCAGCGGCGATCGGAAGAGAAAACTGATCGAGAAAGAATCTTCAGCAGGAAAAAAGAGTAGATCTTGTATCTTGTATTTAGGTTTTCTTCTTCTTCTTTCTTCCTCTGAAACCCTAATTAATTTTCGCATTTTTTTCGTTAAAGTTGAGATCTTGCGCTATTCTACTCGCGTTCTTGATCATTTTATTGCTTCTTAATCGGAAGAGTTTGGTTGTTTTTGCGTCCAGATTGGTCGGGAAAAAAATGTTTGGACTCGCGAGAAGAAGGATTGGATCCTGTGCTCTCTCTCCATCGGTAAAATCATGATTTTTTTTGTTCCTCCTATTTTTTTTTGAAGTAATTTATCGACTAATTCGTGTTATTTTTGGTGTCGAATTAGAATTTGAGTCCGGTGGCGTCCATTTGGCCTAAGAGTTACTCGTCTGCTTCCAAAGAGGTACTAAGTGATCCATTTTTATGTTATTTTTTTAGTTTTCTTAGTTGTTCAAATTTGATCATGTTGTAGTAAATTTTTTGTTCAATTTGATTTATAGGAAAAGCATTATTTCGTGATTTATTGTTTAAAGTTTCGAATGTTGTGTCGAGATATCAACTTTACTTGCATCATCGTAAGAAAACCTTGAGAAATTACTGTATGGAGGACCATTTTAGCAGAAAGCACGGACACTCGAAGTCAAGCGGTATCCGTCTTGTGTCGTATCAAGCACATGGGCGGAAGCATGATTTTTTTCCCACAGCACTGATGTGATCATTATAGCACTGCAGTGAACTGTGGAAAACGACGACATGCTATTGTGAAGACTGCAGGAAATATGACAACTTTGTGGTTAGCTACGAGCGATGTTACGGGTGGAGCTAGTCCTGAACAGAATTTATAAAACCTCATCCTTTTGTCGAACTATGTTGTTGTGTTGTTTTTTTTTTTTTTTTTGGTGAGAGAATCAGTGAGAGGAAAACCTCCCCAGTGTTTCATTAAAGAGAAGTTTAACGAAACCAAAGAGTTACAAATACCATTACATGATCAACAAAACGTGGAACCTCCATAAAAGTACACAAAAGATAGAAGAAATGTCACATTACATATAGACAAAAATGAATAAAAAACTGCTATCAATTGCTCGTGTTTCATTCATGTCTGTCTCGGAACAAATTGTTGGAGATTATTTCTAATATGGAAAGAACAACAGAACTGGAAATTAAAGAACCGAGAAAAAAGGATACGTTACAAAAGATGTTGTCCTTAGAATAGATTTTGTCCCCTCAAATCGATTCACCAGGGTTGACGACAATCTACTTCCGAGGTACAACGAATCATGACTCGCTTTACCATGCACTCGGTGGTGAATTCCTCGATCAATCAATCCCGCCTTACCCGAAGGTAAAGAAAACGAAGGAAAGGATTTTTGGTTTTAGATGGAAATTTGTTCTGTTCTGTTCTATGTATGAAGACAAAGTATTGAAAATTCAATGTAATCACTCAAAATCTTCTGAGCAATCTATTGTCTAGGATATCCGCGTCACGTATCCTGTAACATGATTACTTGAGAATCGAGGCTGCTTAAGACCAAGAAAAAAAATGAAAAATAAATACAAAGGAGAATCCTTTTTACCCCTGGCCCGACCTGCACAATGCAAGTGCTAAGTGCGTCTAATAAATGAAAAGGAGATATGAAATTACCTTTTTACTCCTGCTTCGACCTGCGCAATGCAAATCTGCTAGTGCTAAGTGCATAAATGTGTCAAAATCGCACAATTATTCGCGCACCCACACGCGAGTTGCATGGGCTTTAGCCCGCAACCTCAAAACTTACTTATCCCAATAAACGAAAATAAGTAATAAATACAAAGGAGAATCCTTTCTTCTATCCAATGTGGGACTAAAACATTCATTATTGAATCACATTAGCAACAAGATGTTGCTCCCAAATGCAACACCACCAACACAAACGCCTTTGCTTCTTGATTCCTCTTCCAGAAGGTCCTCCTGCCCAAAACCTGATATTAGACACTATCTTGCCCACTAGTTGCAATATGGTATTATGCTTTTGATTAAAAAATCTATTATTTCTTTCTAACTAGACAGTAGACACCCTAACATACGGCTGCTGCCATAACATGCCATAGCCAAGAATCCATTTATCTGGAAAAAAATTCCCTCCATAAACCCCAAAGTGATTTACCGTGCTTGGGTATCCTCTAATGTTGAAAACATTTTTGCATGCCTCCAAATCGGCCACACAAAATCACAATGGAGTAAAAGTGACTCCAGGTAGAGCTATGTTGTCGGAAGAGGAACTAAAGTCGGGAAGTGAGGAGCTTCCATGGTGGGAGCCTTGGAGTAAGATGAGACATTTGGACAAGGTTGGAAGGTGGAAGAGTGACTTGTTGCCGTGTGTGAGTGGTCATAAGGGGTGTTTGGTTCTAGTGAAGGTGGAGGACCAAGTGGTGGTTGAAGTAGGAGAGACACCATTTGAGGAGACAAAAAGAATGTTTCGAGGGGAGTAGAGGATTAACTTGATAAGTATGAGGGGACACAAGACCTAACTGGTTTGTTAAGTATCTGATGTTTACTTTTTTCTCTTAGAGGCATATACTAATTTTTTTGGGGTAAAAATCCGGAGGGGGTTCAAGCCCCTCAAGTTACTGTATGTATCTTCCCTTGGCCAGGCACGTATAAGATATGATAGTGACACCCAAAGTACACTAGGACATGCCAAATATGTCATATCCATTGCCTGAGTGGATACGCATTGTCACGTGTCTTATTTATGTCCATGCAACATAGACACTTTATAAGTTATATTTACATATGAACAAAGTAGAGAATCTGCTGGAAACTAATACTGTGGAATTAAACTTTTATAGATGACAGTTCGTGATGCTTTGAATTCTGCGCTTGACGAGGAGATGTCCGCTGATCCGAAAGTTTTCTTGATTGGCGAGGAGGTAAACATACGAGAGTGATTTTGATTGTATTATGAGTGATCTTTTTAGCTCGTACTGATAGGATAGGGTTTGTGCAGGTTGGAGAGTATCAAGGTGCATACAAGGTTAGATGCTTGCGAGCTGAGGCTTTGTTTGGTTGTTTGTGTATTTTGCTTGTGTTGAGTAGCTCTTCAATTGTTTGCTTCTGTAGATCACCAAGGGTCTGCTCCAGAAGTATGGGCCGGAGAGGGTTTACGACACTCCAATTACAGAGGTTGCTTTATTTTCAATGCTAGATGTTTGAGCTCTGTTCAAATTTTGCATTTCTAATGTAGTTATGTCTTTGTTTTGATCTATCCTGTAGACAGTTTATTTGTTGAACTACTGATTGTTTCTTTGTCTTCGGACGTTTTTTGTTGTGCTACTATATTAGTGTATGCTTTTCTTTGTTATGATACTATATTAAACATTTTTTTCTGTTATTCATCTGCAGGCTGGATTTACTGGAATTGGAGTTGGGGCAGCATACTATGGTCTTCGTCCTGTTGTGGAGTTTATGACGTTTAACTTTGCTATGCAGGTTAGTGATATGTGTGTGTGTGTGAAATTGTGTTTGTACTGTGAAGGTTTTAACCTTTATGTCCTGGTGTCAGTTACTTTCTGGTTTAACATTAAAGGTATTTAGTTTTTAACCTTTATGTCCTGGTGTCAGTTACTTTCTGGATTGGGAATTGAGTGCCAAAGTGATTCCCAGTCACTTGGTTTAAGCATGAAAGTTACTTGCTACTGTTGATACTTTATGTCATGCTAGTGCTTCATGCTATATAGTTTGCTTGTTCTTCTGTTCATTTATGTGGGCATACACACCCTTATGCATTTATGACAGCTTTTAGTGCAGTCACAAAATCCAACCCCCTTGCTGAACAATTCTATGTATTAGCATTTGATTAGAGTTTTTGTTCTGAGCGAGATTTATGCAAAAGTCATAGTTTTTTTTCTTTCCTTATGATCTTGATACTATTATAGATATTCTTTGCAAACTAAATTCATTTATTCGAAAACTTGATCCATTTTTATGATGCATTTCAGGCAATAGATCATATCATCAATTCAGCAGCAAAGTCGAACTACATGTCAGCAGGTCAAATGCCTGTCCCTATTGTTTTCAGGGGACCCAATGGTGTTGCTGCTGGTGTTGGTGCCCAACATTCACAGGTAAATTAGCATATCTGGAGTTCAGATGGTGCTACTTCATGGCATTTCCAATCTTTGAGAATATATTACACTATAATGTGGTTGAAGTTGAACATAATTGAATTCTGGTTGTTTAAGAAAAGAAACTAAAACATAACAAGCAAGCCTCTGTGTATTCATTGACTGTTTGGATCGACTTGTCGAGACTCGAAAAAGAGGAATTCATTTCTGTAATCCATGAGTCTTGTTAGCTATTGCAAAAACTTGGGCTGGTAGTTACACAAGATATATGTTTCAAGATGCGGGTAAGAGGCCTGACATGTCACAGTTTCATTTGCTTAAAAATTTCTAGACATTGTCATCCTTATTTTCTTCTGTATTCACTTAAGTTCAACTGCCATGCCTGACCTTGTTACATTTCGATATAGTTTTTAGGAAAACATGCTTCAACCCACTGGTTATCTAATGCCCATATTCTATTCTACTTTGCAACAAATTGTGCTAGGTGCTAGCATCTTTGGTGCATGAAGAGATCCGAAAGTGGCTACTAGATCCCAAAAAGTGGTGCTTGATTCAATTTTCAAGCTAACACTATGCCACTATAGAAGTTTCCCAACATGTATAATCATATACAAAGCCAATACCTAACATGATTTAACTTGATATGTAGTAAGAAAATAAAATATGGAGCAAGTTATGATTCATTGGTAATTTTCAGTGTGCAGCATGGTATGCATCCTGTCCCGGGTTAAAAGTCCTTGCCCCGTATTCATCCGAGGATGCTCGGGGCTTGCTCAAAGCGGCTATTAGGGACCCTGATCCTGTTGTTTTCCTTGAAAATGAACTTCTGTATGTAGTTCCAAACCATATGTTTGTCATTTGAGACCTGAAGAATTACCTAATTAGCCAATCTCTGGATCCTTTTTTTTAAATTTCAGATATGGAGAATCTTTCCCTGTTTCTGAAGAAGTTAGGGATTCCAGTTTCTGCGTTCCTATAGGAAAAGCCAAGGTATATTCCTATTTTGCATATTAAGTGTTCCTCGATCTTTCTTTCTTTCTTTCTTTCTTTCTATTTCATGCATCTAATGTCGCGTGCTGACAGATAGAAAGAAGGAAAAGATGTGACAATTACTGCTTTCTCAAGGATGGTTGGTTTTTCTCTTCAGGTGTGTGATTAAAATAGTCTGTATTTTATTCCTACTTTACATGCCTTACCATTTCGATGAGTATTCCATATGTCTAGCTACTTGCTATTGAACTATTGCTGTCCTTTATTTGCTTTGTGGTAAACCTTTTTTTTTTTTTTTGTTTACTCACTTTACTGTAATAGATAACTGTTCGCTGAACATTTTGCAGATATCCATTTCATTTGCCTGCTTGATTTTCAGAATTTCCTTATTGCCCTAGTCACATTACTGGCTTGTAGATTCTTGTTATATTTTTTTTGCACAATGATGGTGTTTTATATTTGTTTATTTATAAGTTGCATTTCTTAGTAAGAAAATCAACCTTGAATTTGAGGAATCTTTCAAAATTTCTTTGGAAATTTATAGATGAAATGATTTTTCAAGCTGTTCATTACATAGTAAAACAAAAGTAGCTATCCTAGATATAATCATTTTCTCGTTATGGAAGTTACTCAAGTTATTCCTGTTAATCCTAGTGATGTCCTCTACAACCCCACAAATTATTATTGTCATAATACCTTCCATGTGCAGTCAGTACATTTGGATGGTCTTTATCTACACATAGTTATCTTTCTGCTTTATGACAATGTTGAAATTTAAGCTTGCAATGTTGAGTATCAATGCTAAAAGTGTTGGGCAGAATTTTTGTTTTGAAAGCAGTGTTGTAATGTTACAATTAATTTCTGACTTCTTCATATAACGACTGAAGGTTAAGTTTTAGAAATTAGGAGTATTTATTTCAGAGTTGGCAATTGAAGCTAAAGCCAGACTATCTTGCCACAAGCTCTCATTACGCAGTGCAAGTTGCGAGTCTAATTTGGCCTAGCTAGCTGGCTAAACCAACTTACTCTGCAGTCAGAAAATAGATTACTATTCCAACATATTAGCCATTTCTCATATTAATTGAAGTCCGAATCTATATATTTTAGTTTTGAAGTTTATGGTGTTCTTCAAATTTATTTTACTGGAGAGTTGGGTATTTACCAAGGTTTTAGGATTTTAGCCCCAAAGGATAAATTTTGTGCATTCGGCTAGAACTGGTTCAGAATCTGCTAAAAAACTTGGTCAAGCCGTCAAGGTACATCAAGCAAATTTTTTTTTTTGGATACTTTATAAGTCTGTAAAATTGAAACTATTAAAAGGACCATATTAAGTGCAATCCCGTACCAGTCAGTAGACTAAATCTTAATTACCAGAAAAATTACCGAATCTATAAAAACCTTAACCGGAAAGCATAAAAAAAAAGAAACAGCGTTAGAGGAAAAGAGGATGATCGGAGAATATACGAGTTGCTTACCTTGATTGTTGCCTCCATCCTGTAGTTGCTGCATCCTGCATTCCTGAAGAACTTAATTATTTGTAGAGGAGGAAGGAGAAATCCGAAAACAAAGTAGAAACGACTAATTGATGAGGACATCATTCAAATTTTGAATTCAGATTTCAAGTTGTTTTTCATTTGTTATTCTGTTTTTGGTTACCTAGGGGGCGTTTGGTTCACTGTAATGTAATCGTAATCGTAATGGAATTGGGTTTGTAATGTAATTGGGTTTGTAATGTAATGGAATCACAATTACATTACCATGTTTGGTTGGAACATGTAATTAAACTATGGAATGTAATACCAATTACATTCAAGTGTTTGGTTTAACATGTAATGTGTCACGCCCTGACCCGGAATCACCCGAATCATCGTCCTCGCAGGGGGCGTGATGCCGCACGAGCCTGGAGTTGCGCTCGTGCAAGGCAAGATGACAAGTTCTCAAATGGTTATCTTTTGATTCGATATTAACAACGAAAGGAAAACAGAGTATACGAAAAAGTTCTCTTTATTGATATTCGAAACTGAGATTACAATGGCTTTCGATAGCCTAATAATATATGCCAGATTGGCTACAACACTCAGGTTCTCTCTTGCCCACAAAGGATTTCACCGTTCCATACATCATGCCTTCTATATCTCGGCCGCATCAATCCAGTTGCATAGTCCGAGCGTCAAGCGATCGCACGCTTCAATACGCTTCGCATTCAAGCCTTAGCGTTCAAGCAACGCTTCGCTGCGCGCCATCCATTCCCTGCACCCTGCATGAAGCTGGTGGGGGATCAGTACGTTCGTCCTCGCATGTACTGAAGCAAATCTTCTTTCCAAACCAACATTGTAATATTTACGTTGAATCATGCAACTTAGCTTATGATCTTGCTATGTTCTCCTTAGGGTCAATTTCATGGCATCCTTGAAAGCGTAAAGCATGTTATCATAGCAGCATGTTATCGAATTGAATAGGCAAGCAAACAAGCAATCTCGTGTTTGATTCGTGGCGCGACATCTTACCAAGTCGACGCACTCGCCCTTGTACCGACGCAAGGTGAATACGCCGCATTCCTTCCTTGTCATGTTATATGTGCATCTCTAAGCAGGATCTCTATGCAGGACGCATACGCGCCTACACTTTCAACCCATCGTTCCTTAACTATACGAGGGCCGTTGGCGTATCCGCGCCGGAATGGACTAAAGGAGTTCCTTTCTTTTCTCTTTATTCTTTTCTCATTTTGGTCGGGCTGCCCGGCGTTTCACGGGTTAGGTCACATCCCAACAACCGAAACGTTCCCGCTGCATACCATCATTTGCGGCTTTCCCATCTTGTTTAAGGATGTGCGCCTACAAAGATTATTCGATTCCCTCCTAGGCCAAGCGGTTCCGGGGCGCTCCGGCATTTAACCGTTTGGGGGAAACACCCGTGCACGGGAGATATCACATTTTATCTCTCGTCCATTCCATTCGACCATGCAACGCCCTTATCATTCAAGCAATCAAATTCAAACAACCAAACATAGTCTTCAGTCCGAGACTCAGACTTTATCATCTCGCGTCTCTTCCGTTAACTTTCTGTGTTCTTACGTTTCATACTTCGTTTCAATGATTCAATGGCATCATGCCTCAACTCAATGCTCGTCAACCAAACGACCCGAAGGTCTCGAACACCTTTCGAGGCACCATGTCATATCCAACAGTTCCGTCACATTCATGCCACAACTGTATTCTTTCGCAACGAAGCCATCTTTTATTATCCCGTGCACGTAGGCACGTTTTGACCATATATCCATGTTCTATAACTTAGCATTCAATGTTCGGGCTTGTGCACTAGGACGCTCGCCTATTGTCTTTCAATGTTCTAGCCGTTCTAACTCGTGCACAAAGGCACGGTATGGTTCGTGCACTAAGGCACTCGCCGAGTACAGTTATCCCATGTTCTTACGGCTTGCGCACCGAGGCGCTCGCCTTTGCGATATCCAATGTCCCATAGCGACTCGTGCATTTGATGCACGTTTCATTTCAATTGTTCTAACTTAGTGTTCGATTCACACTACGATTTATCTTCGATCGGACCACGTCCGTGGCGTCGATAGGTTAACTTTTAGCATACAATGATATATTTGACTTATCGAATGAAGGAGTAAAAAGAAGTCAATCCTCCCACCTTGAGTCGGTACGCCTTCGTCGTTTCGTCGAGCCGATGTGGCTCGATTTCATAACTTTGTTGCACGGCCACTCTCCTGACTTAGCCATTTGAGCACTTCGTGCTTCATTGAATTATACGTCCGATTTGCCTTAGCGTGCCCAAGTCTCAGCCCATCGCAAGGCGTCGATTTGATTTTGCGGACCCCTTACTAAATATGGCAAAAGATCGACCTCTAATATTTTCGCGTCAAAGTATAACCTGCACACGAAACCAACTAAAATCAATACTTGCATCGATTCGGACTTGCGTCTTGGTCGATTCGATTTCTTAGAATCTTCGAGCCGATTCAACGCACTCATCCTTCGGGGCAATGCGACACTTCGCATCGATTCAACTCGATGCATTCTTTCGGGGCAAGGCAACTCTTCGCATCGACTTAGTTCGATGCGTTGCTCGGGACAGCGTAACTCTCGTAGATTCATATCGATATATTTCTTTCGGTCAACGCGACTCGCTGAGTCAATGTCTCAGCGTAATGCACCGTGCGGAGCGGGGCATTACAGAATATACCACTCAAAACAAAGTTCGTCCTCGAACCAAAACCAACACTCCGACTAAGTGTTTTATAGATCGTTTCACGATCTCGTCCCACCAACGTTGTTCAGTTTCACACTATCTCACAATCTTTTCATTAACATTTCATAGTCTTCCCTGTAGCTCGATTTGAATTTTGTATACAACTCGATTTGGATTCATACCTATATTCAAGGCGTCCCGAAGATATATGTATTTTGACCAATTCCAGTGGTAGCAAATTGAAACAAAGCTGACAGGTAAATTTCAATCCTATGCTTGCCATCTTGTAATCTCGATCGGACTTATCCTTAGCAACTATTCTCGAAATTTCATCGCATACGTATATTCGATACATACGTGATTCATTCAATAAAGTCACTGTACGCTACGCGATTCAAAATCGCCTTTCTCATTTCGTATGTTTCATATGGACTACCAACTCTATGCGTCGCGTCAAGCCGTCGCGCATCCAATCACAACGAGTCTCCGCAACGCCTTGCGTTCGAAGTCGCCACCCAACTATTTTCGAAGTCTGGCTTATGCAACTTATCTCGATACGATTTCCTTTGTTGACTTGCAAACGCATCAACATTCAGGACTACGTCCGCTAAGTTACTTACATAGTCCCCGTGCTTAACTTCTCCCGACGCAACTTTAAATTAACATTGCACAAAGGCCACAATCTATTCGACACAAAGGTTTACATCAAGGCGACGGTGCTCAAGGCAACGATCGCCTTGACACGAAGGTCTTTACGATACGCCTTACGTTCGATTCCTATCGAGTAGGAATTTACTAGCTAAATTTCCAACTTATCCATCTCGCAACATCGAACATAATCTCAATTCACGCAAGCTCAATTGCAAGGTGAATCCGAATCTAACGACATGACTCGTAAGTCATTCCCTTATCGTTCTCTCTCGTGCATAGCACACTTCTCGCACTCGCCTATTCGAATCACTAAGTTTGTTGGCGAATTTCAATTTCGATCGTCGACCAACATAACCATTCGAGCATTCATCCGACGAATACTCAAAATCTAGCTACATCATTCTCAACCGAAAGTTGTTCCAACAATTGTCGATCGCCTAGACTTATCGTCAACACGCACCGTGTTATATTTGTTATCGGTGCAATCTCATATGCGATATCGCATGGGTCATCTTACGGTCTGCAACATTCAATTTGATTTGGCGGTCAAGTTTTATAGGGTCAGCTGCCCCGAAGCTACGCTCGATAACTGTGGATCATCACCAAAGGACAGTTTACTACGAACCATGCTATATCTTATTTCGGAGCCAAATCACGTTCCGACGATTTTATACGACTACCCAATTTCGGACAAAACCATTTCTATCGGCGCAACTAATGCGCAACTATCCTCCGAGTCAAGTCATGCACTGCCGTCGATGATTCCGTAATTTACGAAACATCTACTCGTATCGAGTTCGAGTCTATCTTATTCGCGGTCGACACAAGAGATGCTATACGCATCGAACAATCGTCGATGACTTATAGTCTCGTCTTGATTAATCACAAAGTTCATGATCAACCAGTTCGTTCCTTCTCGTATCGTTATTTATAAAACTTTATAGCACAAGGCGCGCTCCATTTTGTATTCTCACATCGTGCTTACGTTTCCTTGCGTATCGATCTCGATACGTCGTATCAATTTCGATAGCGTAAGGGTCAACTTTGAATCCGTTTCAACGTCGACAACTTGCATTACATACTTCCAAGTTCGCAACGAACTTTTCCACACGCACCAACTCGTTTTCCGATTCGCCGCATCCCGTTATACTTTGATCGCGTAACGAGTTACCGATTATCCAACATCGTGCCCTCGAGTTATACGATCTCGTCCTCTAAGTTTTGCGTGTTTTTCAGTCGTACTCAAATGAGTTTTTGCCGTAACTAACCAAACTATTTCTTAAGCACGATTACTCACGTCAACCAACTCTTCACCGAAGTCGCACATCGTGCTATTCGATTACAATTCGCATCGTCAAACATTTCTATCGAAATCGCAAGTCGTGCGATTCGATTCGTCTCGCCCAACATTTCTACCGAGATCGCAAGTCGTGCGATTCAATTCGTCTCGCCCAACATTTCTATCGAGATCGCAAGTCGTGCGATTCGATTCGTCTAGCCGAACATTTCTATCGAGACCGTAAGTCGTGCGACTCATTTGTAAGTTCGAGTTTTCCCTTTCCGTCGATCCGATTATTGCCTCAAGGCCAAATCGTTCCGCTAGTCTCGGTCGTCCGACCGACTTATCATTTCCGTCCGATGTATCATTCATTGATACTAGTCTCGTCTTATCGTCCAACCGATCTTCGAAGAACACTTGCATCAACATACCGTCATACAAATTTTCAATCGAGTCTTGATACTCTCTCGTCCGTTGCGGACAAACCTTCCGCAATTCTCATAACGCGTCGATGCAAATCATCGTACAAGTGATACACCATATACCACTCGGAATCGAGTCATTCATCGCCTACGTGGTATGGCATATACCACTCGGAAATCAAGCCATTTCCCTCGCACTATACTTAGTATAAACCGACAATCTCTTCCGACTCACGATTTCCGCAGTGATTGTGCTTGATCACAACCGTAACTTTGATTAAATCACATTCGACACAACTCGGTCAATGTTCTCGTTTGCCAACATAAGTTTGGTGTGCAACCGAACGATTCGTTCTATCGATTTATGATTTCGATTTTTTCCTTACGTTGCATCTCGTGCAATAATTTATTTTGATATGCGTTGCACCACGTGCAACAATTTTACTTCCGATACGCGTTGCACATCGTGCTACGATTTATTTCCGACATTTCATTTCACTTTGTACAACGATTTATTTTCAATTTCCTTTGCACTTCGTGTAACGATTAATTTGATATGCGTTGCACCACGTGCAATGATTTTTTTCTTCCAACACGCGTTGCACATCGTGCAACGATATATTTTCGACTTTCCAAGTCAATGCCCAAATCCGTTCAACACATTCGGTATTGGCTTATCACTTCTCACTTTTATTTTAACGCATATTCACATTAACTCGCTGCACTTCGTGCATCATTTTATTTCTCATTCAACATGTTACATTGCAACAGTATCTCAAATCGTATTTCACCATTTGTTGCACTTGCAGCAACTAACATTTTTACGGCTCGTTGCATTCAATGCTATATACCCTTCGCGACTTTCTTAGCAAACATCATGAAATTTCCAAAACAAATGCGGCAAAATTTCACGATTGTATTAGCCTTATTGTATGGAACATCCAGTGCGGCATCGAGTAGAGTCAAGAGTGATATCAAGTGGTGGTGGGCAACTTTTAGAATTGTAATGAAGCGGGCGTCCAGAGAAAATTGAGCCTAGAGCTCTGATACCAATTTGTCACGTCCCGACCCGGAATCACCCGAATCATCGTCCTCGCAGGGGGCGTGATGCCGCATGTAATGCCCGTGGTTCGTATTACGTATTGGGAATATGTGTACGTATTTCGGACTCGTATTTTTGGTTTGTCATAATTAGTTAGCCTTGGATTTTTTTTTTATTTTGCATGTTGCATTAGCATGGTTCATCATGGCATTGCATTGGCTTGGTTTGGTTCGGTTTAGTGGGTTTGGCTTGGTTTGGTTTTATGTGGAGAACCACTCTCACCTACCACCACTCTCCACCATAAATATCTATCCCACTCTCTCTCTTCCATTATTACTCATTACTCATTCTTCTTCTCCATCTTTACTTCTCCACCTACCAGGAGAGAGGAGAGCTTAGACAAGTGCAACTTGCTTCATGGAGGAACTCTAATTTTATTGCTTCATTCTCTTCCTTACAGCATTTGAACTCACTTTAGAACTTGGCATTTTCACTTTCCATGGCTAGATTCTTCTAGATCTAAGTTTACTTTATTTTCGGATTTCTTGGGTTTTGATCTACTTAATCCTGTTATTTCTGAGTTTTGAGGGTTCTATGTTGTAGAGAATCTCGTTCTACCCCATTTTGACCTATGGAAGTTCGGATTTGGGCCCCGGATGATAGAGTTATGCAGCTTGGAAGCCATGGCTTATGGTGTACTTCTTCTCGGAAATTTGGAGAAGAAGCACAGTCCCGAGCCGCATGGTGTACTTGATCGCATGAACATTCATGCGGCAAGTCAGTTCAAACCGCATGCACTATTGCCTTGACTTGACCGTGTGACAAGTTCATGCGGCAAGTATTCCCGGCCGCATGGGACCCAGTCAGTTCAGCCGCATAGGGCTGAGGACCTTATCCTGCCGCATCAGCTTATCTTGGCCGCATGAGTTGGACCCAGCCGCATGTGCACAGCCTTGACGAGCCGCATGAACCAGACTCACTCGCTGGCCGCATGAGTCCTATATCCGCCAGCCGCATGAGATCCTGAACCTTATAAGCCACATGAACTCCCCCCCCCCCGTCAGCCGCATAAGCAATCACCTTGACCCAGCCGCATGGGGCTCGACTTGGTTGAGCCGCATGGACTCATTTCCGCCAGCCGCAGGAGTACCCTTGCCCTCCTGGCCGCATGTGTCTTGCCCTTCTCTTGGCCGCATGAGTTCGATTTATTCCAGCCGCATGAGAATCCCTCTCCTGCGAGCCGCATGGGTCCTTAGTTCCCCCGACCCGCATGAATCTCTCCCCAGCCGCATGAACCCGACTCCTTCCCCAGCCGCATGAGATCCATCCTGGCCGCATGTGCCTTAGCCGCATGGCTCTTCTATGGCCCTGTATATTGATATTTTATTAGATATTTTACGTCCATTTTATATCCTTACGCCTTTTGTCCTGAACTTGATAAATCACGAATTGATTCACATGATTGAAATGACAATTGTACATGATATGGTGACAAGGAACTAGCATGACACGACAGTGACCCGTAGTGGTGCACTCCTGATAAGTAAACATGACATGCCCTGATAGTGGCCCGTCGTGGCGCACTCTTGACCAGAACTCTTGACATGATTACCTGACATGATATATCTTGATAAGCTGTTGCGACGGCTACCTGACATGACATGACCTGTATAATTAATCCAGACACCGTGGACGATTGTGCTTGTACAAATAATTCAGTCCTGTCTTGCATCATGTCTAGGGGGACTCCTGAGTACCACGGTCAGGAGTACCCATTGAAATGGACTAAGGCTAATAACTAGATTAATACATTAGTCATGACAAGATTTCCCAGCTACAGGCAATCCCGTTACCTGGGCACGCCTTGGGATCTGTAGCCTGCCGTCGAGTAGGGCACATTTCCAGCACACTGTCATGTGTTGCACCCTTCAAGCTACCTAAGGGTACATTCGTTTCCTGGACGATGTACCCACCTGAATTCAACTCTAATTCTTTTAACCCGGGTAACCTGGATGGACTGCAGGGCTTGTGGCTGTGGAAGATTCTCACTGCATCTTGCTAGTAACTAGGCTTGTGATAACCCTAGTTAGTTAAAGTATCAAGCCGTAGTTCTTATTTGGCCGTGAAATGATTGGATGGAGTCTAACCAGTCTAGTCTTGCCCTGATCCTGTTCCAGATTATTGAATGACCAGAATGCTTGTATTTATTTTTCCGATAAATGGTGAGAATCCAAGTTCTGTTCAGACGAAGGGTTACAACCGCGGTCCTTGTTTGGTTTACGGGTTGTAACCTGGTTATCTGAATAGTTCCATGGTTATCTCGTCGTATATCATCCTGATGTATTTTTTTATTTCCAGTTCTTACTTTTATTTATATCTTGTGCTGATTGCTGGTTTTAGTTCCTAAGTGAAGCTTCCTTTGTGGCACTTGCTCTTTCTGGGGTCTGATCCAGCTGGTTTTGTGTGGCCAGATTTCGGAGCAGCTCCAGATGATCTACCGACCTTCCAGCCAGATGGTGGCCACTAGACGGAGCCCTGGCAACGAGTGGGTTTATTTTTGATCTCCCACTTTATTGTAAAAATATTCTTTTGAGGCGTTTAGCCGACGAGCACCTGTTTAGCTCGATTGCACTTTACTTACTGTCTGCCTACGGGCTGTAACATGATTGACAAATCCTAGGGTTGATCATGTATGACTAAACTCTTGCTAGTCCTAACATTTTGTAACGACTAGCTTCATGATCAGCTGAATATGTAATGTTTGGGACGCCTTACTATTGTATATTTAATGATCATACTTCTTGTAACCTTTTACTTACTTGCTTGTGATTGAGACACTAGGCTTGTTCATGACCTTAAGAGACTGTTGGCTTGTAGATAAACCCTCATTTATCTAGACAGCCGTGACCGTATAGCGAGATGGATTCCATTTCATATACGTAGCTGGCTATGTCTGCCCCCGCTCTCCAGTATTCTGGTTCTGGGGCGTGACACCGCACGAGCCTGGAGTTGCGCTCGTGCAAGGCAAGATGTCAAGTTCTCAAATGGTTATCTTTTGATTCGATATTAACAACGAATGGAAAACAGAGTATACGAAACAATTCTCTTTGTTGATATTCGAAACTGAGATTACAATGGCTTTCGATAGCCTAACAATATATGCCAGATTGGCTACAACACTCAGGTTCTCTCTTGCCCACAAAGAATTTCACCGTTCCATACATAATGCCTTCTATATCTCGGCCGCATCAATCCAGTTGCATAGTCCGAGCGTCAAGCGATCGCACGCTTCAATACGCTTCGGCATTCCAAGCCTTAACGCGTTTAAGCAACGCTTCGCTGCGCGCTATCCATTCCCTGCACCCTGCATGAAGCTGGTGGGGGATCAGTACGTTCGTCCTCGCATGTACTGAAGCAAAGATCTTCTTTCCAAACCAACATTGTAATATTTACGTTGAATCATGCAACTTAGCTTATGATCTTGCTATGTTCTCCTTAGGGTCAATTTCATGGCATCCTTGAAAGCGTAAAGCATGTTATCATAGCAGCATGTTATCGAATTGAATAGGCAAGCAAACAAGCAATCTCGTGTTTGATTCGTGGCGCGACATCTTACCAAGTCGACGCACTCGCCCTTGCACCGACGCAAGGTGAATACGCCGCATTCCTTCCCTGTCATGTTATATGTGCATCTCTAAGCAGGATCTCTATGCGGGACGCATACGCGCCTACACTTTCAACCCATCGTTCCTTAACTATATGAGGGCCGTTGGCGTATCCGCGCCAGAATGGACTAAAGGAGTTCCTTTCTTTTCTCTCATTTTCTCAATATTTGGTCGGGCTGTCCGGTTTCACGGGTTGGGTCACATCCCAACAACCGAAACGTTCCCGCTGCATACCATCATTTGTGGCTTTTCCCATCTTGTTTAAGGATATGCGCCTACAAAGATTATTCGATTCCCTCCTAGGCCAAGCGGTTCCGGGGCGCTCCGGCATTTAACCGTTTGGGGGAAACACCCGTGCACGGGAGATATCACATTTTATCTCTCGTCCATTCCATTCGACCATGTAACGCCCTTATCATTCAAGCAATCAAATTCAAACAACCAAACATAGTCTTCAGTCCGAGACTCAGACTTTATCATCTCGCGTCTCTTCCGTTAACTTTCTGTGTTCTTACGTTTCATACTTCGTTTCAAATGGCATCATGCCTTAACTCAATGTTCGTCAACCAAACGACCCGAAGGTCTCGAACACCTTTCGAGGCACCATGTCATATCCGACAGTTCCGCCACATTTATGCCACAACTGTATTCTTTCGCAACGAAGCCATCTTTTATTATCCCGTGCACGTAGGCACGTTTTGACCATATATCCATGTTCTATAACTTAGCATTCAATGTTCGGGCTTGCGCACTAGGACGCTCGCCTATTGTCTTTCAATGTTCTAGCCGTTCTAACTCGTGCGCAAAGGCACGGTATGGTTCGTGCACTAAGGCACTCGCCGAGTACAGTTATCCCATATTCTTACGGCTTGCGCACCGAGGCGCTCGCCTTTGCGATATCCAATGTCCCATAGCGACTCGTGCATTTGATGCACGTTTCATTTCAATTGTTCTAACTTAGTGTTCGATTCACACTACGATTTATCTTCGATCGGACCACGTCCGTGGCGTCGATAGGTTAACTTTTAGCACAATGATATATTTGACTTATCGAATGAAGGAGTAAAAAGAAGTCAATCCTCCCACCTTGAGTCGGTACGCCTTCGTCGTTTCGTCGAGCCGATGCGGCTTGATTTCATAACTTTGTTGCACGACCACTCTCCTGACTTAGCCATTTGAGCACTTCGTGCTTCATTGAATTATACGTCCGATTTGCCTTAGCGTGCCCAAGTCTCAGCCCGTCGCAAGGCGTCGATTTGATTTCGCGGACCCCTTACTAAATATGGCAAAAGATCGACCTCTAATATTTTCGCGTCAAAGTATAACCTGCACACGAAACCAACTAAAATCAATACTTGCATCGATTCGGACTTGCGCCTTGGTCGATTCGATTTCTTAGAATCTTCGAGCCGATTCAACGCACTCATCCTTCGGGGCAATGCGGCACTTCGCATCGATTCAACTCGATGCATTCTTTCGGGGCAAGGCAACTCTTCGCATCGACTTAGTTCGATGCGTTGCTCGGGACAACGTAACTCTCGTATCGATTCGCATCGATATATTTCTTTCGGTCAACGCGACTCGCTGAGTCAATGTCTCAGCGTAATGCACCGTGCGGAGCGGGGCATTACATAATGTAATCGAATAATATTAATTATTTGTGTTATTTTGACAAATATACCCTTAATATTTATATGTATATTTTTTGGCCAAATTTACTACTTTATAATTAATAAAAAAATATCCGGTAACCAAATAAAACAAAACATTACATCGTATCACGTAAGAAAGTAGAAAAAATAACAATGATATAAAATAAATTTCATTCCATCTCAGACAAAAGTTCAAATAGTTATAAACCAGAACATTCATATGGTATCATATAACAAATGATCAAAATAATATCTCATCGTATCATGTAACTGAAATATCCAGTAATCAAATAAAATCCACCAAATCCTACGCAAACTCTAAAAGACTTTTTCACCCAAATTTCTCTCTTCATCGGGAACACTAAAAAATAAGCTGACTTTGCTAGAATCACAACCAATAAGGAAGTGTGCTATGTGCCTCTCCGTCATGGTAAGTTCAGACAACTTTTTCAGCTCATCGTATATATTTTTTTATTCTCATTATCCTCTTCTCCCAAAGTCCGACTCAAACGACATGGGGACTCCCGAATCTCACTAGCAATGATACGGGCTGCACTCTGAACCCCTTCAACAAAGATGGTGGCATCATCACGCTTCCTCTTTTGCCTTCTTGAGGTCACGTCAGAGTCAAAAACTGAATTAGGAGGAAGTTGAGAATCATTTGAAGATGCGTTGACAGGAATTTGGGAAGTCTCCATCGTATCATTGACCTCTTGATTCTCCAACTCTTCAACCACATCAGCAGGAGTCTTTGCAAGATTTCCAATGGCTCGATCTTTTCCAAAGATCATGCTCAACTCATCATAGTATTTGATCGGTACGTCTCTAAATTTTTTTTGCCTCTGGATGACTCTGAAAATAAAACATTAAAATAAGAAGTATTAGTTATGATCTAACATAAATAATGAAATGGAGAGGAAAGCTCAAAACTTGTCAAAGACCCATCATTTCTGTACATCCAGAGAGTGAAAAAAAAATTGAAAACTTTATAGTTCAGTTCCTACAGTACTGTCAGTTCCTTACATTCACACATGAACTAATGAATAGAATAGGCATGCAGATAACTAGATAACCTCTCTGATGAAGTTAAGGATTGATAACAAAAACATTCCAATTACCCTTCTGTATAAAATGTGACATATATGGCAATGAACATTGATCGATGTATCAAGGCTCTGCAACAATGAGAAAGTCACTACTCAATGTCCAGTATTATTTCATAGCCACCTCATTTCGCTGGACCAACTACCAGTAACTATGGCAATGCAACACCAACATTCTCATGTTAATAAACTGATGGATATCAAAGTATATAACCCAAGTAGTTTTGGCATTGCATCTATGAGGTAGTTATTGCAACCCATAGCAGTTATTGCATCAAAACTTATCAATATCAACTTTAGAAGTTCAGAATTTGCAGGATGAAAACATATGTGACATACTATCCTTAACTCTGCAGAGAAAAACAGATAAGCTCGAGTGTTGAATACCTGCAAATTTAGTAGAAGTTCAGAATTCGATCCGAGAGCTTGCACACCGCCCCCCACATGGGTGTAAAGAAAATTCATATGGATTAGTACACATACTACAGTTACTAATAGATTCAGAAAAACAGAAAAAATAGAAAAACAGAATGCTTGAAATTATGATAACAATAAATCAAATAATAGATATTATTTACCGTCAAATATGCCTCCCAAACGGCATCCTCTGCGGTCACCATTTTTGTCTCGGGGTCCCTTCCAAAACCACTACAATTGGGCCCGTCAATAAAGCATGGACAATGTTAAAATTCTCTCTTAAAACCCTCATCCGGGATTCGATATGTGGTTTCTTTTGAATACCCGAACCAGGGAGCTTTTGCTCAAGTTTCTCATGGATTTTGGTCAAGCTACCCGCTTTGAGATAAGTATCGGGCCTAATTTCTCCTTCATTGCGCAACTCTTGAAGAGTCTCAATGAGTTTTACATCTTGTTCCTTGGTCCACTTGAACTTGTTTCTTCCCGGACCCCGATTAGCCATTTTCCTGAAAAGAAAGTATGGAAAAGAACTAAAAAATGATTATGCTCCAGGTAACAATTTCCTGGCAATATGATTCACAACACACAAAAAATGATTCTCAGAACATGATACAGAAAAGTCATGATACAGAAAAGTCAGGTAACAATTTCCTGCACATGATTTCATTGTCGACTTTGTTACCGTCTCTTTTAGTTTAGAACATACATGCAAGTTGGGGAACAAGGCAACCTGATGCAGACTTTGTTACAGATAGAATGTTCACAGAGGAAATTCAAGTTACCCAATTTATCTGATGATACAGAAAAGTCATGTTACCCAATTTATCTGATGAAATTGAAAGTCAAGTTCATTAGAGTTAAGTTGCCATCAGAAGAAACAGAAAAGAACAGGATCATTTGCTGAAATTTTTATACTCGTCCATCCCCTCAACTTTTTTTTTTTTTTTTTTTTGCATTTGAAATCCAAGAAAGGAACAAGGCAACCTGACACATGCATATACATACAGAAACTGTTATAAATCAAGATGCCATTCCCAGGATCTCTCTCAAGAAAGCAATGCTCACTGTTTCCATATGAGGAGAGGAAGAAATCAAGCACATGGAAGCAATACATACAGAAACTATTTGTGGGTCTATAATCAAATGCTAAAAACCTAAACCTGAATGAAAAAAAGCTAAACCTGAAGATGCAGTCAACACATACATTATAGCATAAAGGTTGTTGCAGACTGATAAGTTGCCATGATCAGACATATCATATTTCATGTTACCAGGAAGGTAAATGGTGCTCACTTAATGGAACTGTACAAATAACATTATGAATGATGTTCTTATGATGTGTACAACCTGACACATGCATATATATATATATATTTATGATGTTCAAAATTAGCAAGTCCAGAAAGCAATCATGCATGATAGCAACTTAACAAGCTAATAAGCTTCAAGCAAGCCTACAACCTGGAAAAGACAGAGAGAAGTCCTATGTACACACAACACAGAAATAATAATCTCATTACAAGTTTCCATTCAAAAGGATAACATAAAACTAATGACATTCAAAGTTTCCCTTCAAAGTTCACAGAGATAATAATAAATCTCATTACAAGGAAAAAAAAACTCATGACATTCTAAATTGAGTCTTTCATGCGGGTTGTCTATTTGCTATCCAATCATTGTACATTTCTTGTGCTAAATTTGCTCTCCATGTAGTCCATTCATTTGAAGTTTCGATGGTAGTTATAGAATCACCGACAAAAGGGATATTGTGTTCCACATCTTCAAAGATACCCGTTTCTATTGGATCTAGTTGCATATCATTTTGCAACTCTCTCCTAACAAAGTTGTGTAATAAGCAACATGTCATTATGATTCGAATTTGAGTCTTGACGGGGTAGAACGAAGGACTCCTAAGAATTGCCCATCGACTCTTAAGTACACCAAAACATCTCTCGATCACATTCCTAGCTCTTGAATGCTTCATGTTGAAAACCTCTCTAGGAGTATTGGGTTGGTGGCCTTCTCTCCACTCATTAAGGTGATAACGTGTTCCTCGGTACGGAGCTAAAAATCCCTCACAATTTGCATATCCAGCATCCACAAGGTAATAGTGACCTACATAAGATAATAATTTTTAAAAATCTTTTTTAGAAAAAGGGGAAAAAAGTACTTCACAATTTAAAAGTAAATTACCATGTGGAACTTTTAAACCATTTCTCCTACTAATAGCATCACGGAGCACCCTACCATCCGCAGCAGAACCTTCCCAACCGGCCAAGACATAAATAAACTGCAAATCTTGAGAACAAACTCCCAAAACATTTGTTGTAACTTTCCCACTCCGATTCCGAAACTTAGCTTGATCTTCTAAAGGAACTCTCATACTAACATGTGTCCCATCTAGTGCCCCTAAACATCCCTATATATTTAGAGAAAAGATAATCAGCGTAGTTAAATACAATTTTTCTAAGAAGATGCTACATATTATGTTACAAGGTTATACTTCATACCTTAAAATATTTCCATCTCTCATCATTGCAGTTTTCTGGAATTGGTTCTGGTTTTTTCAACAAGTCTTCTTGCAGGCGTATGATAGAATTCAAAACATTGTTGAAATATTTGCTAACTGTCTCACCCGATCTCTTAAAATGAAATTTAATAAACCGATTCTTCATATCATGTCCTATGATATGCAAAAATATTGCCACTTGCTCATCCACCAATAGATTCTTTGATGCCTTTAAACCGCCATCTCTTTCAACTTTTTCACACATAACATGAAAAGCACGCCTACTCATCCTTAATTGTTCAACACAATGAGTTTCACTCCTATAAACCAACTTGTTTACTATCTCCCTATTTCTGAAGAAGTTAAGTGCATATTTATGTCTCTCTAAAGACTTTCTTCTAGCATACATCATAGATGTAGAAGCAACAACTTGAAAAAAACCAATTTAGTAAATTGGAAATGTGCAACCAGTGAGTACATATGGCAATCAACTTCTTTCTTTCACTTGAATGAAGACGAGCCATTACTGCATGAATACTTCCATATAATCAGTCTTTATGATGAAATATCTACAATCTAAAAACAATTTCATAGTATTTCTCACTTGAATGAAGATGAGACATTACTGCATTAATACCCAAACAATGGTGATGTTGGTCACATATTGTAGAATACTTGAAATATTTTCATCTAACATTTATAATATTTTCATCTAACATTCAAATAAATTTTCAAAGGATGATTATCATAACTTGGGATAATAACATTCAAATAAATTTTCGAGCAAGTAGAACCCACACAAATATTTTTCTCTCACGTATACCATAACTGTCCCCCTCGCTTTTGTCTCTCTCAATCCCTGTTACTGACAAGCTTAAATTTGCTCATTGATGGTAGGCTGAGGAAATTTCGAGCAAGTAGAATCCATAGTAGGCTAAAAAACTTGGAATTTTCGAGCAAGTAGAACCCAAATCATTCATAATATTTTCATCTAATATTCAAATCAATTGAACCCAAATTTTCATTAAAAAAACTTCTAGCAAGTAGAACCCAAAATTTCATTAAAAGGAATAATACCTTGGAATTTTCGAGCTCCGGCAGGCGGAGGAGGAGGAGGAGGCGAAGGCTGAGGCGGTGGTGGAGGAGGAGGCGGAGGAGGAGGAGGAGGAGGAGGCGGCGGCACCGGAGGGGGCAGGCGATGGATGCAGCGGAGGAGGAGGAGGAAGAGGAGGAGGAGGCACCGGAGGAGGCGGGCGGAGGAGGGGGCGGGCGGAGGAGGCGGCAGAGGGGGGAGGAGGAGTGAAGTTTTTTTAGATCTAGGTTAAATTCTCTCTCCTCTGGACCGATCGAGATTTTATGGGTTGTAATTTTTTTAAAGGATAAAATTGTAATTTAAGATTTGAGGATGTAATGTAATTAGGATTACATAGGTTTTATGATGTAATTGATTTGAATAGGAATAGATGTAATGTAATCAAGTTTGTAATTGCTATTACATTACATCTAGAGAAAAATTGTCCAACAAAACATCTTAATTGGGATTACGACGTAATGTCGATTACATTACATTGTCCAATCCGGTGAACCAAACGCCCCCCTAGTCTTTAGGAATAAGTTGTGTAGTTGTTGGGTTGTTCATTTGTTGGATTGTTTTCTTGTTGCAACTTACCTCTTCCTTAGGATTTGGTTGATTGGTTGTTTGATGTAAGCCTATTTAAACTCTTGCATGCCAAAGGGAAAAGGCAATCAATGAATCAATGAAAAGAAAAGAATGTCTTCTCTATGAACCCTACCACCTTTGTGGCTGAGATGGCCCTCCCCCTCCCCCTCTCCTAACCCTCCCTCATTTCTACCACTCCTTCCTCATTCCCCTCGCAAAAGCAACAGCAAGAGCAGCTGCAACAGCAGCAAAAACAGCAGAAGCAGCAGATGCAGTTGCAGTCGCAGTCGCAGTCGCAGCAGTAGTAGCTGAAGACGAAGCAGCAGTAGCAGACGCAGCAGTAGTACCAGCAGCGTCAACAGTAGCAGCAGCGTTAACAGTTGCAGTGTGAAGTAGCAGCAGCAGTTCCCCTCCCCCCCCTCGGGTAATCCCTCGACATCCCGATTCCAATCTCCCTCCTCCTTCCAAATCAAGTATGATTACCGCATCTATTATTCAATATACTATCGATAAACTGCTGATCCACCTGTAATTTGAGTATTTCTACAAAAATTAAAGAAAATGAGATTTGTAGTTATCAACCTATTTATTAAATAGAGAACTATTCGAATTTAGTGGTAACTCGATTCAATTTCTTGTGAAATTCTAAGGGTTTGTATGCTAGTTATGATATCTTGTCTAGTATACTCATTAATTTGGACAACCTATAAATTGTTTGTTAATTAGCAAAGAGTTAAGTGAGACTTGCTTTAATGCAATTGAATTAGCTGATCTCTATTTCTTACTCGTCCTGCATCAATTTTGGTATCAAAGAATGGTTTAGGTCTCATTTTGCATTAGATCTTTCAATTCATGCATTGAGGACACAGAGAGTTTTGTTAGTACCCATATCAAATTGCATGAGCACCTGTAGCGGTAGGCAATACCAACCACTCCTGATATGGCCTTGATCAAGACCAAATGTTGCAAGATATACTAAACCGCCTCATTAATATAGAAAGAGATATCAATGCACTAAGAACTTCTAATGAAGATAATAGAGGCCGACTTGAAAGACTTGAACGCGAACGGTTCCTATCATAGTGACCATCGCGAGAACCCTAGACTTATTGTTCGATGTGTTTTGTCACAAGGGAGAGACATAGACGTTTGGCGTCGTACCTCCATTTTCCACACCTTTATTAGAATTGGTAATCAATCATGTAAGGTGATTTTGGATAGTGGAAGTTGTGTTAATGCTAATGCAACTAACGTGGTAGCCAAGACTGGTCTTAAGACTGAACCTCACCCTAACCCGTATAAGGTTAGATGGGTAGATGAGTCATCCATAAGCGTTAAAGAGAGAGGTCTTGTTCCTATAGAGTTTGCTACCTACAAGGACAAGGTATGGTGCGATGTAATTAAGATGGATGTGGGACATATCATCTTAGGAAGACCTTGGCTATTCGACTTAGATGTCACTCTTTATGGTCGTTCTAACTCTCGCACTTTCATGTATAAGGGTCAAAAGATTAGGCTCAACCCTATGCAACCAAAGCCTAATCCAAATGTTGAGAAGATTGGAACTTCCGACAAGAAGAAAGGGCTTGCCCTCATAGGTCCTAAAGAAATAGAATATGATATTGCTAAAGGGACTACATTAGTTGCCTTGGTTGCTGGAGAAGTCCAGGATGACTCCCGAGAGCAAGTCCCAACTGAAGTAATCCTTGTCCTAGAGGAGTTTAATGATGTTTTCCCCGAGGATCTCCCGAACTATTTGCCACCGATGTGTGACATCCAACACGCTATTGACCTTGTTCCGGGAGCAACCTTACCTAACCTGCCGCATTATCATCTGAATTCCACTGAGCATGCAGAATTAAGACGGCAAGTCGAGGAGTTATTAGGTAGAGGGTTTATCAGGGGGAGCATGAGCCCTTATGCGGTACATGCTCGTTTGACTCCAAAAAAAGATGGTACCTGGAGGATGTGCGTAGATAGCCGCGCGATCAATAAAATAACGGTGAAGTACCATTTTTCGATCCCTAGGTTGGACGATATGTTAGATATGATGTCGGAAGTCACTATATTTTCAGAGATTGATCTCAAAAGTGACTACCATCATATTCGTATTCGTCCAGGGAATGAAAGACCACATTCAAGACAAAAGACGGTTTTTATGAGTGGTTGGTCATGCCCTTTGGACTATCCAACGCCCTTAGCACCTTTATGAGAGTAATGACGCTTAGACCATTTATGGGTAGATTTTTGGTTGTGTATTTTGACGATATACTTATCTACAACCAATCTAAGGACCAACATGTAGAACATCTGAGGCAAGTGTGTGCCATGTTGCGCAAAGAGAGCCCGTATGCGAACCATAAGAAAAGTGTATTCTTTACCGAAGAAATTATTTTCATGGGTTTGTCGTATCTCCTATGGGAATCTCTGCCGATTCCTAGAAGATAAAAGCAATTGTAGAGTGGCCCGAGCCCCGGAGCGTTAGAGATGTTAGGAGTTTTCACGGGCTAGCGACTTTCTATCGTCGGTTTATACGGGGGTTTAACACCGTTATGGCCCCTATAACTGATTGTTTAAAGAAGGAAGCTTTTGAGTGGTCAACTGCCGCTACCAAAGCATTCAAAGACATTAAGAAAAAGATGACGGAGGCTCCTGTTGTGCGTCTTCCAGACTTTTTGAAAGTGTTTGAGGTTACATGTGATGCTTCAGGCATAGGCAAAGGTGGGGTCTGTCACGCTCCGACCCGAGAAATCGCTCGTCCTCGCTAGATTTTACCCAAATCATCGTCCTCGCTAGGGCGTGATGCCGCACGAGCCTGGTGTTGCGTTCGTGCAAGGCAAGATAACAGGTTCACTTAGTGTTTATCTCAAATTGATAACATAAGCAGCGGAAGGAAACAAAGTATAAAATAAGAATATCTTTTATTGATAACGAACTGAAGATTACAAAGGCTCTGAATAGCCCAACTTAATATGCCAATTGGCTACAACGCTCATGATCTCTCTAGCTCACAAAGGATTACATTGTTCCATACATTATGCCTCTTTATAGCCAACAAGTAGTCTTCGGCCGAACATCTCCATGTTGCAAGTCCGAATGCTAGTGCGGTAGCTCCTCTTGAAACGCTAAGGACTCCATGCCTCGGCGCGTCCAAGCCAAGCCCCGTCCCGAACTGAACATAACCTGAACCTGCGAGCAAACTAGTGGGGGATTAGTGCTTTCGTTCTCGCTGTACTGATCAAGACCCACTCGTACCCAACCAACACTAAGTATATTTAGTGAAACATGCATCTTAATTTGGTGATCTTTCTATTTAGCCTTAGGATCGGTTTTTTGGCAATATTCAACATAACAACTTATTATAAATGTGTCCAATACCGTGTTCCTGCAGCAAATACAGTTAGACATAATATGAACATAAACAAAGTGATCGTGCTCATCTTCGTCCCATTTTGCCTAGCCTGCAATGGTTAGAACTTTACATAAGCAATCATACAATTCACGCAACCAACCAACCATAAACTTAGACATATGCATAAGGGTGGCAGACCATGCTCCTGCACCCAACTCTAATTTCAGCCCACCGGTCCTATCTATATGAAGGTCACGGTGTTTCGCACCGTAATGGACTTTACATCCTTATGTGTAAGCCTATGATCGCTTCAATACAGGTTGCTAGTCCAGTATCTGAAGGATCCCAAACTTACTGATATCATAGCTTATCACAACACTGGATGGTCGCAACCCGTCCTAATGATGTGCACCATAAATACCATACATAAATCCCTCCTAGGCCGAACGGTCCCGGTGCCCCGGTCGTAACCGTCCGAGGGAAGCCGCACCCGTGCATGGGCAATCCGAGTCCATTGACCATGCAATACGCGCCATAGCAAACAAATCATATTATTCCAACCAATCTCACGTTCCATAAACATAATCCGTCATCACTCATTCAAGTTCCGTCGGCATTATGCCCCAACACATCCGTATTGATGCACGACGCCCAACGGTTTAGACTTCTCGTACTTATACTCAACGCGTTCCATTCATAAGTTATTCGCATAATAGCAGTTCCGTAGTTACTTAGTCATTTCGTAGCCTCCGTGCACAAGGACACGCTTAACGCCATAATCAATGTTCTAGGCCTAGTGTTCAATGTTCTCGGAGTCGTGCACGTGATGCACATCTCGATATTGTCTTTCAATGTTCTACCATCACCGTCCTACCGCGACCCGTACATTTGATGCACGTCGCTTCAATTGTTCAATGTTCAATGTTCTCTTTTAATGTTTGACACATACCAAGACCTTTACTCGTCCGAGCCACGTTCGCTAACTCAATAGCTACTTACGCATACAAGGATATATTTTATTAGACGTGAAGGAATAGGAAGAGAGAGTCAAGAACCCGCCCACCTTAAGCCGATACGCCTTGTCGTTTCGTCGAGCTGAAGCGGCTCGATTCCATAACTTGGTTGCACGGCCAACTCTCCTGACTTAGCCATTCCGTTGAACTATTCGACTGATTTGGCCTATCGCGCCCATGCCACAATCCGTTGCAAGGCGACGATTTGGTTTCGCGGACATCATTTCGAATAAGGTAAAATGTCGACCCTTTACAATCCTGCGTAAAAGCATGGCCTGCACACAGGATCAACCAAAGTCAATACCTTACTCAAACCGAACTTAGGCTTTGCATCGATTTGCATCGATACTTTATTGGGTCAACGCAACTCTTCGAGTCAACGACTCATCATAATGTACCGTGCGGAGCGGGACATTACAGGGTCTTGGCCCAAGAGGGACATCCAATAGCTTTCTTTAGCAAAAAAATTGAACGAGGCTAGGCAGTGCTACTCCACCTACGATAAGGAGTTTTATGCGGTCATTCAGTCCCTTCGCCATTGGCGACATCATTTTCTACCGCATGAATTTGTTATCTATTCTGATCACGAGGCCTTGAGATACCTTAACTACCAGAAGAAATTGAATGCTAGACACGGTGGGTGGGTTGAGTTCTTGCAAGAATATACTTACGTGTTAAAACATAAGACGGGAGTTGAGAACAAAGCTGCGGATGCGCTTAGCCGACGTATAGTTGTACTGTCTGGCATGAGTGCTGAAGTTGTTGGCTTTGAAAAGGTCAAAGAGGAGTACGAGTCGTGCCCTGATTTTGGTGATATTTATATATTTTTAAGAGATGGGTTGACTCGCGAGATAGATGGCTTTCTATTGACAGATGGCTATTTGTTTCGATTTAGAAAGCTATGTATCCCACGTATGTCATTGAGGGATTTTTTTGGTGTGGGAATTACATGCATGTGGTTTGTCCGGTCACTATGGGCGAAATAAGACTAGAGAAGCTGTTGAGGATCAATTTTACTGGCCTAGTATCAAAAGAGATGTTGTCAAACTCGTCGGTCAATGTCGTACTTGTCAATTAGCTAAGCAACAAAAACAAAATACAGGCTTGTACACTCCGCTTTCTGTACCTAACCGCCCATGGATAGATGTCAGTATGGATTTTGTGCTAGGTCTACCGAAGACTCTTAGGAAACACGATTCCATCTTTGTGGTAGTAGACCATTTTTTAAAGATGCCCACTTCCTGTTCTGTTCTAAAACGTCAGACGCTTCCAAAATTGCTAGAATTTATTTCGATGAAGTCGTTACATTGCATGGGTTACCAAAAACAATTGTTTTCGACATGGACGTTAAGTTTCAAAGCTATTTTTGGAAAACTCTATAGCACTTGATGGGAATAAAGTTGACATTTTCCACTGCTTATCATCCCCAGACTGATGGGCAGATTGAGGTCGTTAATAGGAGTTTAGGAAATCTTCTACGTTGCTTGGTTGGAGAAAATATCGGGAATTGGGATCTCATTTTACCTAAAGCCGAGTTTGCATATAACTGTTCAGTTAATAGGTCTATAGGTATGAGTCCATTTCAGGTTGTGCATGGGTTCAAACCAACTAGGCCCATAGATATCATTCCCTTGTCTCAACATTTTAGGGTTTCTGATTTTGCATCTGCATATGCCGAACATGTTCATAATTTGCATAAAAAAATTAGCAAAAAAAATGAATTAAGTAATGCTCAATATAAGTCTTCTGCTGATAAACACACAAAATTTCTTGAGTTTCAAATTGGTGATTATGTTATGGTCCGGATAAGACCGGAGCAGTTTCCTCCAGGATTCGTTAAGAAATTACATGTTCGCAGTGCAGGACCATTTAGAATTTGGCAGAGAATTGGACCGAACGCATACGTCATTGACTTACCACCTGGATTCGGGATCAGTTCTACATTTAATATTGAGAATATGATGGCTTACAAAGGTCCCCCAATCAGTCCAGAAAATTCACTTGTGGATTCAAATGAGCCTACCCTTGAGCCTATTCCAGAGAATTCTTCACTACTACCCTCACTCTCATGGCCCCATTCAGCAGATCATATTGATAGAATATTGGATGATCAGATCATTTCTACTGGAGATGGTGGTTGTCAACGTTACCTGGTTCGATGGAGAGGTCGACCGGAATTAGATGACTTGTGGATTACACGAGAGGAGCAGCAGCAGCTTGATCCAGATTTACTGGAGTACTACGACAGTAGCCACTGGAGTCACTCGCCAGTGCTGTATTCTTTCCACCCCGGAAGTATTGATAGGGATCTCAGGCCCCCAATTACAAAGACCTACCAACGACGAAGACGATGCGATACTGCCTCATTATGGATTAGCATTTGATCCATAGTACCATGACAATAGCTATGAGAGTCATTCGTCAGAGTCGAATTTGTTTCACCCCGGGAGAATTGATGAGGACATCATTCGAATTTTGAATTCAGATTTCAAGTTGTTTTTCATTTGTTATTCTGCTTTTGGTTACCTAGTCTTTAGGAATAAGTTGTGTAGTTGTTGGATTGTTCATTTGTTGGGTTGTTTTCTTGTTGCAACTTACCTCTTCCTTAGGATTTGGTTGATTGGTTGTTTGGTGTAAGCCTATTTAAACCCTGGCATGCCAAAGGAAAAAGACAATCAGTGAATCAATGAATGAATGAAAAGAAAAGAACGTCTTCTCTATGAACCCCACCTCTTCTATGACTGAGATGGCCCTCCCCCTCCCCCTCTCCTAACCCTCCCTCAATTCTACCACTCCTTCCTCCTTCCCATCGCAAAAACAGCAGCAAGAGCAGCTGCAACAGCAGCAAAAACAGCACAAGCAGCAGATGCAGTGGCAGTAGTCGAATAGGAAGACGAAGCAGCAGTAGCAGACGCAGCAGTAGTACCAGCAGCGTCAACAGTAGTAGTGTGAAGTAGCAGCAACAGTTCCCCTCCCCTCCGGGTAATCCCTCGACATCCCGATTCCAATCTCCCTCCTCCTTCCAAATCAAGTAAGTATGATTACCGCATCTATTATCCAATATACTATCGATAAACTGCCGATCCACCTGTAATTTGAGTGCTTCTACAAAAATAAAAGAAAATGAGATTTGTAGTTATCAACTTATTTATTAAATAGAGAACTATTAGAATTTAGTGGTAACTCGATTCAATTTCTTGTGAAATTCTAAGGGTTTATATGCTAGTTATGATCTCTTGCCTAATATACTCATTAATTTGGACAACCTAGAAATTGTTTGTTAATTAGCAAAGAGTTAAGTGAGACTTGCTTTAATCCAATTTAATTTGTTGATCTCTAATTCTCACTCGTCCCGCATCACTAATCCTTTCCAGTCCCTCCTCTTCCCGATCATGGTCCCTAGGGTTAGGATTTTGGGTGTATGATCAGATATTCAGATGTACAACATATACCTGTTTACTGTTGAAGGTTTGCTTTTGGGTTTGAAGTGTTCAGGCCAACTAAGATCCAAAATATATAAATGATAAATCTACTTAAATGAGTTCATGCTTTAACACCTGAACGGAAACCTGTTTAACTTGTGACAACATCTACAGTATGCTTGTGTCATTGGACAATTTACAATTAGCTCCATTCTATAATAACTTACTTTCACATTGCTGCAACATACCTTCTGATTGGGATGGAACAACCAACTGAATATCTTTGGAAAATATGAAAATAGGGAGTTTTTTTTCCTTCTTTCAAGAAGTTCAGCGTGCGAGTTTTTATCAATTTGGGTATCAAAACAAGTTTCATTTACCTTAGGCCACCTTGATGTTTGTGAACAAATAGTGATCAAGCAACAATGCGTAGGTTGCATGGGCTTCAATTGCTTGTTAGTTTCCTACAGTGATCTGCATCATACCTTTATGGCCGAGTAGCCCAAACTGAGTACCCTGAAAAAAAATTGGTGATAGGAACGTTCCCATTATTTTTTTCCTTTTAAAAACGTTCAACATGAACTTGTATAAATTTTGGGTACCAGAACAAGTTTCAAGTACCTTGCTGATGTTGATGTTTGTGAACACATGGTGATCAAGCAACCATTCATAGGTTGCATGGACCAAGTCAATCGCTCGTTAAGATAATTACTTAAAAAACTTTTTGGAACAAATAAGAAACAAGAAAGGGGCAAAGGATCATATTTTAATGTTGGAAGTGACAAATTGTCAATCACAAGTCTTTCCTAAAAAACTTTTAGTATAAAGGATTAATAAAAGCAGCAATGAATAAATAAGTAGAAGTTGTAATCCCATTAAGAGGGGAGATTTAACCAGTCTTTCCATTTTCAGTTGGGTTCCAACTGATTTTATGCCATATGCTAACAAGAGAGTAAGGTCTGGGAATGACTGGTTTTCCAAATAGCATGTCAGCTTGGATCACGGTCATGACCAATATGTTACCATGTTCCCACTACGCTCACCACTTATTAGACTACAACCCGAAACACGGCGGGTTCTTCATCAAGATCACCAAAGGTGGCAATCCAGTCTATCCATATATCAATAAAAAAATCAAATAGATAATAAAATTAATTAATATAAAAATAAACCGTATGTTTTGCATGACTTCTTTGCATTATACATGTTTGTGCACACACAACCTGCTCTTAAGCGAACTACGACTAGGTAACATTGGTTATAGGACTGATGATGCAACCTGAACTGGACCCCTCAACTAAGGCTCATACGGTTATTTGATGGCAAGTTCCATAGAATAGTATGTGATATGTAAATTTTATAATGTAAATTTTATAACTTGTAGATTACATAGAGAGTTCCTGTGCTAGTTGATTTATGTCTAATTTCTTTGTGAATACGTTTCAGGCTGCTGCTATACTTTCAAAAGAAGGAATTAGTGCCGAGGTAAATCATTGTTTATCTTAGCAAAAAGAAGAAGAAATATTCTCTCATGTCATCTTTGCTTCAGCATCTTAAGTTCCTAAATTTTGCAGATCATAAATCTCCGTTCTGTCAGGCCACTGGACAGAGCGACAATCAATGCATCTGTTAGGAAAACGAACAGACTAGTGACTCTTGAAGAAGGTCTTCCACAGCATGGTGTAGGAGCTGAAATCTGGTAAACTTCTTCCGCTGCACCTACCACTGAGTTTTTTTTTAAATTTTCTGTCATAAAATTCCTTGTTTCTGGAAACAGTACATCCGTGGTAGAGGAATGTTTTGAGTATCTTGATGCCCCTGTGGAGAGGATAGCAGGAGCTGATATTCCCATGCCTTATGCTGCGAACCTTGAGAGGATGGCTGTTCCTCAGGTCAGTCGTAGCTCTAATTTTCTTTTAATCTCTATTTAGTCATACATTATCCATTTGAAATTGATTTCTTGTTATATTCTACAAAAAAGCATGAACAAAATAGTGAGAGCAAAATAATCTTTGAATATTATGCTAGTGCAAGTTAATATCATAGCTGATATCGTGTAAAACTGTAGAGAAGTAATATTTATTAGGGGATATACCTAATAACACAATCTTCATAACTTTTGTTATGCGAAGGAGGCAGACATGTAATTGTAGTCTATTATAAAATTGAAAACTCAATTCATATTTTTTGCGAGAAAAGTTATTCGTGCTTTTGGTCTATTATGAAAACAACGGAGTGATATATATTAATCTTCGCTTGGTGGTTTTTTTTTTTTTTTTTTTTGCTTTAGCTTGGTGGTAAGATGTCAGTCCTTTTTTTTATTTAGTACAGCTTCATGACCAAGAAATGGAGAGAGCCAAGAAGTGAATTGTTTACCAATTTTGGATTGTGAGGCATTATATGAATAACCTTTTGCCTCTAAGAGCAAGTTTATTCATTTGCAACGAAGGGACAATTTTTGACGGAGGTATCTGAAATTCTTTGCAGGTTGATGATATTGTCCGGGCAGTAAAGAGGACCTGCTACCGATCGGTCCCCATGGCGGCTGTAGCTTAAGAGTTCTCTTCCAGAGTTCTTATCAATCTCTGTGACGCACGAGTCGGAGGTGGATTTATCATGGATTGCCTTTCTAATATTAGTGGATTTTGAACATTTACCAAGCTTGGGAGCTGTAATCTACTCAAGTGGCGCAGTTGGAGGACTGCTTGTTTTGTTGTGTCCATAAAAGTTGTTTGCCTAGTTTGCTGCATGCACCTTATAGGCAAATTTTGTGAGGTGGTTCTATAATCCTGTATCAGCTTTAGACTTTAGCCTATACTAAATAAGAAAACTGGCATGTATTTTTCTGTTCAAACTGGCACCAAATACTACTTGAATGCCTGTGGGTTACTTGTGATATCTTATTTCTTAAAAGGAACATCAGTCTTAATCGGGTTCGACGCAGACTGAAATCATGATGTTGATTCATAATCCTGAGCTTGATAATTAGAACAAGGACCGGTGGTCAAGAAGTCTCGTTCCCAGATCTTGAATCTTCAGGACCACATATGCTCAGGTATTGGGGTCTTCATTCTCAGTCTTCTGATTTAAACCGTCTCACACTTCAGACTTCTATCATATGCCAGATTTGAATGAAAGTAACATTTGCTTTACTCTTAGCTTGATTTGATTAGAACAAAGTGAAGTCTGCCTAATTCATTCTAGCCTACCATTATTATTTATCCATAATATCAGAAGGTTCAACCATACTTAGTAGCGCAGTTGAACAAATTGAACATAATACCTTTGAAAACAGTAGTTGTATTTAGATTATGACGATATTACCCCAAAAACTAATGGAATTGTGACCCCTTTTTTTGGTTGAAACGAGTGTTCGTTCTGAATATTAATGTAAGAGGGCGTTTGGTTCAAGTTTTGGAGGCTTGGGAATGGGTTTTGGATTCCTGGAAATATTGTTTGGGTGTTTTGTTTGGTTGGTAATACTCTCCTTTTACTTTTAAAATTACAACTTTATCCCAAACATGTGAATTTAGGTAACATAAGCATTATGAAATTAATGAAAGAGTATTTATGAAAAATTAAGCAAATTAAGATTCTTATTCCTGTATGAACCAAACGTGTGAATGGAAAAATTCAATTTTTCCGGATATGAGAATGTTGAATTCCTTTTCCATAGAAAAGGAATAGAAAGTAGATTCCTAGAAATACAAAATCTTTATCCAAACGTCCCCTAGTACCTGCAAAGTATTAAATTGCAGCCTACTAAGAGCTTGCCAGGGCTTTGATTTCACTTGTATGCTATGTTGCTGCTCCAACTAGCAATGGAAAGATATCTTGGCTGCAAGTTTCAAACTTTCAATGCAACACCTAAAAAGTATTATTCCAAATGAAGCTCATGTGTTTGATTACAATTCCAGCTGATGCACATAATAGAACAACCGAATTGACTAGACTGCTACAACTGCGGTCGTTGAAGTGGAAGAAGCGTTGCAACCCACACTTTTTGCAGCTAACAAGTAGCCCATTATTTAAGTCGGATTCTTTTGATCATTTACTTGGAAAAAAACATACGAATATCAATGACAGAAGCTCATTCTTTAATGCATGAATATAGTTTTGGCTGCAATTTGTTGAGAGGGTTGGTCACAGGGTCCTTTCATAGTTTCAACAGAAATTTTCATACAGGGTAAAGAAATTTACCAAAATTTTAAAAAAAGTGAAAAGTTTAACAAAATTTTAATTTGGGTAACGGAGCGACATCACCGATGGCGCGCTTTGTGGATGAAGTTCACTGCGGTAGGGTGCAGTAGGGTGCGCCAACGATGGTGGCGCGCTATGGCAGAGAAGGCTGATGGCGCGCCATGGGTTCACGTGATGGCGCCATCATTGATGGCTCCCTTCTGGAGCGCAGTCCACTCTGAGCCTGCAGCGCGCCATCATTGATGGCTCCCTCCTGGAGCGCGCCATCAATGATGGCTCCCTCTTGGAACGCGCCATCAACCATGGCTCCCTCTCCAGCTTGTCACATCACCCCCCTCTTGGAACGCGCCATCAACCATGGCTCCCTCTCCAGCTTGTCACATCACCCCTCTTGGAACGCGCCATCAACCATGGCTCTCTCTCCAGCTTGTCACATCACCCCGTGTGCTCCCTCTTGGAACGCGCCATCAACCATGGCTCCCTCTCCAGCTTGTCACATCACCACGTCAGCACATGTGCAGCTCTCCACTTGTTCACGCGCCACCAATGGTGGCGCGCCATCATCTCTCTCCTCCAGTTTCCCAGAGCGCCATTGGACACGTCGCTTCGTTACCCAAATTGTAATATCACCAAACTTCTCACTTTTTTTAAAATTTCGGTAAATTTCTTTACCCTGTATAAAAATTCCTGTAGTTTCAATAGATGTTTAATACATGCATTGGTAGGTTGGGCATGGTTGGGTCAGGCCTAGATTAGGTGTGTATGTTTTGATATTTGAATACATATATTAAATTTTTGTTGGCGTTTAATTTAACTTTGGTCATTAGTGAACCCGTTCTACGGTGCCTATGTTGAGGCAAATTCTAAGCGTGTATACCATATTTAGGCCTACTTTGGTTGAATCATGAGTTGGAAAATGAAAGTAATACTTTTTTTATATATGGATGCTAAATATATTGAGGAGGAAAGAAAAATGACTCCTAATGGAAATAAAATTAGAAGAAAAAAAAAAGTTGCATCCATCATAGCAAAAATTTACTTTTCCATCTTTAAGTATTAACTTTCTTTCCCAATCTTTTTGACATTTCTAAACACCGAAAAGTAAATTCTATGAAAATTGCAATTTTTAAGAAAAGGAAACACCAAGGGATTAATTTCCTTTTCTTTCCTTTTTAGCGAACCAAATGAGGCCTAATTGTATTGTAAATATGATGTGTGTTAAGCTAAGCGATCTATATGGTGGAGTTTTTTTTTTCCTAGTGGACAAACAAGGTTGAAATTAGGGGTGGGCACGGGTCGGACTGGGCCCAAATTTTATGGATCCGGATCAGATCCGTTAATTGGCAGGACGGGACGGGTCCAAAAAATATTGGAACCGGAACGAGTTCGACCCGTTCGAAACCGTTCCGAACCGGGCCGATCCGCGGGTCCAAACAGGCCCAAAAAAAGTTTAAAAAATTCTATAATAGTAAACATTTACATATGTTCTATTATTTATAAGAACAAAACAAGTCTTATGTCTTCCCAAATTTCTAAAATTTGTTTACTAAACAATAACATGTTCTATTATCTATAAACTATAATAGCAAAAAGTTCCAAAATTGATTAAAAAAAATAAACACCCCTAGAAACGGGTCGGTCCGGGGCCCGTTTATTTTGAAAATAGGACCAGCCCCACCCCGTTAGTGTCACACGACCCGCCCCGTTTAAATTCCAAATTTTAGGAACCGACTTGTTTGGACATTTTAAGGTTCGGACCGGGTCGGAACCGCGAATCTTGGAACCGTATGCCCACCCCTAGTTGAAATCCCACAACAAACATTTATTTTTGTCACAATTTATTGTAAGGATTTTCTTTGGAGCTTGGACTCGGCGTGGGCGAAATACTCAAAGTGGTGCTTTCGTGATGAACTTTGCACTTTGCATCGTACGGAAGCATCACGGTTGCTTGCGGTAGCTTTGCGTGTTTCCGCAGCATCCTACGATTCCGTAACTTTTTTGCGGTTTTGCTGTGTCTATGGGTTCCACGGACCTTCTGCTCTATTGTCGCGGCTTTGCTGCTGCTGGTGCTACTAAGTTTTATAAATGCCATATTTATAGGAAGTTATTGCTAGTGAACAGACACTTTATTGGGATTTACTCCACGTTTTTCGGACCACATTGTTAGTGGGAGGTTATTGCTGCTAGGCAATTGGCTACCCTATAGAAGGTATGTATTTTTGCACTTAGTGAACACAAGACATAAGAGAAAAAACAAAAGCAACATAACTAACGAACAAGACGCAAGATGAGGTACGTGGAAATCGGGACGGTGGTGCTGAAGTTGACTTCGGGATAGTCACTCTGGAGAGTGTGAAGTATGTACTTGTTGTCGCAAAGAACCTAATTTTTGAAAGCATGATGTGTAATGCATGCTTGAGGACGTACATTAATACTAGTCAAATGTTGATGTCCTATAAGGGAGCATAATTCGAAAAAAAAAATTGTACCGAAGGGATGTTCAAACTTTATCTCTTAACTCCTAATTGTATTAATCGAATCTTTATTTCTGATTATCCTCTTGAGTTATGGCACAATGGACTATAACATGTTTGTTATAAGAGAATAAATAAAATGTCTAGTTTAGGCCTTATCTCCAATATGAGGGGAAGGAGGTATAGAAATGTGAAGTCTATGCTTAGAGTATGATTATAAGAAAGTCGTTCAAGAGGGTGAACCAAAGTACAGATCTTCTAGAGTTGGTGAACTCAGATATCTGTTACTTCAAACATTTCTCCATAAAGGCTCGGATGAGATACTTAACCTTTATCGACGACTGTTCAAAGTACGCTTTCGTCCACCTTCTAAAGACGATATATGAAGTGTTTGAGAAGTTCAAGAACTTCAAAGAAGAAGCTGAACGACAAACGGGTTAACAACTCAAGAGGCTCATAAGTGATCAAAATAGAGAATATTGCTCTCTTGAATTTACATCATTTTGCAGATTATCAATAATACCACTGCTCCGTACTCTCATCGATCAAATATAATTGTAGAAAGAAAGAATCGTACTATGATAGAAATGGTTAACCCTATACTTTTAACAACATGTCTTCCAAACTGCTTCTAGAGAGAAGCTATGTTGACAACTACCTTTATTCTCAATAGGGTATCATTCGCTCAATCAAAAGTAATCCTCAAGAACTCTAGTGCAAACTCAGAATCAACTTGAATGTTGTTTGAGCGTGGGGTGTTTGGCTTATGTGAAGCTTTCAGACATAAAGATTCAAAAGTTGGAAACTATGACTATAAAGACAATCTTTTCGGACTATGCCAAAAAGAGTGATGCTTAGAGATATCTTGATACATAATCTGTTAGTCCCGGGGCTTGATCAAAGATGATAAAACAGATGCAACAAAGATCTACGAAGATACAAATACCAAATAATCCGATTACAATATGGAGGAGGAAAATAGAGAAGAGAAGATCTCTCGTTCTTCCTTGCAAACGTGTTGCAATTGGGACAGAACGAGTTACAATAATCTAGAGAGAGATGAGAAGAAGAACAATACTGGGGTGTCAAAACACCGTTGCTCAAAACAAGATTCGTCCCACACGATCTGCTTCCAGGAACCAGCAAGTTTGAAGAACTTGTGGAACGCTCGAAGTCACCTCTGTTCTGACTCCTCGGATGGACTTGCAATGGCGGCAGCAGCTCTCTCTCTTTCTCTTTTTCTGACTTTTATTTTTCGTAGTAACCACAAAGGAGGCCAGAAGAGAGTATTTATATAGAGAGGGTGGAAACCCTAGCCGCCTCTTCAGTTATGGAAAGATTGAATCAAATCCGAGATTAATTCAAATCCCACAAAGATAGAAACGAAATTAATTCAAATCCCACAAAGATAAGATCTGAATTAATCGTATTGATTCAGCCTTACCATAACTGACTTGTAATCTGCACAGTCAGCGGAGCCCTCCATGCGGCAGCAGCAGCAGTAGCCTGGCCGCATGAGCCTCATGGCCGCAAGGACCGCATGGGCCGTATGGACCACATGAGCCGTATGAGCCGCATGGCCGCATGGACCGCATGGGCCGCATGGACCACATGAGCCGCATGGACCGCATGAGCCGCATGGCCGCATGAACCGCATGTGCCGCATGGTCGCATGAGCCGCATGGACCGCATGGGCCGCATGAGGCCGCATATGAGCCGCATGCCGCATAAGACCGCATGGTCGCATATGAGCCGCATAAAGACCGTATGACTGCTGATGTGCTAAGTGCAAAGTGCGCCAACAAAATGCCACATTACGCCTCATGAGCCCATGAGCCCGAGTCCGAGTCCGAGTCCGAGTCCGAGTTGCTAAGCCCCTTTGGGGCTTAGCTCCAAATGGAAATTAATCCAAGAGAATGACAAAAGCATTAATGCTTAATCCTTGGAGCCTTATTCTTACCTCCTAGTAAAATCACCCACATGGTTCCCTCCTTAGGGTCACCACCCCATGTGCATCTCTCAACAACACACCCAAGTATATATGTTGAGATAACTCATGGTGCATTTCCGATGTGGGACTAAAATTTACAAGGCATGTTGAGAGCAAGCTCTCTCCATGTAAAGAAGGCACCAACAATCTTTCACATATCACAACATATATATGTGTCCAGGGTTGAGCGTTCCCCACAGTAACTGTCCATTTTGCATTAGGATAGATGTCGCTGACGACTTGAATCTTCCCGCATGGGTTAAATAACAATGTGATACAAGAATGGACTACGCCTTGAATTCTGCACCACAATTGTAATTCTTCCCACTCACAAAGTGTAGTTACGTGTGCTTCTGGCTGCACATTAAAGGCCATGTGCCAGCCTGGTTTCAGTGTATAATTTTGGGCGTCTACAAGTTTACCCTCAAGAGACGGCCTGATATCTCTTTCCATACATTATAGGTGAGTTCTTTATTAAAGAGATATGGCATGAAGCCTTGCGCTTCCTTGCGGTGCTACGCCGCTATGACATGGCCTGAAGCCGAGGCATTACCCCTACCTGGGAACCTCATCGTAGTGTCATACTACTGTAGCATGAGGTCTCAGCCTCTTTGTAGTGCCAATCTACTCAGCATGAGGCTTCCTTGCGGTGTTACGCCGCAACGACATGGCTTGCAATGCCGAGGCTTTACCCCTACCTGGGTACCTTATCGTAGTGTCATGCCACTGTAACATGGGGCCATCCTCCCCTTTGTAGTGCTGTCTACAACTCTTTAATTACGTCATACAGCATTAGGCTACCTGCCTATTTGCGGTGCTACGCCGCTGTGACTTGGCTTGCAAAGCCGAGGCATTACCCCTACCTGGGAACCTCATGGTGGAGTCACCCCACTGTAGCATGGAGTTTCACTCCATGTAGTGCTGCTCTACCGTGCTTCCTGTAAAGCACACCAGGCATTCACTCTGCCTGAGAACTCATTAAGGCGTTTAAGCCAACCTTCCACAGGATCTGTTTTTTCCGCAGAAAAAATACATAGTAGACAACAGTGGTTATGGGTCCGTATCCCTTCCATGTTCCAGAGAACAAGTACCCACTGTTACCTGATAGTTTTCCAGTCAGTGATCCTCCTTTGAACCAAAAGTTAGATGCCTAGTAGATTTCTCTTTGAACTAATAACAAAAAACTTTATGGTAGGATTACAAAGACACACTATCAGAATGCCTTCAAGCCTATTTTACAAGCTGTGTCATTGACCAACTGGCGCTTGAGGCCCTTTGTGAATGGATCTGCCAGGTTCTCCTGACTCCGAACATCAATCACTGCAATTACACCTCTTTTGATAAGATCGTGTACTGTCCTGTGCTTCAACCGCACAGTCCTCTTCTTCCCGTTGAAGAGGTCATTTGATGCCACCGCCGCAGTCGCCTGGTTGTCACAGTATATCGGTATCGCCGGTATCTGAGCCCCAACCACTGGAAGCTCATACATGAGCTCCCGAAGCCATTCTGCTTCATCTGCTGCAGTTTCAAGTGCATAGAATTCAGATTCCATGGAGGAACGAGAGAGTATAGTCTGCTTCTTCGACTTCCACGATATAGCAGCTCCACCTAAGAAAAAGACATATCCACCTGTGGATCTCTCGCTTTCCACCTCTGAACACCAGCTAGCATCACTGAAGCCTTCCACTACTGTCGGATACCCGTTGTAGTGCAGTACATATGTCTGAGTCTTCTTGAGATATCTCATCACCCGCTTCACAGCTTTCCAGTGCTCAACCCCTGGGTTGCTTGTGAACCGACTCAGCATTCCCACGGCGAAAGCTATGTCAGGCCTTGTGGCAGTGGTTGCGTACATCAAACTTCCGATAACGCTAGAATACTCCAGCTGCCTGACGCTTTCCCTTGAGTTTGGCTTCAGCTTCTGATCACACCTGTATGGCGTATCGATCCCTGGAAGATCCTTATACCCATAGCGTGTGAGCATCTTCTCAATGTAGTGAGATTGTGACAGCGCTACTCCAGTGTCTGTCCGGATGATCTTTATGTCCAAGATGATATCTGCATTCCCCAAGTCCTTCATACTGAACTTGGTTGAGAGAAACTTCTTTGTCTCTGTGACACAGCCTATATCCGTACCTAGGATTAGCATATCGTCCACGTACAGACAAACGATGACTCCTCTTCCATCAGCGAACTTTGTGTAAACACATTTATCCGTCTCGCTGACTCTGTAGCCGTTTGACCTAATAACTTTGTCAAACTTCTCATGCCACATCTTGGGAGCTTGCTTCAAACCATACAATAATTTCACCAACTTGCAGACTTTGTCTTCAAGACCTTTGACGACAAATCCATCTGGCTGTTGCATGTAAATCTCTTCGGTCAGCTCCCCATTCAGGAATGTTGTCTTTACATCCATCTGATGTATCACCAACTTATGTATAGCTGCTAGAGCGATTAACATCCTGATGGTGGTCATCCGAGCTACTGGAGCGTACGTGTCAAAGTAGTCTATCCCCTGTTTCTGAGAACATCCCTTGGCTACCAGCCTGGCCTTGAACTTGTCAATAGTTCCATCTGCCTTCATCTTCTTCTTGAAGATCCATTTACATCCGATGGGCTTTTCTCCTTCAGGTAGATCTACCAACACCCATGTGTTATTGGAGGTGATAGAGTCAAACTCGTCATTCACTGCCTCCTTCCAGAAGATAGCATCTCTGGTCTTCATCGCCTCATCATAGGTAAGCGGATCTGCTTCCACATGATAGGTGACAAAGTCATCTCCGAAGTCTTTCGGTCTCCTCGCTCGCTTAGCTGACGGCTCTGCGAGTTCTGATACAAGAGTTGTTTCATCAACAACAACTTCTTCTTGAACTACTGGCCCATATGAGATTTCAGTCTCATTTGCATCTACATCATTTTCCGGAATGTCCGAAAGAACAATGTTTTTGTCTTTTGCAAACTTGTCTTCAAAGTATTCAGCATCACGAGATTCGATGATATGATTTGACTCAATATCAAGAAATCTCCTAGCATCACTCTTCTCGGCATACCCCAAGAAGATCGCCTTCGTAGTCCTTGTCCCTAGCTTCTGAATCTTCAGATCTGGGAGCTTCACATATGCCAGACACCCCCACACTCGAATGACATTCAAGTTTGGTCTGACTTTGAACCAGAGTTCATGAGGAGTTACGTCTGAAGTTGCATATGGCACTCTATTTAGAATAAAAGTGGCCGTCAATGCAGCTTCTCCCCAGTAGCATTTAGGAAGACCCGCGGTTAGCAGCATTGAGTTCATCATTTCTGTCAACGTTCTGTTCTTCCTCTCCGCTACTCCATTGGATTGAGGAGAATATGGAGCAGTAGTCTCGCATATGATTCCATGTTCTTTGCAGAACGATGCGAATTTATGAGACCTGTACTCCCCACCTCGATCACTTCTTAACCTCTTGAGTTGTTGTCCAGTCTGCTGTTCAGCTTCGGCCCTGAACTCTCTGAACTTCTCGAAGGCTTTGTCTTTAGACTTGAGCAATTAGTAGACGAACGCGTATTTTGAGAAGTCGTCGATGAAGGTTATGAAATACTTCATCCCGGCCTTCGTGGAGAAATGTTTGAAGTCACAGATATCGGGGTGCACCAACTCCAGAAGATATGTGCTTCGATTGACCCGATGAAAGGGTTTCCTTGTGATCTTCGTTTGAGCACACACTTCAAACTTCTCCACCTTACCCCCACATTTGGAGATAAGTCCTAGACTAGACATTTTGTTAATTTTTTTACAATGAACATGTCCTAGTCTATTATGCCACAACTCAAGAGAATAATCAGAAAATGCAACTGCATTAATGTCTTCAAACTGGTTGACAAGCTGAATTTTAAACATTCCTTCGGTTTGATAAGCCTTCCCGAAGTATGTTCCTTTCTTGGATATCACCATCTGACCAGCATTGATGTCCATCCTCAAGCCTGCGTTACAGAGCAGGCTCCCAGAGATCAGGTTCTTGGCAATCGCCGGAACATGCTTCACACCTTGAAGCGTCAGAGTGTTCCCAGAAGTGAGTTTCAGTTCCACGGTCCCGATCCCCAGAACTTCAGCTTGGGCCTGGTTCGCCATGACAACCTTCTCAGATATCGGCTGGTACGTGACGAACCATTCCTTGCCAGAACAGACATGACAAGTCGCACCAGTGTCTATCCACCAGTCAGAGTCAGCCCCCATAGTTGTGACCTGTCCGATCATAGCAACAATGTTAGAAACCAATAAAACCTTATTAGGCTCACCTTTCTCTGATTGTTTAGGCTTAGATCTGCATTCACTCTTGTAGTGGCCTTTCTTGCCACAATTGTAACAAGTCACGTGGGACTTAGTCTTCTGTTGCTTGAAAGAAGGACCCTTCACTTTTAGATTAGTGAAGTCCTTCTTCTTGGGATGAGAAGCCGCCTGCTTCCCCTTGGGATCTCTCGTCTGCACGAGATTGGCTTTAGCCAACTGTTTGGACAGAGTGTCCACCTTCTGTTGGGAACGCATCTCGTCCTCAACATGGATCTCTTGAAGTAGATCTCCCAAGCTAATGTCTAGCTTCTTTCTGTGCATCCTTGCATAGAAGGTACTCCATCCAGCAGGAAGTTTTGAGAGGATCCCTCCGACGACAAACTTGTGGGGAAGGGGCATCTCTTCGTCTTCCAGTTTCTGACGCAGCTTCAGAAATTCCTTCACCTGTGGCAGCATGGACTTTTCGTCCTCAAAGAGCAATTTGTGATATTTTTCAACCACAAATATTTTGCTCCTGTTCTTGTCTTCTTCATACAGTTTTTCCACAGACTCCCATATGTCTCTGGCAAGTTCCTTCTTCGAGTAGGATTCTGCCAGGGAGTCCTTCATAGCGTTCAGGATGAGAAGCCTGCAGATACTATTTTCCCTTCTCCACTTGGCCTGGAGTTTGGTAGCCGCGTTGATTGCGGCAGTAGATCCAGTGTCTGGAACAGAGGGTTCTTCCTCCAACAGAACATGATCAACGTCTTTTAGTTGAAGAGTTAGGTAAACCTTTCTCTTCCAGACTTGATAGTGCTCTCCATCGAACTTTTCCAACTTGCAGAAGTCCAATTGGAGGAGCGAAGCATTAATGTTTTCCATCTACACGGATCTTGCTTTGAGATTGTTAGTTCCGGGGCTTGATCAAAGATGGTAAAATAGATGCAACAAAGATCTACGAAGATACAAATACCAAATAACCCGATTACAATATGGAGGAGGAAAATAGAGAAGAGAAGATCTCTCGTTCTTCCTTGCAAACGTATTGCAATTGGGACAGAACGAGTTACAATAATCTAGAGAGAAATGAGAAGAAGAACAATGCTGGGGTGTCAAAACACCGTTGCTCAAAGCAAGATTCGCCCCACACGATCTGCTTCCAGGAACCAGCAAGTTTGAAGAATTTGTGGAACGCTCGAAGTCACCTCTGTTCTGACTCCTCGGATGGACTTGCAATGGCGGCGGCAGCTCTCTCTCTCTTTCTCCTTTTCTGACTTTTATTTTTCGTAGTAACCACAAAGGAGGCCAGAAGAGAGTATTTATAGAGAGAGGGTGGAAACCCTAGCCGCCTCTTCAGTTATGGAAAGATTGAATCAAATCCGAGATTAATTCAAATCCCACAAAGATAGGAACGAAATTAATTCAAATCCCACAAAGATAGGATCTGAATTAATCGCATTGATTCAGCCTTACCATAACTGACTTGTAATCTGCACAGTCAGCGGAGCCCTCCATACGGCAGCAGCAGCAGCAGCCTGGCCGCATGAGCCTCATGGCCACAAGGACCACATGAGCCGCATAAAGACCGCATGACTGCTAAGTGCAAAGTGTGCCAACAAAACGCCACATTACGCCTCATGAGCCCGAGTCCGAGTCGCTAAGCCCCTTTGGGGCTTAGCTCCAAATGGAAATTAATCCAAGAGAATGACAAAAGCATTAATGCTTAATCCTTGGAGCCTTATTCTTACCTCCTAGTAAAATCACCCACATGGTTCCCTCCTTAGGGTCACCACCCCATGTGCATCTCTCAACAACACACCCAAGTATATATGTTGAGATAACTCATGGTGCATTTTCGATGTGGAACTAAAATTTACAAGGCATGTTGAGAGCAAGCTCTCTCCATGTAAAGAAGGCACCAACATAATCCAATTAGATCATTGAGTCTCGTGATGTTGAATTCTTTGAGAATAAGTTTTATAGGCACAAATAGCCATTAGAGAGGAAGATAGTACTCTTAAAGAAGTTGTAGTCTCGAAGGTTAGGATTTCACTTGAAGAAGTAATTACAGAACCAGAACTTGCTGAGCCATCTTCAAAGAAAGTGAGGAGGCCAAAGGAATTCAGAGAAGACTCCATCACCTATAGGATGAGGCGGTGGAAATCAAAGATGCTATATCTGGAAGGAAGCATTCACTGATGAAATTGACTCGATAACATCTAATAACACTTGGGCGTTGGTCGATCTACTTGAAGGGGATAAACCCATAGGAAGCAAATGGATCTTCAATAAGAATATGAGGGCCGATGAAACTATTTACAAGTTCAAGACCAGGCTGGTAGCAAAATAGTTTAACGAGAAGAATGAGATCGACTAATTCGACACTTATGCTCCAGTTGATTGGATAACTACTATCAGAATGCTGATCTTACTGGGTGCAATTGACAAGTTAGTGATTCACCCGCGGGTCAAAACGGGTCCAAAAGAAATGATATTTTTTTTGAAAAACTATAACTGTAAACATTTACATATGTTCCATTATCTATAAGAACAAAACATGTCTAATATCTTCCCAAATTTTTAGAATTTGTTTACTAAACAATAACATGTTCTATTAGCTATAGACTGTACCAAAAAAAATTTGTAACAACTAATAAAAAAATACAAACCACTATAAAAGTGTCGAGCCGGACCCGTTTATTTTGGAAATAAGATCCGTCCCGACCTGTTAATGTCACATGACCGCCCCGTTAAAATTACAAATTTTAGGAACCAGACTGTTTTGGTATTTTACGATTCGGACTGGGTCGGAACCGCGGGCCCTATAACTGTATGCCCAGCCTTACCAAAATTCATTCCAAGTTCTAAAAGTGAGTACCATAAATTTAATCACAAGCAACATCAAGAGGAAGAAAAAAATATATACAAATTTGTGCGTATATATATAGGGATGAACCAGAGCTATGTGGGGGCAATGAAGGAGATCGGGTTAGTCAGCTATTTGTGGGAGGTGAATGGCAGCCGGATGCCCGTCCGGTTGGAAGAAGGTTGCGAGCAGAACCGGAGGACGTTAAGCGGGATCCAATGCCAACTAATATTTGGGTTTGGGACACGACAACCTCTGGTAAGACCATCTCCAATGGTGGTTTCTATCTTCCCTATTTCTATTGAAGAAATCCATTTTAGAAAAAATTCTTCCCAATGATGATTTCTATCACCATTTCTATCCTAGGTGTCAATGATGTAGGATGTAAACTTTCTAGAATAATTTCTACATGTAGAAACTCTCATAGAAATTCTCCTATCTCTCATGACAATTATTATTAGGCCCCATACCATTAAATTGTTCCTTTTACTATGTGACACTGACACATAGGATAGAAATGGAGAACCATTGTAGAGCATTTTTGTATGTCTATAATTTCTATGTAGAAACTCTTTCAACTAGAATATAAATCTTCTTAAAGTACAATGCCAAGTAGGATAAGAACTCAATTTTAGAAATCACCACTGGAGATGGTCTAAGACCATCTCCAATAGGGGTTTCTATATTCCCTATTTCTATGGAAGAAATCCATTTTCGAAAAAACTTCTCCCAATGGTAATTTCTATCACCATTTCTATCCTAGGTGGCAATGAAGTAGGATGGAAACTTTCTAGGAGGATTTCTACATGTAGAAACTATCATAGAAATTCTCTTATCTCTCATGACAATTATTATTGGGCCCCACACAATTAAATTGGTCCTTTTACTATGTGACACATATGATAGAAATGGAGAACCATTGGAGACCATTTTTTGTATATCTACAATTTCTATGTAGAAACTCTTCCAACTAGGATAGAAATCTCCTTAAAGTACAATGCCAAGTAGGATAAGAACTCAATTTTAGAAATCACCATTGGAGATGGTCTAAGTATCTCATCACAATCCTGTGGAATTTGAGGAGTTTTTATAGGTGTAGCTCCAAAAGATTAATTTATGTATGTACAAGGCCCTGCAAGGTCGCTTGCTTACTCTGGATCCTTGTTAGCAATCGTCCGAATAAAACTCGAATTATACGCGAAATTTTTTCGTATCTTTCATAAACGGATAATACTTGCATACTTTTGACAGATCCAAATCAATACATAAATTTTAAGCATGCGAAGTTTTAAACGTGTTCTGTATAAATTATTGACAAATTTGGCACAATAAACATGCTGAGAACCTGTTTAATTAACCAAATTTGACAACATATTTAAGAATGTGAAGTTTCTAACCTCAATATTTTCATTTTTCGAATATTTGACCGAAATTTGAACGCATTTTATTTGTACGAAACCGATTTATACTCGTACTTTTGCCGTCCCGAATTTTTTTAGTTTGTCGAATTGCTAACAAGGCTCTGGATATGCTACAATGCCTAGTGATTGTGGAACCAGACTCTCAATGCAGGTTGTGCTATTAGGTGCTGGAGACGATGCAACATTTGTTCTTTTGTTGTTCGGTGTCGAGGTATGTGTGGCAGCACCAAAGTTCTAGGCTCAGATTAAATTTTCCAACAACTCAAGATATTTATGGGGGTGATCAAGGAAGTTAAAAATCATGGAGGTAGGGGATCTGCATGGTTTATGATGGCGCGTATCAAGTTATTTGCAACAATTTGACATTTATGGAAAGAGAGAAATAATCATATTACGAGGGAATTACTCCTCCAGCTAATCCGGGAAGCGAAGGGATCTCAACCATCAATACCAACTCGGATTACGAGACGCACAACATCCTATCAAATGACAGCTCTGAAGATCTCTCGGATTGCCCCCCTCCTATCCTGTCTTCCCACATTCAGCGGTCCTGTTCCATCTCAAACATGGACGCCCATCCCCCACAATCTACCTCTCCCACCTATGCTCTGAACCTTCACCCCCCCCCCCCCCTCCTCGTTTCGCTTGTCACCACCAACCGGTCGCCCATATCCACAACACCTCTTCTCCCCTCCCGCTCCTCTCCGCACCAGCCAGACGCCCCACCGTCCCCCCCTCCCGAAAAGCTCAGTGTGGTTAAGCCAATTGTGGAACTCCCCCCTTCCCCACCTCATTCCGCCCCTAGTTCCACCTTGGGGAGCGACACCGCTGTCCCCATAAAATCATGGAAACGACGTGCTCGACAGGCCGCGAGTCACTCACTACCCTGTTTCATGGATATACAGTACAACAAGAAGCGGCCTGGCCCATCTTCCCCGACCCAGGGCCGGAAGAAACAAGCTATTCCCCCCCCCCCCCCCCCCGCTCCTCCCCCCCCCCCCCACAGGAACAATTGGAAGCAGATAAAGGCGTGGCGACTGGCCTTCAACAGTCGCAAGGACAATGTTAGTCCTTGCCTGGAATTGTCGGGGTGCGGGGAACGCCCCGACAGTCCAAACCCTCTGCTCGTTCCTCGCCGCGACCCGTGATGGGAAAGAAACGCGGAAACCTTTCCCAAATCGGAGAGTACCTGCGAGAGGACCGAGCAATACAACGCACGAACCCAAAAAAACAAACACACAAAACAATCCACGCAGACACAGAGAATTTTTGACGTGGAAAACCCTTGCGGGAAAAAAACCACGGGACGATCGGAGTCCAACCCTGAGAAGCCTCCACTAATGGAATAGAAGAATTACACCCTCTACAAACTCCTCCCGATCCAAATCGGATCCCCACAACACTCAGAGATAAGAACAATGATTACAAGGCTACGAAGAGCGAGAACGACGAGTAGAGATTACCCGAACACGATCTCCTTCGAACAACGACCTCCAATCCTCCGTCTTCTTCTCCGAAGTTGCAATGGCACTCTTGCCTCCTTCTCTCTCAAAAGTTGTGTTTCCTTACGTTATGAATTAGGGTTGAGAAAACTCAATTTAACTCCCTAATCCCGCAGCAAACCTGGACCGTTTGATTAGATCCAATGATGAAAACTCATCCTAAAATCCGCTTCAGCCCCCGACGACACAGAGTTCGGCCAGAACTCTGTGTCGAGCATCCAGAACCTCACGCCACAATGCTGGAGTGGCCAGACCGAGTTCGGCCCGAACTCGCCATGGGACCGAGTTCGGCCCGAACTCGGATCCCCTGTTCCAGAACCTCCCTCTGGGCAGCAACAGCAGCAGCGACTCCGCGTCGCCTACTTCCCGAGCTTCTTCGACACACGAACGGCGCTCGTCGCACTCCGGGATCTTCTCCACATAGGTTGGGAACCCCACCCACTCCAACAAATCTCCCCCTTCACAACTATGGGGAGGATGTCGTCATCCCGACGACCTGCCTGTAGTACTCAAACTTCCCCCTTGGTAGAATCTTCGTGAACATATCAGCTCCGTTGTCATCTGTATGAACCTTCTCAAGCTCCGCGTCCTTCTTCTCAACCACATCCCGTATCTAATGATACCGGGTCTCGATGTGCTTGGACCGGCTATGAAACGTCTGATTCTTCACAAGATGGATAGCACTCTGACTGTCGCAAAGCAAAATATACTGCTCTTGCTTCAGTCCCATTTCCTGCAGCAGCTTCTTCATCCACAACAGCTCCTTGCAAGCCTCCGTCGCTGCAATGTATTCTGCCTCTGTCGTCGACAAGGCAACACACTTCTGCAACCGCGACTGCCACGACACTGCTCCTCCCGCAAACATCATCACGTAGCCTGAAGTCGATCGCCTCGTGTCTACATCTCCAGCCATATCAGCGTCGGTATACCCAACCAGCTTCGGCTCGTCACCACCAAAGGAAAGTCTCCAACCAGCAGTGCCCTGAAGATAACGTAGAATCCATTTGACCGCACTCCAATGTACCCTTCCAGGATTTGAAAGATACCTGCTAACCGTACCAACTGCATGAGCAATATCTGGTCTCGTACACACCATGGCATACATCAGGCTTCCCACAGCTGAGGCATATGGAACCCGTTCCATACCTTCCTTTTCGTCCTCGGTAGATGGACATTGTTCCTCAGTGAGCTTAAAGTGAGCTGCAAGAGGGGAACTCACTTTCTTCGACCCGTCCATCCCGAAACGCTGAAGTACCCGGTGAATGTACTTCGTTTGGGACAAGTGTAGCAGCTTGGACTCTCTCTCTCGGCTGATCTCTATCCCAAGAATAGTCTTCGCTGCGCCCAAATCCTTCATAGAGAAGGTCGCACCCAGTTGGCGCTTCAACTCCGCTATCCTAGTGGCATTCCGACCCACTAATAGCATATCATCAACATAGAGCAATAAAATAATGAAATCATCATCGGCAAAATACCTCACAAATGCACAATGGTCCGACGTCGTCCGTGCATAACCATGCTCCCCCATAAACGACTCGAACTTCCTGTACCACTGCCTCGGAGCCTGTTTCAGACCATACAAGCTCTTCCTCAACCGGCAGACCAAATGTGACTTGCCCTTCTCGCAGAATCCCTCTGGCTGCTCCATGTACAACTCCTCCTCAAGATCACCGTGGAGGAATGCCGTCTTCACGTCCATCTGCTCGACCTCCAAGTCGAGACTGGCTGCTAATGCTAGCACCACCCGAATAGACGAATGCTTGACGACAGGCGAAAAGATCTCATCATAATCCACGCCTTTCCGCTGACCGTAGCCTTTGACTACCAGCCTCGCTTTGTATCGAGGGCGAGTAGCATCTTCCGTCTGCTTCACTCTGAACACCCATCGATTCTTCAAAGCCTTCTTGCCCTTTGGCAACCGCACCAGATCATAAGTGGAATTGGTGTGCAAGGAACTCATCTCCTCCTGCATAGCCTCCATCCACTCCTGCCTGTGTTCGTCTTCCATAGCCTCTGCAAAACTTTCGGGCTCTCCCCCGTCAGTCAATAGCACATACTCATCTGGTGAGTATCTCGTAGATGGTCGACGATCCCTGTCACTCCTTCTCAGTGGAGCCACTGGTGCTGGCTGTATACCAACAGCCTCTTCCCCTTCAGAAACTGCCTCTCCGGCATGCTCATCCTCCTGAGGGACACCCTGACCACCATCAGCAGGCTGATGATCAAGGTTGGGAGCAACTCCATGTACTGGCTCCCCCATAACTGGATCCTCTGCGATGTCCTCTGGAAACTGCTCGAAGCGAAATGACTCTAACTCAGGCAATTCCTCAGCCTCAGAAGGCGTCTCGGAATCCTGAGTGTTGGTCATGGTCTGATCCTCGACGAACACTACGTCCCTGCTTCTGTAGAGCTTTCCTTCCACTGGGTCGTAGAGTCTATAGCCAAACTCATCCCGACCGTAGCCGACAAAGACGCATCGCCTCGTCTTCGGCTCAAGTTTGGTCCTCTCGTCCTTCGGTACATGCACGAAGGCCTTACAACCAAACGCCCGCAGGTGATTATATGACGGCTCTTTGCCGTACCATACTTTGTCAGGCACATCACCCTACAAAGGAGCACTAGGAGATAAATTAATAACATAAGCAGCTGTGAGAAGAGCCTCACCCCAATAACTGCCCGGCAAGTTTGCTTCTGACAGCAAACACCGCACCCTCTCCATCAGTGTCCTGTTCATGCGCTCCGCTATACCATTGAGCTGAGGTGTCTTTGGCGGAGTCTTCTGGTGTCGTATTCCGTGCTCTCTGTAATACGCATCAAAGAGACCGATGTATTCGTCGCCATTGTCGGACCGAACACATAACAATTTTTTGCCCGTCTCCCTTTCAACAGAGGCCTGAAACTCCTTGAAAGTAGGCAGCACCTGATCCTTGGTCTTTAAGGCATAGACCCAAACCTTCCTGGAACAGTCATCAATAAAAGTCACAAAGTAAGAAGCACCACCAAGAGATTTTACCTTCATAGGACCGCAGACATCCGAGTGAATCAACTCGAGCAACGCCGGCTTCCTCGAACTTTGGTGACTTTGGAAAGACACCCTATTTTGCTTCCCAGCTAGACAGTGCGTGTACTTCTCCAACTTTGTAGACTTGAGCCCCGGAATCATCTTCCTGTTCACCAAGTAGCTCATCCCCTTCTCGCTGATATGGTCGAGCCGCCTGTGCCACAACTCGGTAGACGCATCACTGACTGCGTTCACCTCCTGTGCCCCCTCTGCGCTCCCCTCCATATAGTAAAGACCGGACTTCTTGCTTCCTCTGGCAATCACCATCGAACCCCTGGAAAGCTTCCACTGACTGTTCCCGAAGAGACTGAAGAATCCCTCGTCATCCAACCTTCCAACCGACACCAGGTTGAAACGGATATCAGGGACATGACGAACATCCTTGAGAACAAGAACCGCACCCGTCTTCGTTCTCAAATGCACATCTCCAACGGCAACCGCCTTCGACACATCTCCGTTGCCCATCTTCAACACTCCACAGTCGCCTGTAGTGTAAGTGGCAAACAGTGCCCTGTTGTGAGATACATGTGCTGAAGCCCCTGAGTCCACCAGCCAAGAATTGTCATCGCAGGCGAGGTTAGTAATGACCTCATCACCTACGACGATCACATCGCCTCCATGCACCGAGGCCGCCGCTGTAGTGTTCTCTTCTTGCTTCCCTTTGTCGCCCTTCTTCTCTCTCTTCCAAGCGAAACAATTCCGCTTGATATGGCCCTTCTTACCGCAATGGTAACACTCCGAGTCCTCGTAACGACCCTTGGACTTCCCCCTGCTCTTGTCTCTGCCACCACCTGGACCCCTGCTTTTGCCCCTTCCGTGGCTCTCTGAAACCAATGCCTCTGAGTGGTGGGATGTGGATGAAGTGCCCTGAGATCGTCTCCGCATCTCTTCATTCAACACCCCGCTCTTGGCAAACTCCAGACTGACCACGCCCTCTGGAGCAGAAGCGATCATAGATACTCGTACGGTCTCCCACGAGTCTGGCAAAGTACACAGCAGCCACAGTCCCTGAACTTTGTCGTCGAACTTGACTCCCATAGAAGATAGCTGGTCAACCACGCCCTGGAACTCACTCAAGTGATCCGAAATAGACGCCCCATCCTTGTACCTCAGACCCATCATCGTTCGGATCAGGAACAACTTGTTTACCCCGGTCTTCTTCGCATACAAGGATTCCAGCTTATTCCATAACGTCTTCGCGTGCTCAATATTGGCAACGTGATTGTATACGTTCTCATCAACAAACTGCCGTATGTATCCACACACCTGTATGTGCTCGAATGTCCAGTCCTCCTCGGATTTATCATTGGGCTTCTCGGATGCAAACACGGGTAGATGCAGCTTCTTGACAAATAGCAAATTCTTCATCTTGCTCCGCCAATAATGATAGTTTGTGCCGTTCAGGTTCACCATGTGCACCGGCTTCGCGTCCATCTCTCCTCTCTGGTTTCTCTGTCAACTACTGACACTCCTTCTGAATTCCAGAACCTGGCTCTGATACCACTCTGATGGGAAAGAAACGCGGAAACCTTTCCCCAAATCGGAGAGTACCTGCGAGAGGACCGAGCAATACAACGCACGAACCCAAAAAAAACAAACACACAAAACAATCCACGCAGACACAGAGAATTTTTGACGTGAAAAACCCTTGCGGGAAAAAAAAACCACGGGACGATCGGAGTCCAACCCTGAGAAGCCTCCACTAATGGAATAGAAGAATTACACCCTCTACAAACTCCTCCCGATCCAAATCGGATTCCCACAACACTCAGAGATAAGAACAATGATTACAAGGCTACGAAGAGCGAGAACGACGAGTAGAGATTATCCGAACACGATCTCCTTCGAACAACGACCTCCAATCCTCCGTCTTCTTCTCCGAAGTTGCAATGGCACTCTTGCCTCCTTCTCTCTCAAAAGTTGTGTTTCCTTGCGTTATGAATTAGGGTTGAGAAAACTCAATTTAACTCCCTAATCCCGCAGCAAACCTGGACCGTTTGATTAGATCCAATGATGAAAACTTATCCTAAAATCCGCTTCAGCCTCCGACGACACAGAGTTCGGCCAGAACTCTGTGTCGAGCATCCAGAACCTCACGCCACAATGCTGGAGTGGCCAGACCGAGTTCGGCCCGAACTCGCCATGGGACCGAGTTCGGCCCGAACTCGGATCCCCTGTTCCAGAACCTTCCTCTGGGCAGCAACAGCAGCAGCGACTCTGCGTCGCCTACTTCCCGAGCTTTTTCGACACACAAACGGCGCTCGTCGCACTCCGGGATCTTCTCCACATAGGTTGGGAACCCCACCCACTCCAACAACCCGCCCCTCCATCTTCTTCATCTCCGAGACTATGTCCTCCCCTCAACACACATCTCGAATCCTACCACATCTCTCTTATCCCAATTATCATTCTGTCCCTCCCGAAGGTCGCTCTGGTGGCTTATGGACAGGATGGGATAACTCACTTTCAGCCTCCATCTCCCTTTCTTCCAAAAACCTAATAATCCTCTCCATTAAAGCTAGCCAAAATAACCCGGCATGGCTCCTCTTGTGTGTCTATGGCTGCCCGAAGAAGAAGGATAGACCAGAGTTATGGAATAAAATAATCTTCCTCTCATCGACATTCACCGAACCTTGGTGCGTCATGGGGGATTTCAACGTCATTAGTCACCCTCATGAGAAGCGCGGAGGTAGATCTTTCGACACCCATGCAGCGGCCCCCTTTAATAAGATGCTGGAAAGTGTGGTCTCATAGACCTGGGATTCTCTGGACCAGCGTACACGTGGTCCAATGGTCGCAGCCCCTCCTTCCATATTCGCGAACGCCTGGATCGTGCGTATGCTGATGCTGAATGGTGCCGTCTTCATCCTCATTCGACAGTATCCACCCTCCCCCCTATCAACAGTGATCACTCCCCTTTACTTCTCAATACATGTAGCAAGACATACCCCAAACCCAGGCTACTCAGATTTGAAGCATTCTGGCTTTCAGACCACAGATTCCAGGGAGCCTTCGAATCTATTTGGTCAGAGGCCCGACAACCTCGGAGGGATCGGAGTCTCCCAACACTCCTCCATCGTACCTTAACCAAACTCCACCGATGGGGGCGTGATACTTTTGGAAACATAAAATATAGAATCCGGGATCTCCAATCCAAACTGATTCATCTCCAGTCAATGGATCCCTCCAACAGTTCGCTTACTGAAGAAAAAGTGACTGTGGCTGAACTCAATGATCTCCTGCTACTCGAAGAATCGTACTGGCGGCAGAGGGCCAGATGCAAATGGATCAATGATGGTGATAAAAACACTAAGTTTTTCACGCCACTGCGACAAACAGGAAGCAGAGGAATGATATCAGATCGATCCAACTAGCAGATGGAACTTGGTCTTCTGATCGGAAGGTAATCGCCGACACATTCATAAATCACTTCAAGGATATGTTTAAGAAAGAAAGTATGCCCCCCATGGAACCGTCATTTGTCGTCTCAAATAACCCGATCAGCCATGATGATAATCTGAAGCTGGGCGAGTCACCCTCACATGAGGAGATCGAGAATACTATTAAATGTTTAGGGCCTACGAAAGCCCCTGGCCCGGACGATTTTTTCGGCAATTTTCTTCCAAAAATGCTGGCGGGGAGTCGGTGGGGAGATAACCTCTAATATCCATTCTTTTTTCGCTGATCCGCACATGCCTCCACATATGAATCACACTAATATCGTTCTAATCCCAAAGAAATCCGCGCCAGCTACTCCTAGTGATTATCGACCCATCTCCTTGTGCAATGTCACTTACAATCTCATATAAAAAATTCTTACCAATCGACTCAGACCAATGATGGATCAACTCATCTCGCCATTCCAAAATGCCTTCGTCCAAGGAAGACAGATAACAGATAATATCGTTATTGCTCAAGAGATATTTCATGCAATGCAGGACCGAAACAAGAAGAAGAAGACATATGCACTCAAAATTGATATGTCGAAAGCGTATGACCGGCTCTCCTGGACGTTCATCAAGGAGGTCCTTCACAGCCTTGGCATTCAAGGGCATACAAACAACATTATTATGGAGTGTATCACGTCCTCTTCGTTCTCGATCCTGCTCAACGGAAGCCCGGAGGGCTATTTCAAGCCGGGTAGAGGCATCCGTCAAGGATGCCCCCTCTCCCCCTATATCTTCATCATCTGTACGGAGGTCCTATCCCGACTCTTCTACTTGTATGAAAGGGATGATTTAATACAAGGAATCCGAATCAATAGGTACACACCCTCCATCTCCCACCTTCTTTTCGCTGACGACTTGCTTATCTTTGGTCAGGCCATAGCGTCCTCATTGCACCAAGTGAAGAATCTCTTGCTCACTTTCGGGTCATGGTCGGGACAAAGGATCAACTTTGAGAAATCAAGCGTGCACTTTAGCAAGAATGTGGAGATTAATGACCAACAATACTTGGCATCAATTCTGCAACTTAATCGCATGAGAGAGGACGATAAATACTTGGGCCGCTATCTATTGAAATAGAAGAAGCAGGAGTCGTTTTCTACTCTCCTCGAAAAGTGCTCAGCGCACCTACAGGGATGGAAGACAAAATTATTATCACATGCGTGTCGCAATACTTTGATCAAATCTACACTCGGCTCACTTCCCATCTACTATATGTCAGCCTATAAAATCCCTACAACACGCTGATAAAATTATCGCAACACCAAAAAAGCTTTTGGTGGGGACACGATAATGAAGTGAAGAAGCTGCATTTCATCTCGTGGGACAAGATCACAAAGCCAAAAGCTATGGGGGGCCTAGGCTTTCGCAAACTGGACTGGTTCAATGAGGCTCTCATCGGTAAACTACTTTGGCGTATGATTGAAAATCCAAACCAGTTGTGGTGCCGGATGCTTAATGGTGTGTACCTCCAGAATAAATCTATTTGGCTCGCCAGGAAGCCGAAGAGAGCCTCTCCAACGTGGTCGAGTATCCTTGACGTTCGCCACCGGTTGAAGGATGGAATGTGTTGGAAAATCAAGGGGGGATGGGTGAATATATATAATGACCCATGGGTACCCACTTTGCCGGGATTCAGAGTATCTGATAATCGATTGCATCCTGATGGTCCCCAGTTAGTTCGGGACTTGATGGACCCAGTGTCCAGGACCTGGAACGCCCAGTTGATTAGATCTATGTTCCACAGATCTGAAGCCAAAGCCATTCTCGACATCAGCTTGAGAGAGGGTGATGGCCCAGACCAACTACTATGGACGTGCGCTAGAAATGGCAAGTTCTCCGTGAAGTCTCTGTATGAATCAATAAGGTTGCAGGCCCCTGGAAGCTCCATGGAGACAGCTGATAAAAGCACATGGACCAAACTCTGGAACATGAAATATCTTTCGCCTCGGATTCAAGTGTTTCTATGGCGTCTGCTTCACGATGGACTCCCCCTCCTTGTATCGATCAAAAGGAGACTCCGAGTATGCAGCAGTTTGTGCCCTTTTTGTCTCACATATGAAGAGGACGACAACCATCTTTTTCTTCACTGTCATATAACAAGGGAGGTTTGGTTCGCTCACCCGCTGGGGCTTCGTATTGACAATAACCTCAAGATTAAAACTTTGATCATCGAATGGTTGAAAAAACCTCTGTCGCACGATGCTTTCCGTATGGGCGCGAACCTTCTCTGGGCTATCTGGAAGGCGAGATGTGATTGCATCTTTCGTCAATCTCCCCCGAACATCCACAGCATCATACAACATGCGCTTTCATCTTTCCATAATTTTTCGCCTGAACAATACCGTGGCATAGACGACCTCCAAAGCCTGAGGGAGGTCGCAACAGATACCAGACAATGGAACCCCCCCATTAATCCAATTATCAAGATAAATGTTGATGGTGCCACATCGCTATCGGCGATTGCGGCGGGAGCAGTCGCCAGAGATTCGTCAGGACGGTTCCTAGCTGGACAAACATGGTGCTCGCCCGACTTCCTACAATCCGAGTTAGGGATGCAGGCTGAAGCGGAAGCTATCCGTATCGGGTTATCGCTTGCGAAGAACTTCCCGAATAAGCCAATATGTATTGAAGGGGATTCCATCACGGTGATTAGAATCTGCAATGGGGAGAGGAATCTCATTCCTTGGAAATTACTTGATCTCTTCACTGATATCCTGGAGGAGCTGGCGAAACTGAACAACATCTCGATCATGGCTGTGAACAGGAATGGGAACGTGGTTGCCCACACTCTAGCTAAGTTTGCCCTTAATACTTCAGTGTCTGTTGTCTTTTCTTCTCCACCTGAGTGTTTATCTCAAGTGTTAGCTAATGACTTGATTTGTCAATCCAGTAATGTAGTGAACTTCCCACTTCATCAATAAAGTTACTACATTTACCTAAAAAAAAAAATCGTCACTACTACCATTGTATCATATTTTAGTCAATTCGTTAATTCGGTATCGGTTTCATTCGGTTCGATTTTTTTAGAATATTTTTAATCGATATTTGATCGATTTTTTGATAATGGTCGGTATTTGCTCACCCTTGGTCCTCATGACACTTGTTAGCAATCACCCGAATAAAACTCATATTATACGCAACTTTTTTTCGTATATTTCAGAAACGTATAATACTTGCGTACTTTTAAAAGATTCGAATCAGTACGTAAAATTTAAACATGCAAAATTTTAAACGTGTTCCGTATAAATTATTAAAAAATTTGTCACAAACAACCAAATTTGATAACATATTTAAGAATGTAAAGTTCCTACCCTCAATATTTACATTTTTTGAACATTTGATGGATTTTTTAACGTATTTTATTTGTATTGAGTCGATTGATCGATATTCGTACTTTTGCTCTGTTCCGAATTTTTTTCATTTGCTAAATTGCCAACAAGTCTCAAAAATCAATAAATATGAGAGGAATATCGGTAGTAATTACAGAAAATTTACTGTACCGAAATAAATTTCTTACAAATCAGTCAAAACGAAACAAGTTTGGAGAAATTCCTTTAAACGAAACATGTAGCCATCCAAGATGGCGGAATAAGAAAAGTAAAAGAAAGTAAAAAAAAAAAAAAATTGAAATCCTGCCAACCAAGTTGGCGGAATTCGGCCATTTTCGGAAAAAAAAAAAATTGTGCCAACTTGGTTGGCGGAATTGGTGTTCCGAAAAAAAAAAAAAGTAAATTTTGAAATGATGCCAACATAGTTGGCGGAAAGTAAGTTGGTTTTTTTTTTGGTTTTTTTAGTTGGTTTTTTTTTAGGTTTTTTAAGTTGATTTTTTTAGTGGGTCGATTTTTCTTGGCTTGGTTTTTCTTCATGGGTTTAGTTAGTTGGTTTTTATTCATGGCTACATTTTGTGGTTCACATTGATTCATAATTCATGTGGTTCACATTCCTTCTTCCTTCACGGGTTCTACTTTTTTCTAGTTCACGGGTGAGATGAGAGAGAGAAAGATGGGACGTAGACAATTTTGCTATAAGAGGAGAGAAGCACAACTCTGAACATCACACAAGAAAACAGGAAAACACCAGAAAGAAGAAAAAGAAACAAGTCCGAGAGAATTAGAGTTTGAGGAGGAAGAAGTAATCCGAGGAATAATTAGAGTCTGGGCAGAAAGAAAAGTAAGAGATAGAAGAACACAAGTAATTATTTTTTATAGTTTAAATCATAATCGTCATCCTAAAAAATATTCGTTTTCATGATCATTGTTTTACAGATGGCTAATCAAAATGATGGACTTATTCCCGGAGGACCTACTACTGATTTGATAAAGCAGAAGCGTGATTCACATATATGTAGTTTAATATTTTCCGGAAAGGTATATTAAAATTTAACCGTGTAAGTCAATATAATTGATATGTTTTACATGTCTAGTAATAACTTTGTCTATGTATTTCATATATAGTTATATGATTATAATGCTGGTGAACGATTACGAGAGCATCCCTCATGGCGTTATGAGAACGGCCTAGGTTATTGGAAGTTGAGTGCCGAGCAAGTGGCATTGATCAGAGTATTTGGCTTTCAGTATATTGACCAAATATATTTTCTACAACACAATAGAGACTTGATCTTCAGTTTAGTTGAGCGTTGGTGGCCAGAACGAAATACCTTTCAACTCCCATTTGGTGAAATGTCTATCATTTTAGCAGATGTGGCAAATATTTTAGGATTGCCTATTACGGGTGAACCTATAATATTTGATGAATCATTTTCAGCTCAGACTTTGATAATGGAGTACCTAGGCGTGGACGTGCCAAAATTATATGGAAAAAACTTAGTGACGTTTACTTGGCTCCGTCACAACTTTTTGCGCCTAGATCGTATTGGCGATCAAGATATCTCGGTAGATGATGATCGGGTAAGTATAAATTTAATATTATTGTTTGCGTAATATATTTTTTTATTTAATCTTACACGTAATATTTTTTCATAATATGTTCAGGTTATTGCTTGCACTAGAGCCTACTTACTAGGCCTAATTAGCGGTAAAAGCATTTTTGGATAGTATGGAAGAATCTCCAGTTCCCCCGAATCCTCCATTACACATTCCGTCTGGTTATCCTCAAGGATTTGTTATGCAACGACAAGCACGTCCCCCTAGAAAGTATGCCAATATTTGGCATGTGGATAGCCCGCCTCAACAAGATGACGAAGTCCCGTATCAGGGGGCTGATGAAGGAACATCTCCGTGGGCTAGCCAAGGAACATCTCCGTGGGCTAGCCAAGGAACTTCTCATTGGGATGGTGAGGGAACATCTCAATGGGCTAGTCAAGGAACTTCTCATTGGCCTGGTGAGGAAACATCTCAATGGGCTGGCCAACAAACTTCTCAATGGCCTTGTGAGACTGAGGGGACTGGTCAGTGGGATAGCATATTCGCCCCCGGACATCTCAATTATACGCAAATCATGACGACTCCATCGGCACCGATGCCTACTCAACACGAGGATGCCCAAGGAGGAGGTGGTGATGCGGCCTCGGAAAATACACGAAGAAGGCGAGACCGACTCAATCTACGGGAAATTGATCGTCCGAACTATTTACAATTAGACAAGAGAGGTCGATAAAATTATGTACTTCCTTTCATTATAAAATTATGTACTATTATAAAATTACAACTTTCCATAACTTTCTTTCATTCTAAAAAGTTAGGACAATGTCGTCATTCTCTTGGTTGGTTTGTACATCTCCTTCTATTGTGTCCTAAACCATTGCAGTTACTACATCGAAGATCTCTTGAAGAATGATCATTTGCTAAGATACGGTTCTTCTTTGGTCGTCCCGTCTTGCGCCGTACCTCTGGTACTCCAATATGGCCTCTCACCAATGTACTTTGAAGGTTGTAAGGGACTGGAATTGGCTTCAAGTGCGGCTCATATACGCTTCTTAATGCTTGTTTAGAAAAAAATACCTGGATAAAAACTCTCGATGCTAATTTTTTTAGAATTAGACGCATAACATGCATGTATACATGGAAGACAAGTATGATACCACTTTAAACATAAACAATAATTTTCATATAAGCGAACAACATATGTTCTATTTGTTTTACGATCTAATATTTCAAATAAATAACCAACTATACTCAATATTTGCAACTGGTATTTTCATTGGTGATTCGGGCCATAGTTTTTAACATTTTCGGACAATAGTCGGTTTCAAGATTTTCGGCTTTTTGCCGGTTCTTGTCCTGAAGTGTTATAATTTTGGCTCGAATACCATCAAGTAGTGTTGTTATTGGTTTATCGCGTAGATTTTTAATCCAATTATTGAAGCATTCAGCAAGGTTCGACGTGTTAATATCTAATCTAGGACAAGGAGAATAAGCTGTTATCCAGTGTGATAAAATACGTGTTTCATCATTTACCCCAATGAGCCAATTGTAAACATCAATATTTTCAGCTTTAATCATTTCAAAATAAATGTTCGCATCTACTTCATTATAACATCTTGCAAGATAGTCTAATCTACGTTGATAAATAGGCAATCTACATACCGATTTTAAATTTTGTTTAAAATGTTGAATACAAAAAAAATGAGGAGATTCTGGAAAAGTAGCATGCATGGCATTTATCAATCCTTTATGTTTATCTGATATAAAAGAAATTGTGTTCCATGCATTAAAAGAACCTTCAAAAGCAGTTTTTAATCCATTTAAAAACCAATTCCAAGAATCCGTGTTTTCACTTTCAGCAATGGCATAAGCAATTGGATATAACTGATAGTTAGGATCATGAGCACAAGCAATAAATAAAATACCTCGATATCTAGAGGAAAGAAATGTGGCATCAGTACTAATCACAGGTAAACATCCCCTTAAAAAACCGTCAACGCATGCCTTGAAACAAATAAAAATTCTTTGAAAACTACCATTTTCTGTAGTCTTTATACAACATCTACTACCTGGATTCGTCTCGATAATTGTAAGAGCATACTCTTCGAGACTATTATATGCATCAACATAACTACCATTTATTTCAGATAGAGCAATTTCTCTAGCTTTCCATGCTTTACAATATTTAATATGTATTCGGTGTTCCCTATATATATCCTTTATAATATGAGATGGACTATACGACTGATTGTCTCGAATTTTATCAATAATCTTGTTCTTAACCCATATAGTAGTAGCTAATGGATGACACCCTGTTGTAAGTCCACTTAAACAAGAATGCACATTTTCTAACGTAGCAATAACAAAACTTTCGCCGTTACCAATGGCTTTAGCATACACTCTCCAGTTACAACTTGAAACGTTACATTTATATACAATTCCGGTGGCATTGTTTCTAGTAGCCGAACAAGTAAAATTATGCTCAATTGCTATATCACTAATAAAACTTCTAAATTTGGAACGATTCTCAAATTCTTTTCCAATAAATAATCCAGGAGTGGTCACACTTTCAACATTATCATCAAATTCATTATCTAAATTTTCAATTAAATCATCACTATTTTCATCGTCATTGTTACTATCATCTAATACATGTTCTTCTTCAGCAACATGAATAACTTGATGAGAAGAACTAGGAGCACTACTAATATTTTGTGGTGGTGGTGCAGTCACAAAAATACTAATATACTGTGATTGCATATTAACTGCAAGAATAAATTTCCATGCTTCTTCACTAGCTATATTTATACAATTAGACTGAAAAATATGTACCAATAAAAACTCATAATTAACAGAAAACTGATCAATAATTAGATTACGTAAACTCTCAAATGAAAGATTTCGATCAATTAAAATAACTTCAGTCAAACCTCCTTCGTAGGCTAACCCATTTAATATACCACCAATCGAGCATAGTATCGTTAGACTTCTATCCATTACGAAAATTGAGTTGATGACTTCTTCTGTGAAAAAATGCTGGAGGTGAGAAGTGAGAAGAGGATAAGAATATTAGAAAGAAAGTGGTGTGTACAAGTATTTGATGAAATTTTCTTTTATAGAAATTTTCATACAATGAGCCGTTGAGAGCCGTTGAAAAAGTAAGTATACGTTAAAAAAAAACAACCGTTGCAAATCAAATCAGATCAAATCTCTCGTCTCTATGCAACATGTGAACCAAGAATAAAGGGGAGCAAGTACAACCCGTGAAGCATGAATCAATTGAACCCGTGAACCATGAATTAATAACCTGTGAACCATGAATCAATTAAACACATAAACCCACAATCGAACCAACAAAAAAAAAACCGGACCAAAAAAAATTGGTCCTACAATTCCGCCAACATAGTTGGCATCATTTCATTTTTTTTGTTTTTTTACAAATTCTACCAACTAAGTTGGCATCATTTCCATTTTCTTTTTTCTTTTTTCTTTTTTTTACGGAATTGAGCCCAATTCCGCCAACTTGGTTGGCAGGATTTTCCTTTTTTTTTTTTTTTTAACTTTTTTCTTACTTTTCTTATTCCGCCATCTTGGATGGCTACAAGTTTCGTTTAAACAAATTTTTTCAAACTTCTTTCTTTTTGACTAATTTCTAACAAATATATTTCGGTACAGTAAATTTTCTGGAGTAATTATTGGATGCGGAAGTTGGTGTCCTTCGCTACCGTGATCGACATCGCATTTTGAAGACCTTTTACGCGTAGCCGTCCGAAGTCGTAGTCCCTGTTTCGGTATAGTCATCTCTCTCCTAAATAAACATGGGCATAGAAAGAGACGACGTGGGCCCCGCATGTCAGTGACTCAACCATCTCCCAGCTGGCATGTTGACAGGCGTACAAAGTACCCCCTTTCAAAGTCTTGCTATTGTCACCCACTTTTACCAACACCGCTTATTCTTACGCCCAATATTTCTCTTTGACCAAAGAGCAGTCAGCATAAATAAATAAACAAAAAAAAACCAATAAATAAATAAATAAAAATAGAAATAGAAATAAAAATGCACACGAGGAGAGAGAAAGTAGAGAGCTGCTTCAACTTTCCTCCCTCCCTCCCGCTCTGGTCTTAAAAATGACCTGAAATATCACAAATAAGACCTCATTCTTTTACTCTATTTGCAAATTGATCCCCAACAATTATTGTTCAAAAGGACATTTTGCAAATAAGTCCCTATTTCATATTCCATCTCCTATATAGCCGGATCTACCCATTTTTTCCTTCAAGTTCTCGCCTTTTTCGCGTCTGTCTCCCCTCCAAATATCCTCTATTTGCGTTCCGGCCCCTTTGATCTTCCATTATTTGCGCCCCAGTCCCTCATCTCGTCTTCCTCCTTCGATACAGCGCCTCCGGTTGGGATTTTCTCAAAGTTCGCTCCTTTTTCGTCTCTGCCCCCCTCGGATTTTTCTCGATTTGCGATTTGGGTCCGGTTCTCGTCGCGGAATTTGTGAATTTCTTTTTCTTTGGGAACTTCTTGTGCGAATTCGGGTGATATGAAGTCGCCATTGAAGAAGTTTCGGGGCTTCGTGCACAGCAAGAGCGAACCGAAGGAGAAGAAGGACAGCCGGCGCCAACGCCCCCCGGCCAAGCTCGACGAGCTCGACCAGGCATCACAGGTAAATGTTTCGGTTTTTAGAATCATCAATTCTTCTTCCTCCATCTCGCTTCCTTGATTCTTTGTTGGAAATCTGGGTTTTCTTTCGGAATGTTTGGGATTATGTTGGAATTATTTGTCAAAGCCAGGGGTTTTGGGACTATTTTGGGCTTTTTGGGAACTTTTTTTTTTTTGATAAAACTAAGATTTTGGGATTAAGGGTGAAAGAGGATTGTGATTAATTTTACTTGCTAGTGTAACTTTTTACTTTTGGGGGAAATTTGGGATTTTTTGTTGTTGACAAAGCTAGGATTTTGAGATTCCGGCGGAAACGGGAGTATTGATCTTTTTATTTGAATTGAATTTAGCTAGGCTTTTGGGAGATCTTTGTCGTGGATTGTTGCGAAAGAATTTTCTTCTTCTTTTGGTTGTGTAATTTTACGATTTTAGGGTTTTGAATAAATAATTAGAGCTTGTCCTTAATCCCCTTGATATGAAATGAGAGGGAAGATGGAATCATTGTTTGTTCTTTTGCACATGATTTTTCTTATTGTTGTTATGTTGTTGTTGTTCCCTTTGTAGTTTGACCTGATCTTAGACTTTAATGATCTTGTGACACTTGTTTCCAAGATAAATTCAGCAAATTATATATATATATATATATATATATATATATATATATATATATACACACACACACACACACACACACCGAACTCGAGTTGCTCTTGTGGTTACCGAGGAGAGGTATAAGACGGATCGAGCCACGAGAGCATATTTTTCCTTCAATTTATAATAATGGTGGGAGTTGGGGGCAGTGGCCCAAAAGGCATGCAATGCAGCGTGCACAATGCGTATCGCCGGGCCTCTCTCTCTCTCTCTCTCTCTCTCTCTCTATATATATATATATATATATATATATATATATATTGTCATGTCATGATTGTGAACTCTGGCCCAAAAGCTGAAACATGGTCACATGTGGTTTATAGATCTCAAGCATAGAACCTATGTTGCATGGGCATGAATACGGCAAGATACGAGCATACCAACATGGAGACAGCCTATTTTGGCATGTTCTTGTCGGTGTTGTGTCCAATACTTACGACATGACACGAGACGGACACGGTACCCCACTTTTACTTTGTGGAATGCCCATGCTTCCTAACATATAACTATGTTAATAACTCGAGAGAGGACTAGTTTGTGTTGGATTATGCCGTATACCATGTCCTTTCCCTTTTGTGTCTTCCTAGCATTAGTTGTTTTTCCATTAAAGAATGAATTTATGATCGACCAAAACATATTGGATTAGATCAAAATCATCGAACTGTTAATGTGGCGTAAATACTACATAGGGTCAGTTATAACATCATTCTCCGAACAGTCTTAGGGCTCACCAAAAGTAGAATTCGGTTGCTCTGTGCTCACTTTGGTACAAATAACAAATCAATCTCCCATGTTAAATCCTACCAGTTTCGACTTTATTGCCCCATATATATCGAATTTGTCAAGATTATATGGGCCATGCTATGTTCTCTACGGTGTTGTGAACTTGTGATAGTTTAAAAAAAAATGCATTTGTGGTTTCTACGAAAAATAGCTTATTATTGAGGAATTAGGTTACAAAAGGGCAGTCTAAGTTTCTACATCAAGCCTTCTCCTTGCGGTAGTATTCTCAGCAGGAATTTGACTTCTAATCAAAGGTATTGATGTTCGGTTGATGGCTTGTCTATTTCCCGTCTACCCTTCCCGATCTAGGGTTGCTCCCATCACTTTACTGAAGAGGTGATGATGATAATGCTTGATGGCGATGGTATCAGAATATCAATTAGTGGTGGAAGCAGTGTTCTAAAAATCGGCCTAGACGGCCGCCTAGGCGCTAGGTTACAAAGGCTAATTTTCACTTAAATACCTTGAACTATTAACTTTTGGCACTGTAATACCCTAATTTTTTTTGGCAAGTTGATACTCTGAAGTTATTAATAACTATTTCTTTAAATATCACAAATTAATGAACGAGAGACTTTATAAAAAGGTGAAGGGTGTTGTGGACAATTAGCTCAACCTCACATGTATATCAATATATGTGTCTCAATTATCTCTACAAGCTATCCCAACCTCTCTTTATATAGGAAGAGAGAGGTTGGGAGTTACATAATGAAAGGTCACTTAGGAGTTACAAAGTGAAGAGTCATGAGTTACAAAATGAAGAGTCACCATGATTCACCATGATGAGATGATTTACAACACTCTCCCTTGGCTCTTCACAAACTCTGCTTGTAAACACCTCTGAGCTTCTTTGTCTGTCTGTAGCTTGCAGATTCAAAAATGACCACCTACTTGTGCCTCGTTAAAACCTTGCCAAAGAAAACCCAGTGGGAAAAAAACTTTGGTCGAAGGACAAAAGAGTACACACAGGTTAGTGTGATAGGGGTAAACTTAACCAGTGCAAAGGTGCCTCGTCAAAACCTTGTCAGGGAAAACCCAGTGGGAAAAAACCGCTGATCGAAGGACAAAAGAGTACACGATGGTTTAGAAGTATACACTGGATACTTCCCCTGATCACAATAGTCCTTAGTGAATAAGAGATTTGAAATGTGTCTCGTTAAAAACCTTGCCAAGGAAAACCCAATGGAAAAAAAACTTGGTCTAAGGGAAAAAGAGTACACAAGCATACATCAGGATGCTCCCCTTTTCACTCGCACTCGACAGGGCACGGGATATACGCACAACAGGGCGTTTGGAGGCGCTCGTTGGGGCGCTCCCCCTCACATGCACACAACAGGGTGCGAGAAACATATTTCACTTAGGCTAGCTCTGAAAGCTTCCTAAGTCCAATCGCTCTGACATGTTTCTGGAACGAGTGTTTTGGCAGTGACTTGGTGAACAAGTCTGCACGGTTATTCTCCGATCCAATATGTTGCACTTCAATCTTCTGAAGCGCTTGTTGTTCATGTGTAAAGAACAACTTGGGCGATATGTGCTTGGTAGCATCCCCTTTGATGTAACCATGTTTCGCTTGATCAATAACAGCGGTATTGTCCTCATAGACGACAACAGGTTCATCTGGGTCATATGGAAGATCACATGTACTTCGAATATGGCCAATAACAGCTCGAAGCCATACACACTCTCTAGTCGCCTCATAAAGCGCGAGTAGCTCAGAGTGGTTCGTTGAAGTAGCCACTAAGGTCTGTTTGCGAGACCTCCAAGAAATCGCCGTGTTCCCAATGGTAAAGACATAACCAGATTGGGAACGCCCCTTGTGCGGATCAGATAAGTATCCCGCATCGGCGTAGCCAACAAGGGTCGCGTTGCTTCGAGTGCCAAGAGCGTTGGACTCACTCAAAACCGCGTAGGGATAGAACAAGCCCAAGTCCGTAGTACCCTTAAGGTAGCGAAAAATGTCTTTTATGCCATTCCAATGGCGGCGTGTTGGCGCGGTGCTGTGTCGAGCTAGACAATTCACAGCAAACGAGATGTCCTGTCTAGTACATTGGGCCAAGTACAATAAAGCGCCTATTGCACCCAGATAAGAGCACTCAGGACTCAATATCTCTTCGTCGTCCTCCTTTGGACGGAATGGGTCCTTAGTAATGTCTAGAGAGCGGACGATCATGGGAGTAGCGGACGGCTTAACGTCAAAATGACTAAAGCGTCTCAACACCTTTTGGGTGTAGTTCGCTTGATGGACAAGAATTCCATCTTTACGGTGCTCGATCTGCAGGCCGAGGCAAAACTGTGTCTTCCCAAGATCCTTCATCTCGAATTCCCTCTTCAGGATATCAGCAGTTTCTGACAAGTCTTTTTCGGTTCCTATGAGATTCATGTCATCTACATAGACCGCGATGATTGCGTATCCTGAAGTGGATTTCTTTATGAACACGCATGGGCAAAGTTCGTTATTAACGTATCCCAAACCGATCAAGTATTCGCTTAGGCGGTTATACCACATTCGCCCGGATTGTTTCAATCCATATAGCGAACGCCTCAGTCTAATCGAGAACGCGTTCCGTGGTCGGAAACTACTTGATTCAGGCATCTTTAGTCCTTCAGGGACTTTCATGTATATCTCTGTGTCTAGATCCCCGTAGAGATAGGCTGTGACCACATCCATGAGCTGCATATTCAGTTTTTCGGAAACTACTAAACTGATTAAGTAGCGGAACGTTATGACGTCCATTACGGGAGAATACGTCTCCTCGTAATCAATTCCAGGGCGTTGTGAGAAGCCTTGCGCCACAAGGCGAGCCTTGTATCGCACAATCTCATTTCTCTCATTACGCTTCCTTAGGAAAACCCATTTGTAACCAACTGGTTTAACATTGGGTGGTGTTGGAGCAACGGGTCCAAACACACTTCTTTTCGCTAAGGAGTCTAGTTCAGCCTGAATTGCTTGTTTCCATTGTGACCAGTCCGTTCGTCGTTGACACTCGGCAACACTACGAGGTTCCATGTCATTATTGTTCATAATGTCAGTGGCCACTGAGTATATGAACACATCATCGATGACAGTTTCGTTTCGCTTCAAAATATCGTCTAAGCTAGCATACTCGACGGATATTTCGAGGTTATCGGCATGATTAGGAATAGGCGTTTCATCTGGAACGCGCTCTTCTAATACATCGCCGTGATCCTTAATGATCTCATGTGGCAAAACGTTTTTAACAAGATTTTTCCGCCTCCGGGGCAGAACATCTTTGGAACCAACCGGTCTTCCCTTCTTCTTGGGAATAGCGGCGGACTAGACGGCCGATGGCAGCGTCCTTTGCTCGGCGGGTTCGACCGGAGCAACATGTTTCACAGGAACATGGCATCTCTCAGGGACGTCTATCCTTGTAGGCACATTTGCAGCAGGTATAATTGATCTCGTGACTTTTGCTAGGTCGCTAAATGCATCTGGCATTTGATTTGTAATATCTTGCAGACCTAGAATCCTCTGCACTTCCTTATCACTATGTGCAGAGGGAGGATCATGATGAGCAAAAGCGGGCACATGCCACGCTAATTCACGTCGTTCCTCATCAACGTTAGCGTGCATTTCTCCCCCTAACGACGGGAAGATTGCCTTATCAAAGTCACAATTCGCGTGTCTCGCGGTAAAGAGATCGCCTGTCAAGGGCTCTAAATAGCGAATAATGGACGGGGAGTTATAACCGACATATATTCCCCGTCGCTTCTGAGGTCCAAATTTTGAACGCCTTATCGGCTCAATTGGAACATTGACTAGGCACCCAAACACGCGTAAATGTGAGATGTCAGGCTCACATCCAGTAACCAGCTGGTACGCGGAAAGTGGTTGGGTGGCCATGGGCCTCAGACGGACCAAATTTGCAGCGTGCAAAATTGCATAGCCCCATGCAGATAGTGGGAGTTTGGTGCGCATAACCAAGGTCCGCGCTATCACTTGCAGTCGCTTTATAAAAGCTTCTGCTAGGCCATTTTGGGTATGAACATACGCAACAGGATGTTCAAGATTTATTCCCAAAGTCATGCAATAATCATCGAAAGTCTTCGATGTAAACTCCGCGGCATTATCAAGTCTAATAGACTTTATCGGATAATCCGGATGATGAGCCCTTAACTTAATGATTTGGGCGAGGAGTTTAGGAAACGCTGCATTTCGGGTGGACAACAACACTACGTGTGACCATTTAGTCGATGCATCAACCAAAACCATGAAGTATTTAAATGGTCCGCATGTTGGTTGGATTGGTCCACAAATATCTCCATGAATTCTCTCAAGGAATTGGGAAACCAATCTCGTAGGTTTCACATGGAGTGGCTTGAGATTCGTCTTCCCAATCGAGCAAGCTTGGCATAGGCTTTTCGGATTTATTACGAAATTCTTTCCTCCAAGAGGATGCCCATGTGATGCATTCATAGTGCGAAGCATCGTATTTTGACCCGAATGACCCAGCCGGTCATGCCATAGCATAAAAGTCCTCTCATCAACTGGCGCTCGGCGAATGATGAGATTACTCTCGATGTGTTGTATCGTAGTGAGATACAAACCACTTGAAAGACATTTCAACTTCTCCAAGATACGCTTTTGGCCGTACTGAGTGGAGGTAATGAAAAGATACTCGAAGCCATGTTCTCGAGCAGTTTCAACATGAAATCCGTTTTCTCGAATATCCTTAAAACTCAGTAAGGTACGACTGGACCTTGGAGAATATAAGGCCTCTGATACTTCAACGGGAGTACCATTGGACAACGAAAAACGGGCTTTACCAAAACCTTGAACAAGGGTTGAGGGTCCCGAAATGGTTGTCACTGAGGTTACTTTAGGCGTATAGGAGATAAAGTATGATTTATCTCTCAAGATAGTGTGAGTCGTTCCACTATCAACCAGACAATCTACTGTCCCGTGGTCCATGCCTATAAGTAAAGAAAATTAAAGTTTGTCACACGTTTGAGGAAAGTGCTCGAAATAGAACTTTAATTTATCGAGAAAACAGAAAATACAAACCACCAAAAGTTTCATGACTTAAATCAAACATAGATAGAAAATGGAGATTTATTCTTCCATTTCTGCTGCAAAATCGGGGGTCTCAAGATTTAGATTTTCGCACTCGATGACCAGATTTGCTTCGGCCCGGTGCCCCTTATGATAGTTATTAACTTCTTGGGAGGTCGCCCTGCAAGTCCGTTGCATATGACCATAAGCACCACATTTGTAGCAGAGAGTAGGCGCTTGGCCTTCCACTCTCGCTTTGGGACGACTGGCCCGTTGGTTCTTACCATGAGACTGCCTAGGAGTCAAAGGTCCTTGGTTCTTGTTAGAACCTCGCTTTGGGTGGCGAGACTTAAACTCGCCTCTGTTCCTTGGCTGGGACGACTGGCCCTTGTCTCGTTTCCACCGTGGATTTGGTCCACGGAGAGCGTTTGCATCAGGCATTGGAATTGCCTTTGTTCCAGCAGGACGAGAATTGTTGTTTCTCATTAAAATGAGACTGTTCTTCTCGTCTAGTAAAAGCTGGGTGATGAGCTCGGAAAACTTGGTGAACTTAGACTGACGGTATTGCTTTTGGAGCAAGTTGTCAGTTGAAGAAAATGTGGTGTATGTTTTCTCCAATAGATCACTGTCGGTTAATATCTCACCGCAGTATTGGAGAAGTGATCGAATCCTGCAGACTTCATTGTTGTAATCAGTTACACTTTTGAAGTCTTGGAAGCGCAGGTTCAACCAGTCATGGCGTGCTTCAGGTAGCCATATGGTCTTCTGGTGGTCGAAGCGCTCTTTCAGAGAGTCCCATAGCGTCTTCGGCGAGGAGATTTCAATGAACTCCGACTTCATGGCGTCAGATAAATGCCTGCGGAATAGAATCATCGCTTTGGCGTTCATTGAGCGAGTGACTTCCACTTCACGCTCTTCCTCGTTATAGATGACGTCCAAGAGGCCCTGCGCATCTAGATGGTTCTGGATGTCTTGCGTCCAGTGCAAGTAGTTCTTGCCAGAGGCTTCAAGGATGGAAAAATCAATCTTGATCGACATTTTTCTACAACAGGAGAAAAAATCTTGATCAGTCAACATATAAAACGACAGGTTTATATGGATTTGGTTTGTATAAGCAACAACAAACAATCGTAAATAAAACCAACGGTTTTGAAAAAACAATTTTTGTTTTAAAACTTTTTCTTATATCGATCGACGGGCCGATATAGAGAGTTCAATTAGTTTCTTGTAAAAATGCATAATTATAAATACAATTTGAGCAAAAAATAATATTCGGTCAACCCCTTTCAGTAGCTCTACGTGAATATGACCAGGCGGGAAAATGAGGGAGGAGGGTCACCGGGACCTCTTAAGAACCAAGCCCCAAGTTCTTTCTGACATTATACCCAAGTAGGTGAGCCTATTCGGAGAGACTTCGTAAAAATTTTGTCAAATGTAAGAATAAATAAGATTTTTTAAGAAATTCACGCTATTTGTGAACTGTGCAAAATAGGTGACAATTTAGTGCGTGCTCAAAATGAGCGTTGCCTTTGAAAAATTATTAACCAAAAAGGTTATCTTTAGGAGGCCCAAATTTGGCGGTGCCAGAATTTGTTTATGTAGCCAAGACAATTTTTCAATTTTTTTTTTTTTTTTTACCTTTCTTACCGTACGGTGGAAGAAAGTGAGAAAATGATTGCGGATACGCGGGATCGGCGACGAGCGACGGGGTGCGCGCGGGACAACGGTCGGCGGACGTCGAGGCGAGCGGTACGTCGGGTCTCCGGCGTTGCACGAGCAAAGTGCTGATAACGTGTTGTGGACAATTAGCTCAACCTCACATGTATATCAATATATGTGTCTCAATTATCTCTACAAGCTATCCCAATCTCTCTTTATATAGGAAGAGAGAGGTTGGGAGTTACATAATGAAATGTCACTTAGGAGTTACAAAGTGAAGAGTCATGAGTTACAAAATGAAGAGTCACCATGATTCACCATGATGAGATGATTTACAACAAAGGGTACGCTTTTAATGGGATTTTATGTATAAAGCAATATGCAACATATAAGACAAACTGAAACATATTGGTTTCACATTCAAATTTAAGTTTTCCTCGGCTTGGGAAGACTAAATTTAACTTCTCTTCAGCTTTCGGACTAATTAAGTTCTATTTTGCAGGACATGCTGGATATGAGAAACTGCTATGATAGCTTAGTTTCAGCTGCAGCAGCCACTGCAAATAGTGCATATGGTATATTGTTATTTATATTCAGAGGTTTTTACTTTGTTATGAAGCTTTGATAATTATGTTGCTTTTTATCCAGAAAACTTTATCTGCGATAAGTTTTCTTTTTTAGTTTTTAATCCACTGCAATGACAGGAAGTCACTTTTTGATGTTTCTCATGATTAAAACTTCAATTGTATACATGGCTGAATTTGTGATGTAACTGGTCTATACCTTATCAATGTAGATGCTTGACCTAGATACAACCCCCTTCACATTCTTCTTCCATTTTGTTTGATTGAGTTTATTGCCAGTCATCGTAAATTCGGTTAGCTTCTTTTGATGACCATGGATACACATGAAAATGATAACTTGTGGTAAATCATGTCAAAGTCCACTTTTGAGTTTTTGAATTGATTTTTGTTCGTGTTTGATATTAACAACATAATTTTTGTTTCAGTTAGGGCTTAGTTGTAAATGGCACTTTTTGGTTGATTGAATTGGATTTTTGGAGTACATCCAGAAGTTATTTTCTCTTTGATTTAACGGATTACTCATTTCAAAGCTATCTTTGATGTTTGAACAGAGTTCGCATTATCAAAATTGGTTTCAAACCCTTACAAGTATTGGTTGCCACTGTTTTAGCGGTTTTGGTCTTTCGGAGTTCTTCTTTTGGAAGGGCAAAATGTAATTAAAAACTAGAACAATATTTGATACATTTAAGCATAATTTTATGTATTATTTGTTCATTCTTGTTAACTTTGAATTGCATAATGCTCAAGATGGATAAATCATTCACCCGCAATAGATACTATTACTTGCTTTTAGGCAAAGTACACCTGTAATAGATAATTTTGGATGGAACAGTAATAAGATGGATGAATCTTGTGTATATATACATGTTCGACAAATGGTTATGGTTATATTGTGTCAATAAGGAATCTTATTGACACACTGTAGCATGTCGATCTTCGGGCACGACTGATCTTTGTGTTATACTGTCCCCCCCCCCCCCCCCCCCCCCCCCCCCCACACACACACACACACACACACACACACACACACACACACACACACACAGTTTCTGTTTTTTGTTTTCTTTTTCCTATTATACCCTCCATAGCCTATATAGGGAAGTTTTATTGTTATGCACAGGAGGGAGGGTATAATGGGAAAAAAGAAACAAAAATAAAAATTCAGGATTTAAACTTGACAATTGGACATGTCAGGGCTTAAACTCTAAACTAGTATAAAATCTAGGGTCTAAACACTAATTAGCCCCTTTTAAATTGTTTCTTTATTGAATTGACCGGGAAAGAGAGCCCAATACTAGTATCAGCTAGTATGACATGGGTCAGTATAAGGTCGGGCAGGCCAAAACGGATATGATATGACTGAACAGCATTGGCTTTATACTACATACTATGGTTTGAACATTTAAGTTTACAAGTTTTAGATATATTCTTTATTGTGCTGCACAATTTGGTTGGAGTTGGCTTTCCTCATTGCTTGTAAATGATTTCTGCCAAAATTTGGATGACTATATAAAATAAACTTTAGCAAAGTACAAGTTAATTAACTCAAGATTCAAGAAAATGAGTCCTCGATGATATACTAAGGTTCAATTCAAATTTTCAATAAACAACATTTACTTTTGAATTCCTTATAACTAAATATATGTTATTCTTTTTAACAAATCATATGGAACAGAGATCTAGTGGTTATGGTAATGTGCTTGGCATGAGGATACTAATATGTCCGTGTCTTATGCTTAGGTTTTTCCTTGGTAACCTCCATCATGGTTTTTGGGCCAGGCCCTTTATAGCTACTTTCTAAGGAATTTGGAACCTCATATTGATTTGTGCCGTCAGGTTGCCGGATGGCCTTAAAACTATTTTACTATAGAGTACCCTGGTCTTGGTACCTCTGTTATCCGGGCTCTCCACTCTAAGGAGAAGTACCCATGCCGACCCGATAGGACAGGGATATTGGATCCGTATCCGATCCTCCATGGTGACAATCAGATCCTTCATGGTGACAATCGGGAGACTGGTGGTGAAGTAGATAGTTTATTTCACTATGGTAGTGAAGTAAGTTTGTTTCAATATGGTAGTGAAGTAAATAGTTATTTCAATATGGCAGTAAAGTAGATAGTTTATTTTAATATAGTAGATTTGTAGTAAAGTAGTAGGAAAGATGAAAGGACGGTCCCTTAGGGACTTATTCAACTAGTTCAGTAAAGTTTACTAGTAGTTTATAATTACATGTTGCAAATTTAATTACAATATGTATATTTTTGAAATCATGCAAATTTAATTATAAACTTAAATATATGAAACCATGCAAACTTAATTAGAAATCATGCAAATTTAATGAGGTTATGCCTTTTTATGAAACCGTGCAAATTTAATTACATGTCTTTTATGAAGCCATACAAATTGAATTATATGTTGTCTTTTTATGAAACCAGGAAAATTTAATTACATACTTTCTTTTTATGAAACCATGTTCAAATATATTTATTTTAATAGTTACCCAAAAATTGGATCATTTTAAACCGAGTTTGTGTCTCCTCCAATTATGAATTTGAAGGACCCGACTCTTGGATATGTACCCGTACCCGACACCCGTACCCGAGTCCAGGCAACATAGCTTGTACCACTTTTGACCCTATTTAGATGGGAAGGGCTGTGCTGATGGATTACACCCACACACAGAGAGACTTACAGTATGCTGTAGGAATAGTGACCATTGAGTTCTTGATGAAAGTATTTTGAGATGTACGGGATCAAGATATTGTGTTGTCAGGGCTCAGAACGTTGCATTCATCTTTTCTTGTCCCTATATGTAACTATGAAAGTTTTTTACATTTAATTTAGGCCAGTATCTGTCTTGCTAATTGTTTTCTTACACTTATATTTTCTTGCAGAATTCTCAGAAGCATTAGAAGAAATGGGCACCTGCTTGCTTGAGAAAACTGCACTAAATGATGATGAGGATAGTGGTGAGTGTATCAAAGTTCACATCTCTTGTGACTCATAGTCTAATAATTTGAAGTTTTTGATCAAACTGTATGACATCATCGGTAATGATTAAAGTGAATTTTCAATCTCAGTCAACCACAATTTTCTTTTTCCCTCTCTTTGTGTGTGTGTGTACCTTCTCTCTTTAAGCCTTTCCTACCCGCTTGTGCCGTCCAATTGAATGTCTAGAGTTCCCCTTTAAAAGTTTCCTGTATTTTTGGGCCTCGCATATGTTTTAGAAGTATCAATGTTGTGAGCTTCATCCTTCAGAAGTTCTTTCTGAGTGTCAATGTTTGTTCATGGTTTACTTTTATTTGCTTTATTATAATTCAGGCAGGGTTTTGTTGATGCTGGGGAAAATACAGTTCGAACTTCAGAACCTTGTGGACAGCTATGTAGGTTCTCTTTACCATCATTAGGTCATCATACGCCACTCCTCATGTAGTATCATTCTGATTATTTTTGTTGTTTCTTCTCAGCGTGCCCATGTTATTCAGACGATCACAACCCCATCAGACTCTCTTCTTAAGGAGCTTCAGACTGTGGAGGTTTGTGCTATTAAGTTATATTTCCAAATTAGGAGAATGCTATCATATTCTGATAATTTGTACTACTATGACTACTAGAAGTGGCGTACGTGTCTTTTGTCTGTGTTTTTCCCCTCACTTTTTAAATGTATATTTGCATGACAAACCCATTATGAAATAGTATAAAATATTTTGAAGTAAATTTATTTTTGAGATGGTGAATATTTGTTGTAATTTGAAGTGTGTAATTATTAGTGATTAGTAATTATGTTAGTGGGCAAGTGTATATATATATATATATATATATATATATATATATATATATATATATATATAGTTGTAGAAGGGCACGTTTGGAACATGAAAGTTCCACGGTGAAACCTAGAACTTTTCCTGTTATATATAGTATAACTAGCTATTTCTTGGACATTTGTAGAAATTTATTTTGGCTGCTTATGCTTTTTCTACATCCTGACGATTAAATTCTTGTAGACCTCGCTTGCATTTCAAGAGCATCTTCTCGAAGATGACTTATGCAAGAAGAGCTTGACATAGTCCATCTGGAAGACCACGAGGCACCCTTGCTTTTATTTGGTTACGAAATGACCATTGGTAATGGACCTCTCGCCATGACACACACACACACACAGCTTGACATAGTCCATCTGGAAGACCACGAGGCACCCTTGCTTTTATTTGGTTACGAAATGACCATTGGTAATGGACCTCTCGCCATGACACACACACAGTATCTCCTTGGTTGAACAATAATCTCATATTTATCATTTGTTGTTTAGTACTCTGAAAACTCTTTAAACCGAAGGCATCATCTTCTTGATCATTTTGCTCCAACAGACATAATAAAGTTTCTACATTAAGATCAATTGAGGATCATGGATCCTTTCTATCATAGAATGAGCTATGCTGCAAATTGTACTTCAAACTAATTGCACATAAATCCAATATTACACGATGACAAAATTGTTCAAGGGGACTCTTTTTTCCTACAAATATCCTGGCCATTATGAGATGACTCATGAACTCATGAGAATGATTCTGATCAAGTTCATGGCTGTAGCTGAATAAATTTTTATGGACATACTTCTCTCCCTCTTTGATATAAAACTAACTTGAAGTTAGGGTTGTGTTGTTGAATAATACTAACCGCTTGTTACTACTGTTTCTATGGAATGTATGTGATTGTTGTTGTGGACTATAGAAGGTTACTAATTCTTATGTAAGGATATGTATGTAGGATAGACGAAGTTTAACAAGCTTAGGTTTGTTCTAAAGGATCTGTCTGGTGAGGGAATAACACCCTTCGAAGCATATTAAGTAGAATGATGTTGATCCGAACTAAATGCGTCAGGATTGTTCGTCTCTACATCTCAAAAAAAGAAAAGAAAAAGGATTGTTTGTCTCTTGATTTCTCTCAATTAAATAAAATTTAGTGAGCATGTAACACTTATAGTGATGAAAATATTACCTTATCTATCAGCAGGGTCTATATCATATAATTAGGCAAATAACGGTAACGTTTGAAGTCAAGTCGGCTAGTTGATAAATCCCCCTCTACTCTGACCTAATCTTTTGCACATCTATTCAAATAGTTTGTCAAGTTTACATGCTGGGACACATTCTTGATTGTTGTTTGGTCTCCATAACACTTTACAGTGTACACTGTCATATTATAAAAATAAATTTTCTACTTATCTACTCTGTAGTAGGACAGGTGTAATACCAAAGAAGTGGTTAGTCAACTTTGACCTATGAGTGACCTCATGAAATAAGTCCATTCCATGAGGAAGAATCTCCAACTAGCAACCTTTAGTATCATTTTCTCCCGTTTTGCATCTTGTTCCATGAGGAAGAATCTTCTATACATTATGATGGGTTGGTGTCAGAGTGTCTATGCATGGGAAATATAACTTTTAATTTGATGTGTGGAATATTTATATTTCTAATGGGAGAATATTAATTCATGCAGGAGATGAAGCGCCAGTGTGATGATAAAAGGTATGAACTGCTCCTTTCATCTTTCTTTTCCATCCACAAAGTGGTTTCCATCTCAAAGTTTTGCAAACCTTTTCAGAGACCTATACAAGTTCATGCTAGCGGCACAAAGAGAAAAGGGAAAGTCAAAACATACTAAAGGAGAAACATTTTCATCACATCAATTGCTAGAAGCACAAAACCAATATGAAGAAGAAGCAAACCTATTTGTCTTCCGCCTGCAATCTTTGAAGCAAGGCCAGTCCAGAAGTCTTCTGACACAGGCAGCTCGGCACCATGCTGCTCAGGTTGTTATAGCTAATGGTAGACTTTATATATATATATATATATATATATATATATATATATATATATATATATTCAATTAGACTGATATTTATCATTCTTTGCCTGCTTGGAATTCAGTTAAGTTTCTTTCGAAAAGGGCTCAAATCTCTAGAGTCTGTTGAACCACATGTCAAAGTAGTTGCCGATCGGGAGCATATTGATTATCAGTTTAGTGGACTTGAAGACGATGACACAGAAGATGACGACTCTTATGGTTTTGATGCCAATGATGATGGAGAATTGAGTTTCGACTATGGAGATAATGATCATGTTCAAGATGTTCTTTCTCCATCTAGAAAATCAATGGAGGTGAGGAATACTTTTATCATGTCAATGTGTTTATAAGAATAGCAGTTACATTTATTTGTAAATCTGCTGCATACATGACTTATTTATGCCAATTTGCGTCACCTCAGAAAAATATCCTTAGTCAGGTGCAGCTTTTGCTGTGGACAGTAGCAATTCCACCCCTTGATCTAGAAAAGAATATTATGGTTTATATCATTACTTGCTTCTGATGGTAGAGGTCATTACCCATGTAGAGCATATTTAGAGCAGTATGTCGCACAAGATTTTTTGCCCCACCGAGGCGGATCTGCATAACCCTCCTCTGACGTGGGTTTTTCTGGAAGCTTCCGGAATCCTCCAGAAGATGGTAGAGTCTTCTTGAAGACTCATGAAGTCTCCATATTTTTCTAGATGTTCAAGAATCCTCCTTGTAAATATCTAGGACCTAGAATAACCCTTGGAATATGTTATTTCCAGAAGCTTCATGTAAGTCCTTTGATGCCCTATAAATAAGTGGGAGGCTCATTTGCTCCTCACCTCCCAAGAAGTTGTAAACTCTCTCTAGTACATTGAACTTTTCAATATTCCAATCTCTCTTTCTTTTGCTCCACTTTTCTCATTCTCGCCTTAACGATCTAGCTAAGCGTTCGGAAAAGATTTGCACGGGTCTTTGAGTAGGAAGTTCGTGCGCCGCACGGAGAGAGGTGTAGGCAAAAACACCAAGTCCGTCACAAGTATCACCCTATAATAGGGAATGGAGGTGGCATTCCGCCATTCCCACCTCGTCTAGAGTTAAGCCTAGCAGTGTGGATTTCAGTAGCCATATAGCATAGTTCATGGTGCAGTAGAAAAGAATAACTGTTCTAGAAGAACTATTCACATGATTGTGGTTAGAGTTGCTTAAACATCATATATTTGGTTTCACAATTAGTTAGATTACAATACATTAAGTTAGATGGATAATACATTATGAAATAGTTCATAAGAATCATTATTTTATATGTATTGGCACTAACTCATGATAATGTGTTTGCATTATTTATGTTTTAACATTATTAAGTATATTATCTCCCAAATCAATCATAAGAATCATCATTTTATATGCTGACCTAATGTTCCATGTTCAAATTTAAAGATTGCCCCAAGGTAGGTTAGATAGTGATGGAGATTATGTTTGTGTTTAGACTGTTTACCATTGAGGATTATGGTGTGTGTTTACCATTGCCAATGGCATCACAGAGCTTCTGATTAGTTTGAGAGTCATTTAGTTACTTCTTAGTTGAGTTTGAGACTTTGAGTCTATTTTGGTTTATTTGAATCTGAGTGTGAATTAATTAAATCGTGTTTTAGTAAGTTTGCAATCTTACTTTATGCAAACCTGTTTACTCGTTGGCTAATTCTAAGCGTCAATAATTGAGGATATAGCCAGACCATAAAGATCAATTGATGAGTTGTGGATTTTATTCTTGTGAGAAATGCTTGTGAATTGTGTTAGCGTGAAGCAAACTCCAAAACCTAACTAATCTTAACTTCTTCCCTCTCCTAGATGCAAACCCCACACCCTCGTCTCTTCCTGCTGCTGCCTCCCTTCAACTGCCACTGCTGCTGCTGCCGTTGCTCTTTACTTTTTTGCAAACCCACCTCCACCCAAGAACTAGGCCTGACTGATTGCTGGCAAACTGAATCTCTCCAATGTCCCATTTTGCAAAGCCCTCTTCCAATCCATCTTATTAACCTGACAACCCCTTTTTTCCTTTCCATACGAACCCATCAACCCCGTATATCTTTATTCACCTTTTACCAAGGTTTGTGGTATCGGAATCGATATCGGACCTTTCCTATGAGTATCAGATTCGACGGTATCGGCAAATATCATCAATTTTGGTCGGAGTACCGGAAAGCAAATAATAATTATTAAATTATTAAAATTCTAGAAAAAAAATATTTTATACATTTAGGTATAATTTAATATTTTCTGTGTTGTTTATTTGTAGTTTTGAAATTGAATGAAGTAGTAGTCACTCTTACCCGATTGGCTTACCCTTATCGACGGTATCGGCAGGCTGCGATAGGTAGGTTTTTTTTACATGCTTTTACAACCTTACTATGCTTTTACACCCTTGCTAATTGGTCTTTTCCGTTCAATTTTCTTTACTGAATTGACTGAAAAGAGAGACCCCCCAATGTTGGTATCGGTCAGTATCGACATCGGCCGATATTGCAAACTATGCCTTTTGCACCATCAAATCCTAAACCCCAAATCTTTGCACCATCAAACCCTCTAAACCCCAAAATGTTTATCATTACATCCTAAATCCAATCATGACCATCCCCAATAGATCAAGTCCCACACATTGTATCAGGGTTGATCGTCAAATTCGGACACGAGAGCTTTAGAGCAGAGGAACATCTTCAAAGTACAAAATATGACAAGTTCGATTGCGTGGTTTACTCAAACCCTTAGTCAAACCTTCTCTTGATCAGTTCCAAGTTTCGTGATTTTCTAGACCATTTATTGTTAGCTTTGTAATAGTTGTTGATATCGTTGCTTGATTTACAGTGATCTCTTGTGTGCATATTTAGTTATTTACTGTGATCTCGTGTGCATTGCATCATTGTTTAGGATTGCATCTACCCCAGTATTTGCTACACTTCATCTAGTTAATAATAGCATATTGTCTAGGGTTCTTGTATCTGCGTGATTTTGTGATAATTTGCTTCGTCCCATCTAGATTTCCCTTGAATCTTTTTTCCGCCAGATAGTGATTAATGAATGCTCTTTGTCACATATATTGGACTTTGTTTTGAATTTTGCAATATCTAATATATTTCTCATTTTCATATGCAGTTAGATCAAGTAGATCAGCCAGTTCCTCAAGCATCACCCCCTCGAGCATCACCATTAGAACCTGCAAAAGTAAGACTACCTTCCTTCCAATATAAACATTCAGTGCTATGATTTACTGTCGTTTCCTTGCATGGGCCTATAGCTGTTTTCATCCCTTAGCTTGCTTAACTTTGTTTATAGTATCACCACTTTTACCATGTTGGCCCATTATCATTGAGCAGTGATGATACTAAAGGGCTGTCAATGCTATGCTGGTATTTGTTTATACTAAAGGGCTCTCTCTCTGACATAGACCCATACCTGAAATAAGACATGTAATTCAAGTCCTACACAAGATCGAGTACATTCTGATAGGATATGCATTATGCAGTGATGATTTTATCTACTGTATTACTTCTTTCTTTTCCATCTTTTATATCCTTATTCTCATTTGACTTATATTGCAATGACTAGAACAAGAATATATCTAAATAATAATAAACCAATTATATTGGAAAATTAAATCCTAGATATGATAAGTTTAACAGCATTTTAACAGGAAAAAACTTACCTATGTTATCATTTTGCCCTGTTGTTTTCTGTCACCCAAGTAGGAACCCTGTTAGAAGGGGGGTGGGGTGGTTGAATAGGGTATGAGACTGCTGTCAACCATTCAATCCAAAATTTTCGGTCATTTCATATATTTCTTTCTCCTTTGAAACCCATGTATTCCCATCAATGTTGTAAAAATCGCTAGGCGGAGTCGGTGCGCCGGAGGACCGACTAGCGCCTAGGGCGCCTAGGTGCCGATTTTTTTTTTATATATTTTATATATTTTTATTTTTATGTATATATATGTCTATATAGGAGGAGGAGAGGAGAGAGACAACAGCCACTCCTCCTCTCCCCTCCCCTCCGCTCCCCTCTCCCCTCTCCTCTCCTCCTCCTCCTCCTCCTCCTCCCCTCCCCTCTCCTCCTCTCCGCCCACCACCTTCCCTCTCCTCTCCTCCTCTCCTTCTCCGCTCCCCTCTCCTCCTCCCCTCCCACCACCACCACCACCACCACCAACAGAAGAAGTAGCAGCCACCACCACCACCAGCAGAAGCAGCAGCCGCTGCCTAGGGGCCGGTAAGTATATAATTTTGTTTCAATTTTTTTTTTTGAATTTTTAAAAAAAATTGGCCGCCTAGGGGCCGCCTAGGGGCCGCCTAGGGCCGCCAGGGGCCGCCTAGACCGAAATCGCCTAGGACCGCCGCCTAGGGGATTTTCGGTGCGGCGGACGGCCGCCTAGGCCGATTTTTAGAACACTGATTCCCATGGAAGGGCTGGTCAACTTCCTAGTCTATTGCCCACTTGATAGGCTCATCTACTGGAAACTCTTGCCAGTTGGTACTTTGGTCGACCAAACAACGTGACTGGTTCATCTACTGGAACTTGTTAAACAGATACGTAAATGAATACTTAGTTGACTTAGTGTACTGTCATGGCTAGCCCAACTAGTTGTAAACCGGTGGCCCCGATTAGTTTTGTGCATCAGGCCATTAATCCTACTCCTAACTGTTGTAGGGACCATCCTTAGCATTGTTAGGTTATATATAGGTTTATGATGGAGAACCAATTGAGATTTTATGTTATCTTTTAGTTATTTTAGATAGAAATCATTTTTATCACTTTTATAGTTATGATCTTAAGTTATCTTAGGGATAAGACTTTAGAGATTGGGTTTATTTTCTTTTTATTTCTCGAGAGTCTAAATAGTCGGTAAGTTCATAAATTATTCATGGAAGAATTGAAGAATGAGAAATCTATTTTTGAGTTTGTAAGTTTGTGATGCCAAAATCCTAAAATGGATCTCTCTTGTATTCTTCTTATCCGTCTCCGATGTTGACGCGGATTGGGTCTCGAGTGCAAAACCCCCATCATTGAGATCCAATTCAAATGCAACCCGCATGTTTTCAAACTCGGATATTTTCATTAGTTATAAGTCGATTGTTATATTATGCATTTATATTATAATTGTGATAAATTGAAAATAGTTAATTGTTCACAAATCTTACAACTTTTTCGTCCAATTTGCCCTAAATTCTCAATTTTATACTAATCAGATTTTCCATGGGTCTTTATTCTGCATCAAATTGGTATATGAGCTTTAGGTTAGTTATATGTTTAAATGTTGGTAACGAGGGAGCTTCAAATTTAAAGCAAAATTAAAATTATAGATTACGATGACTTGTTTAAAGATCAGTGATCTATATAAAAGGGAACAAGATGAACTTTATATTAGATTGAAAGCTAAAATGAAGAGACTAGTTGCTGACTTATCTACACAAGTAGAGTTCAACCAAGAGCTAATCATATCCTTAGAGTATCCATTAGTTTAACCTAATGAGTCTATGATAGTTAAGACACAAATTAGGTTCGTGGTTGAAACTAGGTTAGGATTAAACCAAAAATTAATTTTGCCTTTATATATCATCATTAGAAGAATTAAATAGGTTATTTGATCAATCTAATGAATTTAGAGAACCTATTATGGCTTTATATTTTGATCTTGTCCCAATAATCGGGTCCGTGAACAATTTATATTATATTTGTTATAAACAATTATACTAGTTTGCAGGAAAAAAAATGATTGATTGTAGGGATGATTATTTTGCGGACAATTTTTTTGATGAACTTGCTCCTAAATTATGTCCACTATATCCTTAGTGGATATCATGCTTTTTCCATCTCTACGACCGCTAGTACCATTGTGGGAGCTTATGATCTTTTTAGGAGCCTTAATGTTGACTAGACTGACGAAGGAGAGGCCTCCACCATGGTCGATTTTCGATTTGGAGGACATCGTCAGGAGCATAATTCTTGAATTTTACGCTTACATGATTTACTAGAAGGCGAATTTTTTCGAAACCAATGAGAATGGAACCAATTTAGATTATCTGTTAGCTTTTAGTTATTTTGGTTATTCTAGATAAAGAACATTTTTATCTCTTTTATCCAATATGATTTAAAGTTATCTTAGGGATATTGGAGATTGACTTCATCTTCTTTTTATTCTTAAGAGTCTATAAATAGTCTATAAGTTCATAAATTATTTATGGAAGAATTGAAGAATGAGAAATATATTTTTAAGTTTGTATGGTGCGATGCCACAACCCTGAAGTGGATCTCTCTAGTCTTCTTCTTATCCGCCTCCTTCTCCGCCTCCGACGTTGATGCAAATTGTTTCTCGAGTACAAAAGCCCTATCATCGAGATCCAACGTAACCCGCACGTTGCTAAACTCGGGTATTATTAATACAAGTCGATTGTATTGTTATGCATTTCTATTATAATTTTTGCGATAAATTGATAGTACTTTTGTTCACAAATCTTTTTTGCAACTTCTGCACCCAATTCGCCCTAAATTTCCTATTTTATACTAATTATATTTTCCATGGGTCTTTGTCCTGCGTCAAGTCAAGGTCGTGCTTCCACATGCTAAACATCCCTGGAATTAGTAGTCACACTCAACAACATATACCTATGATTCTAGAATTTTACTTCTAGATATTTTCCTTGTAAAGGTGAACTTCCATTTGAGGTCTTGACCTTCGTACCGAATCGGTTGTGGTGTCCACTTTACTGAAATTATTTGTGTGCAAGTCCTATATTTCTCAAGTAGTAGTTAAGAGCAAGACATGTATATATTGAAACTTATTATTGAACATAGATACGGTCATTATTAAATTGTATTGAAACCTTGAGGCCAACATCTTCTGCGTCCCTTTTCATTTGCAAGGTGCTAGGGGCGAAGAAAGAACTGAAAAATAAAACACAAATAATAGCATTGAAACCATGAAAGGGAACACTTTCTCATTGGACATGTTGAAGATATCATCGTGGACTGGAGTCCGGATCAATTAGGATACTCACGATCTTCAATAGCAACTGCATCTAAAATGCAAACATTACTATCAAAAGGATGAAAATATTTCAAGTATTTGAATTAAATATAAAATTACCAGGACTACTTTTGAACTCTTTTAGCAAATTGGGAACTTTAACAGATGGTTCAGTGGATGAGTTTGAAGCTTTGATGGTTTGGTGATACTTAGATTTTTCCCTTTTTTGGGGTATGGTTTGGTGATGAGAGATATTCAAGAACTTCGTGGCAATTGGCAAGTAAAAGGATTTAAGAAGGGAAGGGTTTAAGCTTGGAACATTTGAGGAAGAAGGCAGGGTTTGGACTAGTGAAGGCTTGCTCCCCGCCCCCCCCCCCCCCCCTCCCCCCCCCCCCCCCCCTTGGTGCCAAGCCCGGATGTTGTGTTAAGTAGCTGACAACCAGCATAAGACATTGTCAATCTTACTTATAGAATTACGTTGGGCTGCCCCTGACTAGCAACATTTTGCGTCGTTCCTACTCCGGTGCAATGAAAAGTGAGCCAAGGTGGAGTGTTACAGAGGACATGGCCTTTTACAGAGCTGAATGGAAGAAAATGATTCAAGCAGCCGACCCCAACTTTTTTTTGGGATAAAGTGTTGTAAAGCTAAGAGAATTCATAACTCCCTTTGCTCCTTTTCGTCCTCCTTGTACGTCTTGATTTATGGTGTGAGGCACATGTTTGATGCATCAAAGTGGGACAAGGAGAGTACGGAGGCTTCTGATACGATTGTATTGTGGATTGTTCGAAATGGCAACTGTGCAAAATGTGGGGCCTCATATTTTATTAAGCTGCTATCTTCATAGTCTTCAACTGTAAAACATACATTGGTCTGTGCTTTGTGAAATATATGAGCTCATGACGTCCACACCACAAGTCAAGTATGTTGTATATGGTTGTAGGAGACGAGGACTGCAGATATCTCTCTAAATCCCCTGAAATCAATTTATTCATTCTCACCAACCTTATGGTTCCTGTGATTCATTCCTTGGTGTGATGTTTTCTATAAACTTTTATGGTTTACATATCAGATCATTAGTCAAATTTGAGAAATGGAAAGGAAAGCCTCGATGTAAATATCTCTGTGTTTTATTGGAAAACGAGCAAACGTGAAAGTGGATTTCATTAAGTAATTTAAATCAGATTTTTCTTGGGAATAGGAGGGTTGGGACAAGGATGAGAGGGAGGGAGGGAGGGAGAGAGAGGGACAGATGTGTGGAGGTAAGAAAGAATATATGGAAACAGGGAGAATGGCCTTATTGCTTGAATACAGTTTATGAGAGGTATTGGAAAAAGATTAGATGGTTATTTGAGGGGCCACCTTAGAGAGGATGACAAAAAGAGGGGTTATTTAGGATTTGGACTTTTAAGCGGAGGGAGGAGTCCCTGATATTGAAAGATCAAAGGGAAAAGAGGACAAAAAGTAGTACCAGTTGACTCCATTGACTTCTCTGTTAGGAAGAAGCTATATTTTCCAACTACTTTTTACAACATCTTTATTTGTTGCAGCCCATTTTTTTTCCTGCCTGTTGGGATGCACAAGTTTGATTGAATCAACTGAGTTTTTAAGATACTTTTGTTGTTCAAGATGTTTAATTTCTCTTCTTGCATAGGACTCTAATAAAGGTGAAGTGCGTCCTTGTACTACTTCCAAGTTTCCTATTTTACTGTTGAGTAAATGAGGTTTAATAGGAGCAAGAAAACTCATGAGCTTAGTTAATCAGTGTGAACCTATGAAGCAAGGTAGTTGCTCCATAAATTTAAGAGGGATAAGAGTGAGGAGCTCCTGCCGAGTAAGTTCGGATATCACACCACAAATTAAGTGCTGAAAACCTTTAGGTAAACATCTCTCGTAATATGCAGGATAGATAATGCATTCGATGTGTAAAGTTGTTTAGGATGAACTGCAAGGCACAGAGAATAATGAAACAGGATTTGTTTGCTTTAAGTACACACCCATGTGGCTCACCTGTTTGGCATTGAAGATTAGGTGCATATTATGGTTGATTGGTTCCTCTTTCTTTCTTTCAAATCAAGGAATGCAAACTATTCAGATGTTTTGGATTTTCAAAGATCTACAATATTCTGAAATTCAACGGAAGGTTCATGATTTGCGATTGCGAAAAATAGGATGGAGTCTCGGCATGTTATGCATGTTACATGGGACATACATAAGAGGACTATTTTATTTTTCTGTTTTGCATATATTAGCTGTTTCTGCCAAAGATAAGGATGACTAAGGTTAACATATTCAGGCAGATTATGTATGCAGATTCAGCCAGAGCCTAATAGAAGTTATGCTATTGGGGTTGTCTAAACCATATTCATTAAGGTTATAAAAAGAGTGAGCTGTATCTGAAACTTTTAGGTTTGTCTTATAGGGTATCTATGTATGGTAACATCACATTCAACGAAAAGTATCTACTTTTCTCTGATGCAACAGTATCCAAGCCAAACGCTTGCAGAAACCAGACCTATTTCTACAAACTGTAGATTTGATTGTGAAACCTCAAGGCCGGTTGTATAACCAGAAGTCTCTGGTTTGGTTCCAAAAATTTAGTAATATCTGAAGGAAAGCAGATGTCTATTTCCTGTTTTTATTATTTGGTGTTAATCTGGATGGCTTTGACATTGCTTGCATTGCAGGAAGATGTATCCAAAGGCCACACAAGGTTGCTTGAACATAGGAGGGCTAGTGTTGTCAGCCAATCAGCACCGCTTTTTCCTCAAAAAAAGTTCGATACAGCTGAGTTGCGACCTTCATCAACGAGGAAGTTACACACTTATGCACTGCCTACACCAGTTGATGCCATGAGGTCAATATCCCATGGCTCTGTTTTTCCAGGATCTACAGCTCGACTGGAATGTAACGTTGGATTGCCAACACAGTTATGGCACTCTTCTCCATTGGATCCAGATAAGTTGGTGAAAAATTCCAAAGATGATAATCTGTCAAGCCCCACAAGGAAAGCAAAAGCACAGTCCATGTTTCTTAAAGAGAGCAGCACTAATAGTAGTCCGATCAGGATGCAGGGACAGTCACCGCCTCATCGTAATCCACTTACTGGTTCTGAAAGTAAGAAGATCAAACTACAAGCTTCCTCAGGTCCTCTGACAAGTAGACATTGGTCAACCAGGCCCAGTTTATCTGCCACTGACTACGGACACACTGTGGAATTTCCTCCTGCAGTTTCTGCAATGTCATCACGTGTGCGCACTTCTCACACATCTGTGTCTCCAAAAGTCTCTCCAAATGCTTCACCTCCACCAATGTCGTCACCGAAGATTAGTGAACTCCATGAGCTCCCTAGACCACCAATCAGTTCAGCAAGACCCACCAGGCCTACCAGTTTGATTGGTCATTCAGCCCCTTTGGTTTATAGAGGTTCAGAGCTACAAAAGACAGGCAAGATATCCTCGATTACACCACATACAGCATCACCATTACCAACACCACCTGCTACTGTGCACCGTAGTTTCTCTATACCTTCAAGGAGCGGAAGATTGCCAATGTCACCAGTTGCTAAATTCTTGGAAACTTCAAGTAATTCATACATGACTGAAGAGGTCGCTTCACCGCCTCTAACCCCTATAACACTAACAAACACCCGTACGTTGTCGCCAGCTTCCGAGTCAGTTACTCGTTCTGCGAAAGCAAGAGGTAAGTTACACTTTCAATGTATTCATTAGTATCAAGCATTTGTAGTTCATCAACCACTAGAGAATTTTTTTTATAACAATTATCTGCTCTAAGTGTTTCCTAGATACAGTGTTCCCATGATAGAATGTTATGTACCAAGTTATATTTGGCTATACAAGTAGTTTAGTTAGTTTTCAAGCATTCTGAAGTTTGAGGTATAGTATTGAATCGCTTTAGTTCCAGTGGGGTTTCACTTTTTCGGATCCTCCAATTCCGGACTGGAACAGCAAAATGTATGTGTTGGAAAATACTTGAAACCTAGCTTTAAACCCAATGAAGTATGATCCGGATATCCTACATTTTGGTTTGAACACAAGAACAAGAACATGAACAACAACAAAACCTTTATACTAAATTTTTGGGGCCAGGAATGTGTTCTTCCATTCGGCTCTGTTAAGGGCCATATTCTCTATAACGCTAAAAAAACAATATCCTTCTTTAAAACTTGTGCATGAACTATATCGTGGTGCAAGTGCTTATTCATTTTCAGAATTTGTTATTTCTTTTATCAATTGTGCATATAGAATTCCATGTGGTAGCATAACTTATGCAGACATCAATTAATGCATGAATTATACTACATGTTGAACTAAAATTAAACTAATGCATGAATTATACTATATCAAAAATCCTAGAGGAACTCATGAGTTCTTAATTTTTAAAACTCGGCCATGAACAACCGTTGGATTACATCCATCTCATCGCTTGATTTTTTTTCAAGGGGCTATAGAGAAAAATAAAACACTTTCAATGTTAGTTAAGTACACGTGTCACATCCATATTGCAAGTTCTTATTGAGTTCTTATTTGAGTTTCTGTAGTCAGACGTATCTAATTTTTGATGAAATTGGGCTACCTGTGGCGCCAGCTAAACTGTTCTCGCTTCTTTTATTGCAGGTTTATCGTGATTACCACCATCTCGTGCCATGTGTACATATCTGTGCATTCTTAGATTTTCCCAGTATGATCCCAGTTTTGTTGGCAATTCATGATGTCTGGTGTACTATGATTCTTCAATGGGACTTGGGAACTTTGTTTTCCTTAGGTTTTCCATTCCTATTCTTTTATGCCTTTTTCAAATTAATATCCTTCTCTTTATAATTACTTTAGACATGGGTTTAGATCTGGCCATAATTAGCAGAAAGAAATATGTATATATTATATATTTCAGTGTATTAAGAAAACAGGTTACTGCATTCACAGAGAAATTCGATTGTCACTTATTTTTATATGTTAGTTTATTTTAAGCTTCTGCTCAAATATTTGAGTGTCTTGAGAATATCCTGTGATCCAGTTGTATTCTACTTATTCTCTGTCCAACTCAGCAAATTTCATATTTGAATGGCCATCATAGATCTTCGTGGTTTGAGTTTGATCATCAATAGATTGTATAAATGGTCACAAAGATCCATGGTTTGTCATATGTTGGTGGTTGCCCAATAATGTACAAAACAATTTTTTCTTCCTTTACTTTTTTGACCTCACATTACTCAATGATAATATCAAATTGTTGTCGTCTAGAGGTGAGCGTGACGGTATGTCTAAAATTTTTAAATTTAAACTAAACCGAACCGAATTATATTTAAAAAAAAAAATTATACATACAATTGTTGTATTTTAAAGTTAGACTAGTCTCGTTTGGTTCGCGGAATGGAAGGGAAAGGAAATCAATTCCTTGACATTTTCTTTCCTTTCGGAAATTATAATTTCCATTGATTTTCCTTTCCGATGTTTGAAAATGTTAAGGAATTTGGAAAGGAAAATGAATACTTCAATGTAGGAAAGTTATTTCTTACTTGAATGAACGGAATCACTTTTTTTTTCCTAATTTTCCTTCCATTGAAAATCACTTTTCTTTTCTCCACAATTCCCTTGGCACCCAAACATAGGAAAGTAATCATTTTTTTTTCCTAACCCGATGATTCTGTGAACCAAACGAGGCCTAATTGTTAAATTACCAAAGTTGGACTAATGTTAAATTATCAAAGTTGGACTTTAAAATATCTATATACAATTTTGTTGTCAAAAAATTCACAAATATATATATTTTTTAATCACAAAATATGCATAAAATTGAGGTTATTTATATTTTTTGTAAGTCTTATTTGCTTTTTTATTTTGGACACAAATCAAAATCAAAATCGAAAAACTTTTTTTAGTATTTCCAAAACTGAACCAAATTTTTTTCAAACCAAACCGAGTTTTCTTATTCGATTCGGTTCTCGGTCCAAAATAAAATAATACTCACACCTGGTCTAATGACATGCACGTCTCCTTTAGTAGTTAAAAATCACATATATACTCGTATCATCAATTATTCCTACTTGTAGCTCATGTGGAAAGCATCATGGACATCGGATAGAATTGGCATGTTTCGAGACCCCAATTATAAAGACAATTATAAAGACGTGTAGGTGTGTGAGTTGTAATTAAAAAAAACCAACTATTCCTTATCTTCCTATATTTTCTGTTATACCTTTTGAATAGCTAAATTCATTAGTCGAAGACCTTAAGCAACATTAACTGCCCATTCTTTCTATTCGTCCCTGCTTTCTATGGTTGAGTACCAAAAGACTACTAATCTTTGAGAAGAGAAAATTAACTTCTAGACTTTTGCCTCCTATAGCGCAAAAATTATCCATATTCCATATGGAAGCAGAAGATTGACAAGTCATGGATGAGGCGAATTGTGTTGGAAGCAAATCTATGTTGTGACATGATGATATTACTGAAATATCCATATTATAAATAGAAAGGCATTGTGCGAGCAACTTCAAGGAGACGGAGAGCAAGAGGAAGATAGGTCTTGCATGAGAACAAAGGATGCCTATCAGGGGCGGATCCAGAAATATATACTAGGGTGAGCTAGAGTAGGTTCGGGTGGGCTAGGGTAGGCTAACTCCCACAAAAATATCAAAAATATCAACAACAAAAAAACTATATAGAAAAAAAAAAAAAATTGGGGTGGGCTGGAGCCCACCCCAGGGACCACTTGGATCCGCCCCTGATGCCTATGATCTCCTATGGCTCGAGTTCGAGTTCGAGTTCGAGACATTGTGAGTCATTGAGACCTTTTTATGTGCTCCATAAGCAGTCTCCTCGTCTAGCTAAGAGTGGCTATTGTAACTCATGCTAACTACTCTCCCATTTTTGAAACACTTAGACCTCGTTTGGTGTACTGTAATGTAATCGTAATGTAATTAAATTGAAAGAAAAAAAAATCTACTATTTGGCACGTGCGCGTGCACAGTCGGAAACTTAGTCGGAGGAGAATAAGTCGTCGTTGGAGGAGAGCGGAGCGGCAGGGAGGACTTCGCCGGAGGAGGAGGAGGAGGAGGAGACGATACCGTTGGAGGACGCCACCGGAGCAGTAGAGGGGAGGTCTGAGACGTATGCTCCGGCGGAGGAGGCACGTCGGAGCGGCGGGGGGGGGGGGGGGGGGGGGGGGACTTGGCCGCGTTCTCGGAGGCGGGTTCTCGGCACCACCGTTCCTGGCCGTGCGCGTGCACCATCCGTGCACATGCACGTGCGCGTGCCAAAAAGCTTTCTTGAATTTTTTATATTTGATTATATTGCGATTACCATTATATTACAGTCAATCAAATGGGATCTTAGTGCCTATATCTATGTTGTATGTACACGGATACGAGACTAAACTAATCGAACACTTTGATGTGAATTCGATCACCTATTTTAGTTTATCTGTATATTTTTGACGTGTCTATTAAATGTCAGATGTGTTTTCTAGCGACATGTGAATATGATAAGAACTATATAAGTCTTACGTGATCCGAAGTTTATATGGGTAGGACTCGGGATTGTAAACTTGCTCGTGCACAAACTATGGGTCCGGATTGTGGACCAGCACGATGCAGGCCCGGCCCAATAAAATCCCTACAAAATAAGGATTTTGATGGGCCCAATCCAGCCAGGTGGCCCCGCATATAAAAACACTCTCTCCACCGATGCTCCGCGGGTTAACGTACCAGACCAATAAAATCCTTATCATTTTCTCCCCCATATGATATTAAAAAATTAAAAAATAAATAAAATTACTTATAATTCACTCCCTCTGTCTCTTTCTCTCTAGAGTTCCAGATCGGAAGAAAAAAAAAAAAGCTTGGAAGCCCTAGCCATGGCGGCGCCGGTCCTCGCTCTCCTCCTCTCTCTCCTCCTCGCCGCATCGTCCTCGTTGGCGACCTCCGACGGACCCTTCATCGTCGCGCACAAGAAGGTCGCGCTCTCCCGGCTCAGCACCGGAATGGAGCGAGTCACCGTCACCATCGACGTTTACAACGAGGGATCCGCGTGAGTCTCCTATTGAATCTCTTGGATCTAGGGTTCATGATCGATTACTTTTGAAGAAATCTCTCGAGTCTTCCTATTCTCGTGTATAATTCCTTAAATCAAATGGAGCGAATCATTTTGTAGTTGAGTTGTTGGTACCCATCTGCTTAGTTTCCATGACTATGTTCCTCTGGCTGACGAAATGGTTATATGTGTCTATGATTCGGACAGATCGAGGTTTGGTGATCAGTTCCAAATATATGAGTTGGCCATGTCACGAGATGGTTCGAGTAATTATTTGTGATTAATTTGTTCATATTCGTTTGCTAATAGAGACTGCAATTTCTCTACGATTCACGCAGATCAAGTTATAAGGATCACTGTGGATGAATTGATCGATTACTTCGGAAGATTTGATCATTATGGATAAAAAATGAATCATATTTGTCCTTGAATTCGTATTCTTAATCTTCCTGATTTCCCATGCTTATATTCTTAGATCTAAGAAATGGTTATATTTCTTAATTTTCACTCCTCCATCGGTTTGTGATATCTTTGATCTCCAAAGACGTGAGGTTCTTGTTAAATTCTGTGGCCTGATGATGAGTTGAGTAATTGTTAGGGTTAGATTGCTCAGTCGGGTTGAATCTACTTAGTTTTCACTTTTCATGTTAAATTTGCAGAGATTGAGGAATTGTTATTTGTGTCAATTATTAGTTGTTCAGATGGTTTGCTCTGAAGATATCTAATCTTGCTATATGTTTTATGAATGATTGTGAATGCTGAATAGATTCATGTCTACTTCCATGGATTGATGTATTTATTGACGTAGTTTTAACTTGCTCCCGGTGGAGTTGATCTGCTTTTTTTTTTTACAGGATAATTATACGTTTAATGAATACTGGATTTTTTATAGATCTGTTTACTGGAGGGACCTAATATTATATGTTAAAATTACGTTCTGACACAGTGGATCGAGCTTGGTTACCTGCTTTACGTTTGGGTATGAATTAAGGTTTTGTTTATTTTGTTGAACCAGTGAAGGGTGAATATAAGTTGTCCTTACGGATTCTTGATTGTTAGGTGCTTGATGTTTCGGAATAATTTAGTTCGCTGATCTAGTATGCCTTCAAACTGACGAGTTTGATATCATTTGGTCATTTAATTTTCAGATTGTAGTTACTTGGTTGATTGTTGCATAGGTAATCTTCTCTTCAGATTGGTGGTCCAACATCGCTGATCTATTCTCTCTTTTTTTCCCCCTTCAGATTTGTGCCTATTACTTTAATTGCAGATGGAGGTATACAATGGTGTAAATAATGCAACTTTGGTTGCTCGGGTTTGTTGTTCCAATCCTAAGGTTTTAACATAATTCTATCAGTATAGATTTGATCTGTGGAGCTTTAATTGCATGTTCTTTATTTTTTTGCACTTTCTAGGCCTGTACCTTGGATTGAATCTCCCCCTGTTTTTAAGGAAAGGGTGGAATATATCCCCTTGAATTCATTATAAGAGAGAATAATGAAACAAACAAACTTACAACTTTTGAAGTAATTTCATCGAAAATTAAAATGTTGTCCTCTCCAAAAATGAACTATAAAGCCTCTCATAAAGGTAGAGCCTTCATAAGTGATCCATGGAACCAAATAGAATATTTGTTCTTTACAGCAAGATGACTAGTCCCTGCTAAAGGCTAAAAAGTAAAAGAACACTCTTACTAGTGATTTTGAGAACTACGGTGTCCGAATAAGTAGCATTAATAAGTAGCATGAACATGCAAATGCAAAACCTACGACCTTCAGGAAGTACTTTAATCTGTAAGCCCATGAATACACCAATATGTGCAATCGCCATCCCAGTTGGGTGGCCATCCCCTACCAATATCCTTGTCTGCCTGTTCTATGTTGTTCATTTTTGGTCCCTGCCTGTATTCCCTATGTAGTTGAAGAGTGCATTGATAGAGACAATATCAGGATAGACAAAATAGTGATTTAGAATACTTTATTTTTGTGAGAAAACTTGATAGAAAACAACTTAGAAACATTTGTATATACACATGAACACATTTGCGTATGTATTGTATGTATTAGATCTTGTTAACATCTATTGTTATGCATGTTTCGGATGGTAAGTGATTTCCAAAGTAATGTAGAGAGGACCTGCTGTATGAAATGATAGTTTCGTATATCTCGATTATGTTTTGCGCAAGCGCAAGAACCATATGCTAAATCACATTCAGTTATTGTTTTCCCTTAGCAACATAGACATGAGTAGACCATTTCCAACAAAAGTCTTCAGGAAGTATTGTGTCAGATATGTGTTGGGGATACAAACACGAATGCGATCTTCTAAATGAGTAGCCATGCAGCGTACCATGATACCCTTGTTTTTATGGAGAGCACATCCAAGTAAGAGGCATAACAGATAACTTGATTTTCTAAGATACTGTTAAATTGTTTTGTTTTTGTTTCTTCTCAGAGTTATTGATCACTGTTTATGATGTTAATAACTATCTGTTTCTATATAGCTAGCAACAATACTTGATCTAAGAAGAAAAGAGTTTACTACATGTATAACCGACCCCAAGCTGTCAGTAAAATGTTCGTTGTTTATCTTTGTTTATGATTTGGTTGGATATACAGTTTGTGTTCTCTTACTGACAACAGACCTACGGTCACCTACCTATAGCAGCTATATTTATGCTGATTCCTATTGATAGTACTGGTACTGCCCCTTTTTTACCCTAAATGTACATTTTAGTATTGAACATTTTGTAGGACCTAATATATGTGTCATATTTCATACTTTTGTTTACTACATGTGTAACCTACCCCAAGCAGTCAGTAAAACGGCTGTTGATTAGCCTGCGTATCATTCTGGTTTGTTGGATATACAATTGTGTTCTCTCACTGACAAATGACAATGATCCGACCTGTAAGAGTTCTATTTAGTACTAATTGTTCGTGCTAGTTCTGTTTCTTTTGGCTCTATAGCTTTACATTTTGTATTGAGCAATCTATAGGACCTAATGTCTGTCATATTTTGAACTCCAAACTTATTTTGTTAGAACTGTCCGGAATGTTTTGTATTTGTAGGTTTACAAGAGATATTTCAACTAATGTGGGACCTTTATATCTTTTTTCCCTTCTGTTAATGGATAAGCTGTTATATTCACGGACGATTTCTTATTTTCCAGAACTGCCTATGATGTGAGCCTAAGTGATGATAGTTGGGCGCATGAGGTTTTTGACATCACCTCTGGCAGCACTTCGAAGACATGGGAAAGACTTGATGCGTGAGTCTACATCATGATTATTTTCGTATTCCATACATCCTTTATTGATGCCACTTCTTTGTATTTAGTAACAAAATTACTCCTGTTATTTTCAGCGGCGCCAGTGTATCTCATACATTTGTCCTCCAGTCTCAAGTGAAGGGCTTATACCATAGCTCCCCAGCTGTCATCAAGTATCGTATTCCAACTAAGGCAGCATTACAGGTTTGTTTCTTACCCTCTTTCAGGATGCAAACAACTCCGAATTATATAGCTGTTGAATTTGCATATGTTGGTTTCAAAGTGGATTGGTGTGAATACAAATGGATCCATGCATTATAAGTTGTTCTAAAATCAGATAAATGTGAGATTGGAGATCAATCATAACCAGTGCTTTATATGAGGTGGTGTTGAAACTGGTTGATGTGAGACTATGGTGATACCAGTCTTCTAGGTATTTGAATAATTGGTTTGAAAGTGGTCTATGTGAGATCCAATTGGATCAATGTGATATTGGTTGGTTTTAAATCAAGCCAGTGTGAGATTGAGATTTGAATTCATTCATAACCAGTGTTGACTGGAAGATACTGTTGAAGAGATCTGAGCAGAATCGATTTTGACATGGAAACACTGTGATGTTAGCTTCAAGTGAAAGGGTAGCTTATATGTTAATTTAAAATTGATCCTACATTAGGACGTACGAGATCAGTGTATTTAAATTTGTACATCTTTTTACTGGTTAGAAATAGGTTATTGGGCTTTTGATACAATGAACTCCAAACAAAACCCTAGATTGGAGATCAATCATAACCAGTGCTCTATCTGAGGTGGTGTTGAAACTGTTTGATGTGAGACTATGGTGATACCAGTCTTCTAGGTATTTGAATAATTGGTTTGAAAGTGGTCTAGGTGAGATCCAATTGGATCAATGTGATATTGGTTGGTTTTAAATCAAGCCAGTGTGAGATTGAGATTTGAATTCATTCATAACCAGTGTTGACTGGAAGATACTGTTGAAGAGATCTGAGCAGAATCGATTTTGACATGGAAACACTGTGATGTTAGCTTCAAGTGAAAGGGTAGCTTATATGTTAATTTAAAATTGATCCTACATTAGGACGTACGAGATCAGTGTATTTAAATTTGTACATCTTTTTACTGGTTAGAAATAGGTTATTGGGCTTTTGATACAATGAACTCCAAACAAAACCCTAGATTGGAGATCAATCATAACCAGTGCTCTATCTGAGGTGGTGTTGAAACTGTTTGATGTGAGACTATGGTGATACCAGTCTTCTAGGTATTTGAATAATTGGTTTGAAAGTGGTCTAGGTGAGATCCAATTGGATCAATGTGATTTTGGTTGGTTTTATATCAAGCCAGCGTGAGATTTGAATTCATTCATAACCAGTGTTCAATAGAAGATACTGTTGAAGAGATATGAGCAGAATCGATTTTGACATGGGAAATATTGTGATGTTAGGTATTCAAGAGAAAGGGTAGCTTAAATGTTAATTTGAAATTGATCCTACATTAGTACGCGATCAATGTATTTAAATTTGTACATTTTTTGACTGGTTAGAAATAGGTGATTGGTAGGGTTGAGCATTATTCGGTTTTGGACCGAAAACCGAATCGAATCGAACTGAATAAGAGATTCGGTTCGGTTTAAAAAAAATCGGTTTGGTTTCGGGTTTCAAAATACTAAAATTTCTTATTTGATTTCAGTTTTCGGTTTCGGTTTCGGTCCAAAATCAAAAACCGAATAAGAATTTTACAATTATGTAAATGCTCTCAATTCTTTACATATTTATGATTAAAAAGGTTTAAAAACAATTCGGTTTCAAAAAAATTCTGTTCGGTTTCGGTTTTCAAAATACTAAAAATTTTTATTCAATTTCAGTTTTGGGTTCCGTTTTCAGTTTCGTTTTCGGTCAAAACCGAATAAGAATTGTACAATTATGTAAATGCTCTCAATTCTTTACATATTTATGATTAAAAAGGTGTTTAAAAACAACAATTCTATTTATGTGTTATGAATTCCAACTTTGATAATTTAACAACTAGTCAAACTTTGTGCACAACTTTGAAATTCAATAAATTTGTGTATAAAAATTATAATTTTTAATATAATTTAACCACGATTCTAACTTTGGGTCCGACCCATTAAAACAATATAAATAGTCCAATCGAACAAACCGAATTTATTATTTGGTTCAGTTTCGGTTTTGAATTTTTTAGAATTTTGGTTTATTTGGTTTTGGCTAATTGGTTAGGATGAAACTGAATAAACCGAATGCTCACCCCCAGTGATTGGGCTTTTGATACAATGTACTCCAAACAGAACCCTAGATTAATCGAGTTCAGAATATTGCAAACACACCTCAATCTTACCTCTGATCTTTATATTCAAAAATGATTATGCTTATGTTGGGTAGGGTTATTGCCATGTGGAGATTAACCTTTCAGTTATGTACAATTGCAAGCTGGAATATTTTTGGGTGTTGCTTAGGACGCGTATATGGGTTTGTCATTCCTTTACTCTTTGGCGTAATGTGTCATAGAGATGAATGCAATTTCCTATAGCAAATTGTATTGTCTTACCTCTTCGTCTAGATATTTATAGTCCATGGAGGGTGCTCCTTGGTTGGATGAACTTAAACTGCAATCCAAAATGTAGGTTAGATACCTGCCAACTGGCCACCTAGGTTTTATTGTATGGCCTTCTCATGCTCATAGCTACCTTCGCTAGGAATTTGGCACCAACATAATGGGTTGATGTTAGGTCAATGGCTAGTCATAAAACTTAGTCGATAATGATGCTTAGGACGCTTATGTTTTACCGATAAGGGATGGAAAAGTTGGGAAGTTAGAGGTACTTTCTCTCGACAAGAACCCAACAACTTTGTTTAGCTTGTAATGAAGTGCGTATGGGGAGGAGTGACCGACTCCTGAGGCATGCCCGCTTCAGAAAAGTGGCTGATCCCAATCCAGTGCTGAGAGCCTGAGAGTGTGGGATCAGGAGTTTGGGAACTGGTTACAGTTAAGGTTCACACCTATTTACATTAGAATTTTGGCAACAATGCTTGTATATGCGAAGATTTGAACCATGTATCTAGCTTCGAAAACAAACTCTTGACCACTTCACTTTTAAATTCACAATGTATTCTTACTATATTTTATCATTTGAAATTGCCATATTGAGAGGAGCACCCTCTAACAAAAGCTCCTAGGTCCGCCCATACTTGCAGGCAAACAAACATGTCCCAGTCTGAATTGCTTTCTTGAAGTAATTACTTGCGGAATCTAATACATTCTTTAGCCTTGTGGGGTTTACCTGCTGTTTTCAATTCTAACATTCATTAGGGGTTTCTTTTTGCTGTCTAACAAATCTTTGATATTCTAGGAGGCCTTGTCCACCCCTCTTCAGCCGCTGGATATTCTTGCTGACAAGCCCCCAGAAAAGAAGTTTGAATGGGTAACTCATCTTAGACACGATCTTTTTCAAACATTTTCCAGATATCTTAATGTAGCTTAACCATGTTTATGTGCTCATTTTCTTTTTAAAACCGGGCATGGCATGCAACCTCAACAGGCAAAGGTAATATTAGATCTTCCACATTTTTTTTAGTGCTGTTTATCTTTTTTTTTTTAAAACCGCTCTGCAACTTATAGCAAATTATCTATATATGCAGAAGCTGCTAGCAAGATATGGTTCGCAAGTTTCGGTCCTGTCTTTGGTTGGCCTTTTCATCTACTTGGTTGCGAGCCCCTCAAAATCTAATGCTGCAAAAGGAAGCAAGAAGCGTCGCTAAATCATATCTTGTTGTCCGTACTTTTCAGTTTTGCTGTCGTCTAAAAACTATAGTTGAGATGTCTAATTGTAGGCAACTGAGGAATGTAGCAGTCAACTTATATACATGCCCTCATTTTCAGGATCAGTCCAAGTAGAAGTATTCTTTTTCCCTAGTTTGATACAACTCATCTTGATAGCATTGTGCTGATCATTCTTAGAACGAGGTTCTAGGCAGTCTGAAGCAAATATGTTTTGTTATATTGAATAGACTTTGGACGAACTCTCGCGTGGTACGAAAAAAATGCTTGATTTTAGGGTTTTAAATGTGGATTTCTCCCCCATTCAGGTTTACATCCTTTATGCTGTTTTGAATTGCAGTATGAGCTGTGGTAATCTAGCACTAATTTTGTTTTCTGGTTTTGTTATCTTCATCCCAAGTACCTGTGGTAAAGGATGTGTTTCTGAATAAGTTGATTTTGCCCTGCAGCAAGACTTGATCCAACCCCTTGTGCATAGGTGATAGGGGTGCATTCCTTGGGGCAGGGGTCAGATATGGGTATATTACCATATCTGTATCTGTTTGCCAATAAAGGATATTGTTCGGAAAAAAAAAACTCAACTATATTCAGAAGAAAAAGAGAAGGAAAAAAAGATCCACCTGAGAAAACGGAGTCCATTCTTTTTGAGTTTGCGTGATCACTCGGTAGCCAATTGGTCAGGACTAGGAGATGCACCAAGACGGTTTAGCTGGCTTGGGCTTGGGTTCTTAAGAAGAAAAAGAAGCGAGTTCGGTTTAGGAGATTGATTTGACTTTCTTGTTAACCCTACTCGAGAGTGATGCGGATTCAAAGAAGGGCTATTCTTTCTTCGAGATCATAGAGGGAAAGACGACGTCACAAGTCTTTGAGATCCTTTAGGACTGTCAACAAAGTTGACAGTTCTAACAGGACTGTAACGATATTGACAGTCATACTTTATGTTAGGGTTGCCAACTTTGTTGGAAATTCAAATGTGGGTTGCTCTCAAGTAAAAAAAAATAAATTGGAGTGGCAAACTTGTAAATAAATTGAAAAAAAATTTGGGTAGTCATGTAAAAGTTGAGGTGCCAATAGAATTTGCCTAGTTTAATGTAGGTTTCTTAACGAACTAATTGATATATATTGATATATTGAGATTTGAAATTAGAGTTTGAAAATGTGAAAGTATATAAAACTGTAATTATATTCAAGTTAGAAGAAAATGGAATTCAAAATAGAGTTTCACAAAAAAAAAAAAAAAAAAAAAATATTAGTGTTTTACAAACTCTAAATTTGATGGTGTTTTGGTTATAAATGAAGTTGTCTTACTCCAAAAGTACTCCCGGATGGAGGCACTCCTGAATGGACCATAGTTTCGTTTTTCAGAGTTTGGATGCTCAAGCTCTAGAAAATTCCAGTTTTCTTTTGGAAACTCCATTCCCAAAAGCACCTTAAACTGCAGATACATTATTAAGCAAATTCAGATCCTTAAAATAGAGTGGAACCTATACCCGAATAGAGGGATTCGGATTAGACCAGATTAAAAATAATAAATCTATACTCAGTTGTGGTCGGATTTACATCTGAATGCACCCCATTCTACCATGGGTATAAATGACGGCCGACCATGCGGTCCGTCGTGCGGCGTCCAATGGGCGTTGGAAATACGTCGTAAGGACGTCGTGCGCATAGAACGGGTGGCTGGACGGCATCGGCTGTCGTAGGCGTCGTGAAGACATCGGGGACGTCTTCGACGTCGTGGGTGAAGCGAGGCGTTGAGTTGCCGGCGTCGAAAAACGTCGGCCGTCCTGTGAGGCTTTGGAGCGCACGGAGTGTGCGAGAAATACGTGTGAGACGATGATGAAAAAGTCAGTGCGGACAAGATCCGCACGAAGTATCCGAAGCGACATGACGGCCGACTAAAAATCGTGTGCGGGGAGACACGATTTAACTGAACCCGCACGTGCTGGTGAAAAAAGAAAAATGCACCCCCTGCTTGTGCACATTAGCAAAATAGATTTGAGATTGAAATAATGACGACATAACTCAAATCGAGCTCATCAAACTCGAGTGACTCTTGTGATTACCGAAGAGAGATGTAAGATTCTGACTGGGTGGAAAAAGATCAGTAGATCGAACCATGGAGCCATTTATTCAAGTGTGTTTTCCGCAACTACTTGGCCTTGGTTTGGGATTGCTTTTCAAAGCAGCAATGCTATGCCTACAACCAAAGTTTACAACCCTCTTACAACCCACTACGTGTCGGACTTCGATTGGAGGAGGAGAGGAAGTGGTGGGGGCGCCCACGTAGGATCCGGTGGAACCCATGTGTAAGGGATGGAAGAGAGAGGTTGTAAAAATTTGGTAGTAAACTTAGCATTTTCCTTTTCAAAGAGTGTTGGCAGAAAAAACTTTTGACAGCAGGTTCTACCTACTTTCAAAAGTCGCCTTAAAATTGTATAGCTTTTTCCAAAAGCTTCTTTATAAATTGCTGGTACCAAACAGCTTCCATGACAATTTTTGGGGGGAAAAAACAACTGTAGCAGCCATGACAAGCAATCCAAAACCCAACCTTAGTGCACCTCCATAATACCATAATCAACAAAATAAGTATCGGGGTAAAGTATCGCAGAATCTTAGTAAACAGATAAAGGAGATGAACCAAAGAGTGATGAAACAAGTGCAATCTCAATTACAAGAAAAAAAAACTTTAACACACCATTCCTGCCACACAGGATACAAAGTTTGTAAACCACAAAATATTAAGTATAAAATAACTCTTCACAAGAGGGGTAAAACCAAGTAGCAATTTTAGTATAGGCTCTTTCTAGGTATATGTAATGCCCTTTTATTTATGTCCAAGACAGCTCCTATTTACAGGCCCCATACATAAAATGGAAGATATCGAGACTGCTGAAGAAAACTATGCAGGCAAGGCGTAACTGAGCTCGTTCCAACGTGTTGGGTCGACCACGAGGCATGGATCTGATTTCTCAAAGTCCGCAACCTGTAACATTGCAAAAGGTTTAGCGAGTTGCATAAGAAGAAACAATGTCGATCGATGGTGGGGGACAAAAGTTGTAACAGAATTGGTAGAGATGAGACACTTGACCTTTTGATTACAACTAGGGCAGTAGTGATATTTGTGCCAGAGACAGTCCATTGAGGGGCAAAGGAAGCAGACTCCCATCATGAACGGCATCATGCAACCAACCACAGCTGCGGGACTCAGCTTTGATCTGCACCCATGGAAGAAACAATCATTTTATGGCAATGTATGAGAACTACGCCTTGTGACAACAATGGCACCAAGAAGCTAGAGGTGAAAAATCTCAAGTATGAGCTGCTTGAATCTAGATCCCCAACATGTCTTGGCATGTATTTAGGTAGCATGAAGTTGGAAATCAGAAAGTCTATTCAGAATTATTTCTTTCATTTAGTAATAAAGTACAAATAGTTACGAGTCTACTTCACATACAAATATCAAAAATAGCTACATTGATTGGTGTCATGGTGTGATAGTGGGTACTCAACATTCAGTAGCTGGCAGACCTCCGGCAGTCCCAAGGGGGCACAGGTGCAGTGTAAATATACAATGAAGTGCAGATACCTATCATCATCAGTTCTTGAACAAGTTCCAGGGGAGCTTGCGATACATGAGCAGGTATATTCAATATATAACACAATCACAAGCGTGAAATCTGTGTACATCAATTGCTGCAATGCCAAGGGCTGAATAGTGTATAAGAGTAATTATCTACAGTTAAATACCTATTTTCACATTGGTATAATGACCTTTTTTGTTCACATTGATATCTTAAACTTTTTTTTTAATCACCTTAATACTATGCACTCCATGAAATTGCCAACAAAATTGTAACTGACAGTTATTAACCTATGACTTTTCTCGATATGCCTCCCACCCTATGGATGGTGGAGAGTGGGGAGGGAGGTGCTGGTTAGCAGGGGGTCCACATGGAGGGAAGGGCAAGAAGGTGGTGGCAGTCGGGTTAGGGTTTAGGGAGGAACAAGGTGCCGGTAGGTTAGGTCGGAAGAAAATGGTAATGGTGTGTTGTCATTTAGGAGGAAGGAGATAGTGGTGGGTTAAGCCGACCCAGAAATTTGTGACAAAAAATTGTCCTAAATCAGTTAGGACTAATGAGCGTAGCAAACAGACTACTTAAAAAGGTGAAGGTATCCATGTGAACAAAAAAGGTCATGGTACCAAAGTGAATAGGGCAAAAGTTGTGTTTTTAAGTGCAAAAAAAGCCAACTATATGTTTGGGTCTATATAGAAAAGTATATTATGTTTTGGATCTATTTTAGGATTACTAGGTTATTTGAGTCTACCAGATTTAGTCAAACATTTGGTCTATATTATAAATTATCTCAAAATCCATCTTTCTATATCGAGTTCATATTTGTGTTCTTGGCTTATTAGAGTCTTTCCAATTTGTATTGTGGAGTTAATATAAATAAGAAAAGAAACCCTCTTGATCAGTGTGTTGCCACAAATATTATTTCTCTCCACCAAATTAGAATTAGCTACCATCCCTCCTTTACCTTCATCTCATATTCCTATCTCATTCTAAATCTCAACATTATGTCTAAATCTCAACATTGTACACAATCAAGTATCATAAATCTTATCATGGTACCAAAATCAAAGCAAGATCCATGATCCTCGAAGAAGAGGTCAGGTCGTTGCCCACTCTGAGTGTTTCTTTTTGCAATGATGTCATTTTTATCATTTTCTTCTCAGAAGAGGTTTAGGATGGAAAAGGTAAAGACAACAGAAAAAAAATGTATAGATAAATAAATCAAAAAAATAGTAGTTTGATAAAGTTGCCAAGGTCGCATGCAATGCCTGGCAGATGCAATGTTGGCCAGGCTGCCGCCAATGTAACCTTCTTGCAACTTCGTCTTCGACCTCCAATTCCAACCCCATGCTGTCTCCACAGTCGTGGCACTAGATGCCTCCTCGCCATCATTATTGGCTGTCTCCTTTACTACCAAACTGGTCACCTCTCGCCGCCATGATGGCAATCCATATTATGTTCCCATTTTGAATTTATGAGTCAATATTTGTATTCTTGACTTATTATAATATATTGAAACGTAATGCAGTTACTATCATTGTTATAGAAAGTGTTAAACGGACGTTATGCGGTAAGGGGTACCTAACGCCTAGGCGGATTTATGCGGAAAAAAAGCGTTACAGTCAAAAAAAAGCTTAGGATTTTCTAGTTCATTGAAAGTAAATACAAAAGTATATATTCATATGTATATTATAAAGAACTTTAGCAAATACCAGAATGGATCAATCCCTAAAATAACAAGTATTGAACAAAAAGAATTATATTCATCAAATACAATATAATATGAAGTTTAAAATAATTCCTTTCTTTTCTCATTATAAACTAAGCTATACATATATATCAAACTTGAAACATTATAAATGTAACATATATTTTTAAACTTATCAATCCACGTAACAAGATATAAAATATTTGAATAGATTTTTTAGTTTTGGTATTGAATGAATTTTTAACAAAAGAGTCTAACTCCTAAATATTTCTGGGTCATGCCAAAAAATCACAAAGAAAATAAAAAGGATTAGGCCAAAAAAAAGTTTTAAACAAAAACTAACAATTTTTTTTAACTAGACCATAATCTAGCCGGCGTTTTTTTTCTTTGGTTGCATAATGCTTCTTTCAAGTTTCAAATATAATGTTGCCTACCGCCTAGAATGTATAATATACTGAAAATTTTGGCGGTGGGTAGGCGCATAGCGCATATGCGCCGTTCTAGTGCATTTTAGACCACTGGTTACTATAAATAATAAGAAACTCTCCTAGAGTGTGCTAGTTATTCCCAAATATTATTTCTCAGTGGCTATCATCCCTTCTCTTCCTAGATCTCGCATGCCTATTGCCTTAACTGTAACAAATAAAAAAATGATTCATATTTGCAAGAATATGCTACATGAGCAGGTTAAGTGTGGGTGGAACCATTGATCTTCGGTTCTTTAACTGCAAAACCACAAGAATTGTCACCCAAGCGCAAGAGCAGGAAGGACAATTCTTATGCACAAGATCAACCGGCTTGCAACATGAGCCTCTAATTGATTAGTTATATATAGCTCATGTCTTGGCATTTGGAAGCCGCAAATGTATGAACAAAGAAGAGGAAAAGGAAAATGGTAATGCATAGTAGATAAATGTATGGTTTTTATTGACTTATAGAAAACTTATGATCGAGTTCCTAGAAAGATAATGTGGTGGATTGTAAAAATGCCAAGTTCCTCATAGGTATACTGAGACTATTAAGGATATGTATAATAGAGGTATGATGATTGTGAGAACTATCAGAGGACATAGGAATATCTTCCCTATTACCATTAGGTTACATGAATGATCAACGTTGATTCATTATCTTTTTGTAGTAATTATGGATAAATTTACTAGGCATATCCAAGATGATGTTTCATTATGTATGATGTTCGTTGATGATATTCTGTTGGTTGATGAGAGTAGAGAAGGATTAAATGCTTAAATAGAAGTGTGGAAGGACTTTGGAATCTACGGGATTTAGATTAGTAGAACGAAAACTGAGTCTATGAAATGTAATTTCAACATTAAGTCAAAGAGGAATGAGAGAGGACTCTATATAGATTGACAAGAGATACCTAAGAATAATAGCTTCCGATATTTAGGATCAAGCTTTCATTATAATGGAGTGATTGAGAAAGATGTCATGCATGAGTACTTCTGGAGTACTTTGTCATCGCAAGATATATCTGAAGTTAAAATAAAAATTCTACAAGACTACTAATGTTTTATGACTCAGAGTGTTATGCAATTAAGAAACATATCCAGAAAATTAGTTTAACTGAAGTGACAATTATAAGATGGTTGATGGCAATTCAATAAATGATAGAATAAAAAATGAGTGTATTCGTGAAAAGTTACAAGTGACGTTGATTAAAGATAAGATGAGGAAAAAAATCAACTTAGGTGGTTTAGACATGTACAACGCAGACAAATAGATGTTCCCGTAAGGAGGAGTGACAATATAGTAGTTAATAGAATCGCTAGGACTAGAGATAGGCCAAGGCGAACATGATTCGGAGTGTTAAAGAAGGATATGGATCTCGTTAGCATCATAGAGTACGTGGCCCTAAATAGAGCCGAGTAGAAGAAGAAAGTTGGGATAAATGCTTTGTTGTCGTTGTTGTAAAGAGTGACATTATCTAGCTATATAGGAGCATTGACACTTCTAATTTACTTATGGGAGTGAGAAACTAGTTTCAATAAATAAAAGATCAGAAAATTCCTAAATAATCAGCTGGTGCCTCTTACAACTAGTGATGCTGAAAAATGGCAATATTGGATATTCATTATTTAATATAAGAGAGATTTGACTCCTGGTTATTAAGATGGCACAAAGGGTGCTAGTAAAGCTAAAATTATGAAGAAGATTTATGGAATGGAAGCATTACAAATGTTTGAACTGAAGCAACGTGTCAAATAATTCTCCATAAAGATTTCAAATTGAAAGAACCAGAAGAAGTTCATTAACCTGTCGATCTTGGTAAATATTATTTTTTTGGCCCCTACCTTTTGATAGCTAGACCATAAACTCACTATATTAAACAGTACTAACTTAGTCCAATGCAGAGTCAGCATGTACTCATGGAAGTGACCATGCATGCTAACAGCCCATGTTTCAAAAAAAGTACATATATGATAAGTACACTTAAAGGACAAATGTTTCAATACTTGGCGCACAATTGGATTTCTTTCTAGAATTGGAAAGGAGCCTCGTCCATTCACAGAGCTAGCAACCATTCAGAACCCACTCCACCTCAATGTCCAGTTCAGCATCCAAATTGATATATATATATATATATATATAGATGTTCACAAACCTATCAACTAAATCAGTGTAAACCCCTTGATATTCTTTGTACCATAAAAATATGATTCTTAAGTATCAATATTCGCCTTAAAAATCAAAATATTACATCCACATCCACATATGCTTCATTTCAAAATTGATACAAGTAATATCACGGAAGGAAGAAACGATATTCACAAAAAGATAATCAACTTTCTCTAACAATACATCCAGACTAATATCAACTCCATATATATAACCACTAAACAAAGAGTCATCGTCCCTCAGTTACTCATTATCCACAAAATAGCAAGATATATCCGAAATAATCTCGACCAGAGATACTTCTAAAAATCCCTATTCTTCATTCACACATTTATAAAATCAATCTTTGCATGACTATACATTTCAATCCATGAAACCCTCTCTTCCCGACTACATAATGCAAAACAAAAGGATTATTACATAAATTTTAAATAACTCACCTTTCCTTGTTCTCTTTTTATCACCTAGTCCTCGAATACAATAGTGTTAGAATCGTTTAATAGCAAAACGAAAGGGTAAATTAACAAAACCATCATCTTTTTGTCGATCCAATCAACTTAGAACCAGATCTAAATGGGCAAATTACAACCCAAACTTCCTCCCTGAGATTTCATGTTTAAATAGGAAAACCCATTGCAGTTACTGATTTGAAAGTCCCTGTTGTCTAATGGATCTCCGATTCCATTAGTCATAGACCCACACAAATGTTCTCGTGTAACCGCATAGGTTACCATCACAATTCTTTCCAATGTAACTTTAGTATTTCAAAAAAAAATCAGAAGGATTATTAGCAAAGAAAATAAGGAAAAATAAAGGAGGCCCAATGAACATAGCATGTTACCATCCCTCGTTGCCCCCAAGGCATCACCATGCTCGTCATGTCTACCACTATCTTTTCCTTTCACCACTCACCAACACCACTCTCAAACTTAGCCACTAAGCCAACAGCAACACTGTCCTATCTGCCTTTCCCTCCTGTTAGAGGCAGAGAGCAGGGACACCAGCAGTCGTTGCCAACAATGACCAGTGCTCTCACCGCCAGCCTTTTCTCTTTTTTATCTCAGATCTACAACCCCCTCACTCTATTCCTATCTGCCTCTCATCACCCCTCTCATCTCTTACATTACAGATCTGATCACCAAAAATTCTTTTGATGATAGGTTCTAGTTTCAATTATCCATTCCCAAAAAACTAAAATCTCTAAACCTCAACATGAAATCATACCAAAGCAGATTCTTCAAAATTCATCATTCATAAAATATAATATAGTCACATTCTCTCAACAATATTAAATCATAAACGGTAGAAAGACTAATCCATTGCGTTTCTCATCAAGAACAATCTCGATCATAGCATCATAAGATCGAACCATAAACAGCTAACCAGATTCTCCAAGAATTCACCATTTCTCAAAGAAAATACATATAGTTGGATGATTCTCTCAACAGGAATGGATCATAAATGAGAAGAAAAACCAGTTCGTCGTGTTTTCCTCTCAAGAGCTAATCAGGATCATAGCATTAGGGGTGAGCATTATTCGGTTTTGGACCAAGAACCGAACCGAACTTAATAAGAGATCAGTTCAGTTTGGAAAAAAAAACGATTCGGTTTTGAAAATACTAAAATTTCTTATTCGGTTTCGGTTTCGGCTTTTGGTCCAAAACCAAAAACCGAATAAGACATGCAATTATTAGATACCCTCAATTTAATGCATATTTTATGATTAAAAATGTATATATTTTGAAAATAACAGTTCTATGTATGTTTAAAGCCCCACTTTGGTAATTTAACAACTAGTCTAATTTTGGACCCAACTTTGAAATACAACAAATATATATATATATATATATATATATATATATATATATATATATATATATTACAACTTCTAAAATAATTTAACCACAATCACAACTTTAGGCCCAATCCATTAAACAATAAAAATAGCCCAACCAAAATACCGAATAAACCGAATTGACTATCGGTTCGGTTTCGGTTATAGCTTATTTTGGTTCGGTTTTGAATTTTTAGAATTTCGATTTATTCGGTTTTGACTATTACCGTTCGGTTGAAACCGAATAAACCGAATATTCACCCCTACATAGCATCACACAACAAAAGTACGAAACTATGCAAAAGTCATCATTTTCCAATCTAGAACCTCAACAAGGAGATCAGCTTAAAGGATCAATCGCACGTAAAAGAAATCATGGAACCTCGATTCTCAAATACGGGAATCAAAAGGATAAACTCCCATTGAGCAATTCATTAATCAAAATTATTAATCAAAACTTGTCTCTATTGTTTATATTTTACAATGACCTATTTATAAGAAAACATCCGAAGAAAGAACCCCTAAACAAACAAGGAAAATAAATATAAAAAATATACCAAAATCCTATAAAAAAAATAGGTTAGCCTTCTCGAATCGGCATACTGGCAGTATGTTCCTTATGCCTGCAGTATGTCGAAAGTTTCCAAAATTTGGGTTTGGCCCTATATAATATGCTGTAAAAAAAACCTCAAACCGAGTTCCTTTATGCAATGCCTGAATAAAGAGTCTCGTTATATCGTTATCTGTATAATGAGCATAGAGATCCGCGATGTTGAATTTTGACAAGATCCACAGAGAACTTGGTATGTCTTTGACATAGGCGTCATTGATCTTCCACAGCACCTTGAAAGGCCTTGGTTGAAGCTTCCTGTAAAAAAGTATACTGAAAAACTCGGAAAAGATTCGACCAAATCCATCAAAATCAAACCAAAAATATACTTAAAAAAAAATTAGACTTGAATCTATTTTTGGATGGTTCACCCAATTCGGACTCAATCACGTCCACTTTAGACCCCTCCTCTTGTAGAGAACTCATCCCGAGTTCTTTATCTCGTCGTTTCGTTAAAATACTTCATCACTAGTCACCGCAAAACATGTTGAAGCTTACTCTCCCCAACTAATCTTTTTCTTCTTCAACAGTTTGAACGACCCAAATATCCTCAGTTGAAATTTTCGTAATGTCCAGATGATATCATCATCGTCCGAAAACACGCTATGACGTCGCTTTTGACATTGAAAACTCTGTGTTGGCCCAATGATTGTATCATGTTTTTGAATATGGTTAATATGTTAAGTTTAGCATTTCATTATCACTAATCTTCATACTATCGCTATAGCATTTCTACTTATACTTATACCTTTGGTGATATATGCCTATTGGTTTACATATTAGTGATATGAGCTTATCTATCTTAAATTTAATCGGATTGCCAAAATCAAAACTATGTTTTTGATTGTGGTCATTCAATTAAGTTTAATCATTATGATATCACTAACATTTATGCTATCACCTTAGCACTTATACTTAAACTCAGCATTGTCCTAATGTGCATTAAACTTATCATACTTGCTACTATGTATATTGCTTTATTAGTCTAACATGTACATGCAGAAAAGCAATAAGCAAGATCAATGTGGACATATGCAATGAAGAAATCATGGTGGGCCAAAGACGACGGATCCCACAAGATTTTTCTGAACCACCCGACGACATCTCCGGAGCCACGCACTCGGGGCCGAAAGGTATTCAGTTTTCACAAACTGGATATCTTTGGACAGCTGCCGCCAAGGAAAAAAGCCAGCACCTATCAAAGGAAGAAGCCAAGCCATGCCATCATCATTTCAAGACTCTGAAGAAGCCTGCACCTGCTACAGTATTTCTGGAGTCCGTAATGAGTCTTAGGAATAACTGTAAACACAAGAAATGGATGACAAAATCGAAAGCTAGGGTAGAAATTAGTCCAGGATCATTTTCGGATGAAAATCGGCATACCGACGGTATACCGGTCTATACCGACGGTATACCGATTTTGTTCACAGAAAGTTTCTGTCTACAAAATCGACATACCGACGGAATACCGATCTATATACTTTCTGTGAACAAAATCGACATACCGACGGAATACCGATCTATACCGACGGTATACCGATTTAGTAACGTTGAAAATCCAACGATCGAATTTCTAACATTTAATGATCCCAACGGCTATATTTCTAGCCGTTGCAATTCCAGACCGGTATTCCGACGGTATATCAGTTTGTACCGACGGTATACCGATCGCTGACTGAAAAGTTGCCTTTGAGCTCTTTTCAATGCTTTGGTTATAAATAGCCTTGAACCCCTTCATTCAAGGCAGATGCTTTGAGCCTAAAAATTTCTAAATCATCAAAGCCTATCCACAAACAACTCTACAAAGCTTTCATTTGCCATCCACAAATTGTGTTAGAGTTATTGAGTTGAAAAGTAAGATCTTCATCTTGTTGTATAAGGAGATCAAAACCTATTGTGAAAGGTTGAAGTTGGAGAGTCTTCGGATCCAAACTCTTGGTTGAAGTTGGAGAGTCTTCGGATCCAAACTCTCGGTTGAAGTTGGAGAGTCTTCGTATCCAAACTCTCGGTTGAAGTCGAAGAGGCCTTCGGACTAAAGCTCTCGTGTAAGAAGTTGGCGAGTTCTTCGTATCCAAACTCGTGTTGAAGTTGACGAGTTCTTCGGATCCAAACTCGTGTGTAACTATTTACTCAAATAGTGGATTAAAGCCGGAGAGAGTTCCGGGACTGGAGTGCCCCTTGGGAGGATACCAGGATATATCGTGTGTCGGTAATATTGTTGCTTCTTCTCTTGCACTTATATTTTTAAATTGTCCATTAGCTTGTGCTAAGTGCTTGATTAGTTAGTTTGACCCTATTCACCCCCCCTCTAGGGTTACTACACTCTGTGCCTAAGTTGACGGTACAAAAGTTTATGTAACAACTTGCACCATCTCGCACTAGCCTTCTGCAGTCGCTCGGGAACCTCGTCATGAACTTCTGCTTTGGTTGTCATGTCCCATGTGTGTGGCCAAGTTGTCTCCATAGAACTCGCTAATAAGTTTCTGTCTCTAAGATGTACGATATACAAAAGATGTTCTCATTTTATCAAGACATCTGTCGTAGATATAAAAGTCGTCGACGGATTGTTGCTCTCATGCATCCAGAAAATCCTTGTAATCTTTCTCATAAAGCTCTTTTATGTAATCCAACCCGACCACCTCTTGGTTGGGCATATCTAGAAATAAAGTTGTCCTACTATGTGAGTCGGTCGCTTGGTTGAAAATTATATAATTGTGTATGAGTGTATACGGAAACCTCAAATAGTGTTCCCGACATTTGAGTACGTTGGGAAACACATATTTCATACAACCGCTCAAAGACTCTATCCCGTGCCCTAAACATCGTCTTCAACTAGCCTCTTGGTCGGATGCATATTTGGTGGTAGCTGCTTCGAAGATCTATCTTGTTAAAGGCTTTGGTCCCACTCAACTGATTCAACACAGCATCAGGTCGAGATATTGAAACCTTGTAGTAAGCGTGTTTTTGTTAATCATATGGTTGTCTATAAACATCCGTCAATAACCATTTCCTCCAATGTAAATAGGGTTGGACCCATGTACGGGCTCATCAACTCCATATTATCCTTCTCTTGTTTTGAACTTGACAGCGAGTTCTTTTGTCTCAAGTTCTCCACCTCCTCTCGAAAGATCTTGTCCTTACATGGGTTCATGTTGTAATGTGGTAACCTCAATAAATTTGTCCCTATAACAAAAACAACGTTGTGTTGGATGCACATGCTCAGTAGTCCTTCATAAAACTTCTCACAAAGAAACCTTCAATCCGATGTTCTTCGTTAGGGAGAAGTTGGTCGTCGTCGTTGGTTCTCACCATGCCTCGCGACATGCTTGAGATTGATACCATTTGAAACTACACGAAATATCGATCGCTAAGAGCCAACGATCCAAGATAACAATGATTAGAATCTCAATTCTCAAACACGAGAATCAACAAAATAAACTTCCATGGAGCAATTTATTAATCAAAATTATAATAATGAACTTGTTCTACTATTTTACAATATCCTATTTATAAGAAAACACAACTTAAAATCCTAAAAGGACCCCTAAACAAACTAGAAAACGAACACCTAAAATAGACCAAAATAATGTCCAAAATATGGCCTAAATCCGTTTCGAACCGACATACAAGTGGTATGCTACCGGTATGCCGAAAGTTACCAAAAATTTCAATAGCTTTTGAACAAATTTTCTCTGCATCAAGCATACTTGCAATATGTTGACGGCATACCGGCAGTATGCCGTCGACATACAAGTGGTATGCTACCGGTATGCCGAATGTTACCAAAACTTTCAATAACTTTTGAACACCGCATCAAGCATACTTGCAATATGTCGCCGGCATGCCGGCAATGTGTCGTTCAGGGATCCAAAATTGGTCAGGCCCTTCTATAACATTTGCATGCGACTCCTTGTAAAAAAATTCGACCCTAAGTTCCATCGTACCAGTGCCTGGATAAAGCTTCTTGTCGTCTGTATAATGAGTGTTGAGGTCTGCAATGTTGAATGTCAATGAGATCCCCATCGAACTTGGTTAGTCTATGGCGTAGGCGTTGTCATTGATCTTCCACATCACCTTAAAAGGTCCAAAACATCCTTGGTTGAAGTTTCACGCATTGTCCAAAAATAATTCTAAAATATTCAACAAAGATTTTATTAAAATCCATCAAAATCACCCCAAAATATACTTGAACCTATTTTTGGGTGGTTTGTCCATTTCAGACTCAATCGCATCCGAGTCAACTAGGGTTAATAATTATATTTCCATTTCAGACTCAATCGCATCCGAGTCAGCTAGGGTCTATAAGAATTCATCATTAATTCTATCTTATGATGCACTTACACGAATATGCATAGACACAACACAGAAAGGACATGGCGATATAGACACGGAACCTATTTTAGTGTCCTAGTGTATTTTGATACGTACTCGATAGGTCCAAAAAATTTGGAGCATATGTGCTTCCTAGATTCTATCATAGTATCGGAGTATAAAATCATAGATTTCCATAAAGAAGGGGATCATAGCACCATAAGACAAATATAAAAAAACAACAAAGCAAATTACCCATTCCTGATGAAACCAAATATAAGTGCAAAACCTCAAGTTAAGATCAAATTCGACTGGGTTTGTGGAACTGCTCACAATTGATCATACAAAAAAGAGACCCTAAATAGATAAGAGTCTTTTAAAAAATCATCATCCCTAACAAATAACATACTCCTATGATTATCTTGACAAGTTCCTAGTACAAACATGGAGCAGGGCTTATGATCGATGTTCACGACCTTGCAAGTTAGGAGACTTAGTGCGGGTGGAAGGATAAGTAGTAGTTGCGACAAAGCTGATAACCAGGACTACTATAAGAGGGTTGTGTCATCGGCAAATCGAGTCACCGGGTCCTTGGTGTGTCCGACTCCACGAACAAAGAACTACTAATAGGAGAAACTAAAATATTTTTATAAATATTGAAATTTAGAATGCCGACTTTAGGCTTAGACCTTTAAACAGAATCTTAACGCCATAGTAAATTTATGAATTACTTGGCAGAAAAGAAAATCTAGTCTAGAATAAAAAGGAAGAAATTTGTAACAATTATTTTGCTGGTTGGAAGAAAAGAAAATCCTAGACTAAAGGAAAAAATTGCAAGCAAGATCATTGATTCTTTACAAGCAAAAAAGGTTGAACTTAAAAACCAAATCAAATCATCTTGGCCAAATTGGAAGCTTGCAAACCAAGATCAAATGAAATAAAATTATCGGATCACCTAAATCAGTTCCCCAAATCTTGGTAAAATTTAAGAGGAGGATGTCTAGGAGGGACATTTGGGGTATGGCCTGGCTGTTGTTCCCATTTTGTTCTATTGGGGGTTGCCTTAGGATATGGAGAAGCACAAGGTTGGGTAAGCTATAGGCCAGACTTGCCGAGAGCATCGGTAGCACAAGCTGATATTCTCGTAGATATCATCACATGAGAAAATATTTTTTTTTTAAATACCATATAAAATTATCCACATTCCTAGTGAAACAAAATCTAAAATCTTAAAACCTCAACACAAGTTACGATCAAATCTAGATTTATTTTCTATCGACATAAGACACAGCTAAGCAACAAGATTGATCATTTACTATCAAGAACCCTAACAAATTAGGATCCAATTTAAAGGATCAATCGAGGAAAAAAAAAACCTAGCTAGACATAAGACACAGCTAAGCAATGATCATTTACTCAAGAACCCTAACAAATTAGGATCCACCTAACAAATTAGGATCCAACTTAAAGGATCAATCGAGCAAAAAAAAAAAAAAAAACCCCTAGCTAGACATAAGACAGCTAAGCAATGATCATTTACTCAAGAACCCTAACAAATTAGGGTCCACTTAACAAATTAGGATCCAACTTAAAGGATCAATCGAGCAAAAAAAAGAAACCCTAGCTAGACATAAGACAGCTAAGCAATGATCATTTACTCAAGAACCCTAACAAATTAGGGTCCACTTAACAAATTAGGATCCAACTTAAAGGATCAATCGAGCAAAAAAAAGAAACCCTAGCTAGACATAAGACAGCTAAGCAATGATCATTTACTCAAGAACCCTAACAAATTAGGGTCCACTTAACAAATTAGGATCCAACTTAAAGGATCAATCGAGCAAAAAAAAAAAAAAAAAACCTAGCTAGACATAAGACACAGCTAAGCAAAGATTGATCATTTACTCAAGAACCCTAACAAATTAGGATCCAACTTAAAGGATCAATCTAGCAAAAAAAAAAACCTAGCTAGCCAAATTCAATTCTCCAAGAATTACTAGTTCTCGACACCAATCAAACCTTTTGTAGCACAAACAAAACTAAGCAAGCAAGAGTGAACAAAAGTAAGAGGAGAGGTGACGGAAGCAGAGATCGGACCTGACGTTAGTGAGGCCGGAGGAGCCGCAGTGGGGGCAGTGGAACGGGGCCGGGGTGTCCCTGTACATGGTCTGGTGGAGCGGGATCCCTTTCGGGTCTCCGTACACCGCATTCGCCGGCACCGTCCCCTCCTGGTGCGGACGCGACGCCGGCGCGGACACGCCGTACGCGTACGGGATCCCCACCGCCGGATCCTCGTCGGAGGAGGAGAACTTCGTCGTCTTCGTCGCCATTGACTCTTCTTTCTTTCCTTGTGAGGTTTTGTACAAGCTCTTGTTTCTATATAGACCCTGAAATTTGGAAACCGGAAATGACCAGGAAATGGCACTGGCGGGGCCGCATTATCTATAGTCTCACATGCCCGTCTTGATTTATTTTGACTATGTTAGCATTTTCAACAATGTACAACGCAGCGAACTGTCACGGACTTAGTGTTTTTGCTAGCACTTCGTCCCGTGCGGCGCACTGTTTTTCTCCTCAAAGACTCGTGCAAGCCTTCCTGTCCCGACTTAGCTAGATCGCTAAGAAAACTAGAATAGTGGAGCAAAGATGGGACTAGTAAGAATCTCTTTATTGACTTGGAGAATGCTTACAATTTTAGGTGGTGAGGAACAAATGAGAGCCTCCCCCTTTTATAAGTGCTCATAGAGCAATACAAGGAAAGTCCTGGAAGGAATATTCCAAGGATTATTACAATCTACCATAACTGGAATGGCATATTCCAGGTTTATTCTCTAGCAACATAAAAGGAAACTTCAAGGGCCTTCCAGAAGCTTCTTGGGCCTCCTAGAACGATCTTGGGCCTCCCGGAGAGATCCACAGTCTTCTAGAGCCTTCCGCCATCTTCTAGAATGTTCTGGAAGCTTCCCGCATAACCTTAGTCCGCAAAAAGGTTATGCAACAGGGCCTCGGGCGGGGTGCAACATTTGGGGCGTTACATTCTCCCCCACCTAAGGCGTTGACGCCCTCGTCAACCATGCTCGCTGAGAAACGCCTGGATCTCGGCTTCGAACTGATGCAGCGTATCAGCACGTTCCCAGCTAGACTCACCGTAAGGCAAGCCCTTCCACCGGATGAGGTACTCCACATACGGGGACACGCCTCGTCGCCGAATGGTCCTCCTGTCCAGCACGGCTTCCACCTCCTTGTCGAAGGAAGTCGTCATGGTCGCCGTTGGTCGCTTCGAAACTCCGCGCTGGGGATCCTCCAAGTCTTTATGGTACGGCTTCAAGCAACTGGCATGGAAGACTGGATGAATCTTCAGCTTGGCAGGGAGTTCAAGCTTGTAGGCCACCTTGCCTACCTTCTTGAGCACGGGGAAGGGGCCTTCGTACTTCCGGATCAGTCCTTTGTGCACCTTGCGGAACACCTTGAACTGTTGTGGTTGCAGCTTCACCAGTACCATGTCCCCCTCCTTGTACTCAACCGGCCTTCGCTTCGCGTCGGCCCACTTCTTCATCTTCCTCGCGGCCTTCTCCAGAAATGCCTTGGCAATGTCCGCCTTTGCCTTGAAATCTGAAGTGAACTGGTTGGCCGCGGGACTTCTACTCGAGGGCCCCGCACTCAGCGTGTGCGGGGCAAGCGGTTGGTGACCCATCACCAACTCGAATGGACTGCTGTGCGACGACTCGCTCCGTTGAAGATTGTAGCAGAACTGAGCGACGTCGAGGTGATGCACCCAATCTCTCTGGTTGGCACTCACAAAGTGCCGTAAGTACTCCTCGAGTAGCGAGTTGACCCGCTCGGTCTGCCCGTCCGTCTGCGGGTGGAAGCTGGTCGAGAAGTGTAAGTCCGTCCCGAGGATTTTGAACACTTCCGTCCAGAACTTCCCCGTGAAGCGGGGGTCTCGGTCGCTGACAATGTTGACCGGGATGCCCCAGAACTTCACCACATGGCTGATGAACAGTCGCGCGGCCTCCTCTGCTGTGCAGTCCGTCGAAGCAGCAATGAAGGTCGCGTACTTTGAGAACCGGTCCACCACTACGAGAATGGACCCAAGCGCCCCCACTTTCGGCAGGGCGAAAATGAAGTCCATCGAAATGCTCTCCCACGGCCGACTCGGCACGGAAAGAGGCTCCAGCAGGCCCCCGGGCTTCTGATGATCCACCTTGTCTTGTTGGCACACAAGACAAGTGCGAACATAATCTTCCACATCCTCGCGCATGCGAGGCCAGTAGTATGCGGCCTCCAGTAGCGCCAAGGTTCGCTTCTGCCCCGGGTGTCCAACCCACTTTGTGTCATGACACTTCTTGAGCAGCTGTCTCCGCAAGCCACTCCACCTAGGCACGACCACCCTGTCGCCCTTGGTGTAGAGAAGTCCGTCTTTCAGCCAGAACCTTCTCGTCTTGCCCTCCTTGGCAAGCTTTACTAGGGCCAGTGTTAGTGGGTCCTCCATGATTCCCACTCGAACACGGTCCAGAATGTCCCCCTTGAGCAAGCACACAGATGCGAGCTCGGCCTTCCTGCTAAGCGCATCGGCCACCTGATTTTCTTTGCCGGGTTTGTACTGCAACGCCATGTCGAACTCGGCTAGAAAATCTTGCCATCTCGCCTGCTTCGGAGATAGCTTCTTCTGGGACTGGAAGTAGCTCGTGGCAACGTTATCCGTCATGACCACGAACTTGGTGCCGAGGAGGTAGTGCCGCCATGTCCTCAAGCTATGCACGACCGCGGTCATCTCCTTCTCCTGCACCGTGTAGCGCCGCTCAGTGTCATTCAGCTTGCGGCTCTCGAACGCGATGGGGTGTCCTTCCTGCACCAACACCCCACCGATGGCGAAGTCGGACGCGTCCGTGTGCACTTCGAACGCCTTGGAGTAGTCCGGTAGAGACAAGACCGGCTCCTCCGTCACAGCCCGCTTCAGTGCCTCGAATGCCTCCTCGCATCGGGGCGTCCAGCTCCACGCCCGATCCTTCCGCAGCAGATCGGTCAGAGGCGCTGTGATGGCGGAATATCCTCGGATGAACCGCCGGTAGTAGTTCGCCAAGCCAAGGAACGATCGCAGCTCCGTCGGCTTGGTGGGAGCCTCCCACTCCCGTATGGACTGGACCTTTACGCCGTCCATCCATATCTTGCCACGCCCGATCCAGTGCCCCAAGAACGACACCTCTTTCTTGTGCGAATGAGCACTTCTCCCGCTTGACGAAGAGTTCGTTCTCCCTTAGCACCTGGAAGACAGTCTTTAAATGCTCGATGTGCTCCTCCATCGTGTTTGAGTACACGACGATGTCGTCGAGGTAGACCACGACGAACCGATCCAGATAGGGATGAAATTAAAGAGCTTGTTCATCAAAGTACAAAAAGTCGCAGGAGCATTTGTTAGACCAAAAGGCATAACCATAAACTCATATGCGCCATACCTCGTCACGCATGCCGTCTTAGCCTCGTCACCCTTCGCAATCCGGACTTGATAATACCCCGAGCGCAGATCAAGTTTGGAGAAGTATCTCGCGCCTCCCAATTGGTCGAACAAGTCCGCCACCAACGGGATGGGATATTTGTTCTTGACGGTTACCTTGTTTAGTGCACGATAGTCGATGCACAAACGAAGGCTTCCATCCTTCTTCTTCTGAAACAGCACCGGTGCACCATACGGGGCCTTTGACGGTCTGATGAATCCCGCGTCCAGCAGCTCCTTGAGTTGCTTCTTCAACTCGTCCAGCTCGGGCGGGGCCATGCGATATGGAGCCATGGCGGGCGGCTTCGTGCCCGGCTCTAACTCGATGGCATGGTCTACCTCCCTCCGCGGAGGTAGCCTCTTCGGCAACTCCTTCGGCATGACGTCCCCGAACTCCACAAGAACGTCATCGATCTCAGGCGGAAGATCCCCCTGCACGGGCGCCTCCTCCGACTTGAGCACAGCAAGGTAAGTCATCTCTCCGTGTCGCATCCCCTTCTTGAGTTGTAGTGCGGAGAGAGCCTTCCCTTTTGCAAGCTCGCCTCGTGCAGTTGTCACCATGCACGGAGAGCTCTCCTCCATGATCCCGACGACTCCCAGATGCGGCATTGGGACTGCCTTTGCCGAAGTGAGGAAGTCCATCCCAAGGATCATGTCAAAGTCGTCCAGTGGTGCGGCCGTGAGACTGGTGACACCCGTCCAGTCTCCCACTTGGATCTTCACTCCTTTGGCCACCCCCTGTACAGGGCGCGCCTCAGAGTTGACTGCCTTTATCGTGCTTGAGTCTTTTTCCAGCGCCAAACCCAAGCGTCGGACCTCCGCGTCCGAGATAAAGTTGTGGGTTGCCCCCGTGTCGACCATCGCCCTGGTGTTGTGGCCGTTGATCTTCACGTCCACGTACATCAGCTCTCGATTCGGGGTCTTGGACACTACCGCCTTGCTCTTCAAAGCATTCAGCAGGCGCAGGGCACCCATGTGAGCCCCCTTCTTAGGCTCCATGTCCTCGGCCTCCTCGCCTTGGACTGCGTTCACCCTCTTGCCCTTGTTCGGACAGTCTCGTGCGAGATGATTTCCACCGCACACATAGCACTCGATCTTCCGCTCCGTCGAAGGCTTTGCTTGCGGCTTGTCCTTCGGCGGTGGGCCTCCCTTTCCGTTGTTCTTCTTCGCTCCCCCACCATTGAACTTGGTGGTGGTCTTTTCCTTGGGCTTTGGGGCATCGCTCCGTCGATACTCCATCAGCTTCTCGGCTGCCGCAACAGCCGTGTTCAGATCTGACACATCTTGCCTCTGCAATTCTTGTGCCGCCCATGGTTGTAGACCCTCTAGGAACGCGAACAGGCGATCCTCTTTGCCCATACTGGAAATGGTGAGCATCAGGCGGGTGAACTCCGCCACATACTCCTTGATCGACCCGGTGTGCTTGAGTTGACGCAAACTCCGTCTTGCGACATACTCCACGTTCTTCGGGTAGAACTGAGACTTGATCTCCTTCTTGAGATCCTCCCAAGTCTCGATCTTGCAGAGTCCCTTTTCTATATCAATGCACCTGCGTCGCCACCACAGCGTAGCATCATCAGAAAAATATAGGGACGCTGTGTTTACCTTGTCGGTCTCATCCTCGATGCGGACCGCCTTCAGGTAACGCTCGACGTTCCAGATGAAGTTGTCCACCTCCTTCGCGTCCCGTATGCCATTGAAGGATTTTGGTTCTGGATACTTCACCCTCTGCGTCGACTCCCTCCTCGGAGTCGGACCACCAGCAATGGCCCTCTCGAGGACCTCCGCCTTGGTTTGTAGCTCTTTGCGTAGTTCAGCAATCTCCGCCTTCGTGGCCTTTCGTTCCTCCTCGAACTCAGCCTGCATCTCGCGGAGATGCTCTCGGAACTCCGACATAGCCGTGGCGACATCCGCCTCCAAACCTTGGGCAAATTCCTCTTGAGCCGCTTGGTTCTGCTCCACTTGATACTCGACGCCCGTCACGCCTTTCTCCAGCATCTCAACACGGTCCGCCAACTCGCCAAGAGCCCGTTCCAGCAACGGTTCCTTGCTCTTGCCCTTCTTCGAGGTCTTCGCCTTCTCCTTAGGCGATGAGGGTTGTGCGGGCTCGTCGTTGATGATGGCTTCGGTCGAAGACATGATGGCGATCGAACCTGGCTCTGATACCACTTGTCACGGACTTAGTGTTTTTGCTAGCACTTCGTCCCGTGCGGCGCACTGTCTTTCTCCTCAAAGACTCGTGCAAGCCTTCCTGTCCCGACTTAGCTAGATCGCTAAGAAAACTAGAATAGTGGAGCAAAGATGGGACTAGTAAGAATCTCTTTATTGACTTGGAGAATGCTTACAATTCTAGGTGGTGAGGAACAAATGAGAGCCTCCCCCTTTTATAAGTGCTCATAGAGCAATACAAGGAAAGTCCTGGAAGGAATATTCCAAGGATTATTACAATCTACCATAACTGGAATGGCATATTCCAGGTTTATTCCCTAGCAACATAAAAGGAAACTTCAAGGGCCTTCCAGAAGCTTCTTGGGCCTCCTAGAACGATCTTGGGCCTCCCGGAGAGATCCACAGTCTTCTAGAGCCTTCCGCCATCTTCTAGAATGTTCTGGAAGCTTCCCGCATAACCTTAGTCCGCAAAAAGGTTATGCAACAGGGCCTCGGGCGGGGTGCAACATTTGGGGCGTTACAGAACGCACACGTATTCTCATTTGAGATGTATAAACTAGTATAGGTCCCCACGGGTCCCCACTATTAAAAAAAAATTCTACTTTTATTCCACTTATTAATACGAATTTGTACTTATATTCCACTTTTAATTTTATAGACTTATATTCCATTTTTTATCACAAAAAATATTTTTCGTGGCAAAATAAATAGTTTTCGTGACAAAATGAATATTAAATGGGATGTAAGTCTAATAAAATTAAAAAGTGAGATATGAGTACAAATTTATATTAATAAGGGGGATGAATGCTAAATGTCTCCCTTTTTTATATGGAACATTTAAAATTTTAAGTTGTACCCCCATTTTTTAAACGAAAATTTGACTATTTCACATGGAATAGGGATATATGCTAAAATAAAATTTAAAGTGGGGTATATGTTATTTTATACATTTTGAATGTGGGTATTTGCTAAAATATCTCAAACAAAAACAATCAAAATAATAAGTTTGGTCACGTCGAAAATGTAGTTGAGCCTCTAGTGATACTGATTAGATAGTTGTACCGGTGCAGGGTGCACAAGGGATTTGAAGCAGGTCATATATGGTATTTTCAGATCTGGATTTTTTTGAGATCCTTAGACGGTAATAAAAATTGGATCATTATATAGGTTTTGAGATTTTTTTTAATACTAAAAATATTGAATTGGATAATATTATTAATATTCAAACAACATAATTTTAACAATAAAAAACATATAAAATATTTCAAGATATCAAAAAAAAAAAAAACTAATGTTAATGACTAAGAGATGGGAGAGATGTAAAGATTAATTATGAAGTGGCTTAACTCTTCGAGGGATTTTCATAGACATTTATTTATAGTAGTCTGATGACTTAACAACTAGATACAATAGTATCCTTACAATATAATAAAGACATAAGGACAGTTAGTTGCAACTAACTACACACGAGTGTGTAGGGGTGTAAACGGGCCGGACGGACACGGACAGTCCACTGTCCGTGTTCGGTCCGAAAATAAAAATGAGTTCGGACAGACGGACACGGACAGTCCACTGTTCGAGTTCGGACCGGACGGACACGGACAACCACTGTTTGTTAATTCAATCGGACGGTCCGCGGACAAATGAAATATATTATCAAAAGCTATTATTTTATCAAGATACCTTGATAGTTGGTACAAAAAATCAAGTTGAAAGAAAATACAATTGAAGGTTATAGAACACAACAAACAATAGTAAAAGGTTAACAAAAATGAAGACCAAACAACAAAAAATTAATCCAAAACCAAAATAATATGACATAATTGATGCAAAACCAAAATAAGTCTCCACTATCGGACGGTTCGCGGACAAATTCGGACCGGACATGGATATGACCGTGTCCGGGTCCGATTTTTAAACGGACCAAAAAAAATGTCCAAGTTCTGTTCGTTAATCAATCGGACGGTCCGCGGTCGAACCATTTATCGAGCCGGACACGTACGGACAACGGACTACTTTGTCCATTTTACACCCCTACGAGTGTGTACAACTCAATAATTAATCTATATTAATCTTCAAGAATGTTCAACATTAGCCTTTAGAAATTATCAAATCAGTTTTCAGAGATGATCAACATCAGTCTTCATGTAACATGACTTTATGGGGATATACAGATGTAGATGGACTTCACCAAAATATTGATTCGAGAAATCTAGTGGAAAAAATTGTAAACGAAGTAAAAGAGTGAGTCAATGTCGATATGTATTCAAGATATGGAAGTATCTAGAGGTATGACCAATCCGATGTGGATACCTCGTTAAAACCTTCTTAAGCTGCCACAAATCCAATAAAAAATGCTCATAAGTTAGAAAAAATAATACATTAAGGTCAAATGAGTATGCTACTAGATACTTCTTTTGATTTTGATATTTTCTCAAACTACGAGAGTTGCAATTCAGATAGCCTCCGTAATTCGATGCATTAACGATCTTTTAAAAAGTGCAGTGTGGTAGGGACTTTGTGAAAATGTCAGTCAAGTTATCCTGGGATCAAATCTGCTTGGCTTCAATTTTGTTCTTGTTATTATTGTTGATACGATAAGAAAAAATTTGGTACGATTTGCTTGGTATTGCTTCTTTGATGTTGTCCCTCTTCATATGGTCAATGCATGCGACGTTATTTCATATATCGTTGTTGGACGTCACTAATAGAAGAGAGTCAGCTCGTATTTTGGATATGCTCAATGATGGCTCACAACCATATGCACTCCACGGTGGCATCATGAAAGACAATGAGCTCAGTATGATTTTAAAAAGTAGCAACCATGCTCTGTTTTGTAGACTTCCAAGATATAGATGTGTCCCAAATGGTAAAAACATAACCACTTTGGAATCTCACCTTGTGTTGATTAGATAAATAACTGGCATGGGTACAATCGACATGACGAACATCATTACGGGTATTAATTGGTTTTGATGCATTCTAAGATGCATATGGATAGAATAAGTCCGTGTCTGTAGTACCCCTAAGATAATGGAAGATGTTTTTTATGCCATTCAAGTTGCGATGCGTTGGCGCAATACTAAATCTAGCAAAGAGATATTCACAACAAATGAGATATTCGATCTCGTGCATTGAGTTAAGTATAATAATGCAACTATTGCACTTAGATATTGAACTTTTGTTAGCGTCTAATATATGTTTTTATTTTATTGTGGTTAATCAATTAAGTCTATAAGTATTACAACATCACTAATGATCCTACAATCACTCTAGTGTTTATACTTAAACTTAGTATAGTCCTAATAGGCACTAATGATATCATAATTGTTATAATGTGTATTGATTCGTTCGTCTAACATGTATTTGCAGAAAAAGTAATAAGCAAGATCAAACATGGACATATATGATATAAAAATCATGATGGACCAAAGACACTGCTTGCCTATAAGATTTATCTGGACCGTCCACGATATCTCTAGGTCTACATACACGACGATTTCTCTGAACCGTCCATGATATCTCTAAGGTATCATACTAGACGGAGATTTTCCGATTCTTCAATATAGAATTTGTGCACTCGTCTCTTTCAGGATGCTTCTATAATATGGATTCATGGAATAATCTCATGAGTTAGACAGTTTGAGATAACAACATGATTCATAGGTGCCAAGCTCATCCTCATCCGGGAGAGGGAATCCATTGAACCGATGGAAGATGATTAGCTTGCCGTCGAGTATATCGTGCCACATTTCGTGTGTGGCACATTGTCCTTCACGGGTAGCACCACACGTCGTCCTTCAGGGATAACATTTACTTAATGTTTCGCTATGTGCGATACATTGTGCTGACTTGTTGGCTCAAAATGTCTAGTTAGTCTTGGATTCATACAGAGAAATCAATCAAAGATCTATGTGATGGGTGTAATACCACGCTCCGAGCCAACACTTTCGGGCTACCACTACTAACAGGTTTATATATATCCTTATACCTTATTATACTTCTACTTTTACAAATCTTCATGTGTACTTACTGAACAAAACTACTTTCAGCCAGCCATATGTTCTTGCACACTACGTCAAAATGGACGATTTGCGACAGTTATAGTTGTCCGACAACGACGGATTAAAACTGTGGTTATAGTTTTGACGGACTAAAACAGTCATTTAACACCAATTCTATAAATATATTTGTATTTGACTAATAGAAACTGTCGTTTAACATTGGAATTAATTGGCAGATCCCTAATTTTTCCAACCGCGCGCGAAACCTCCCTCCAAAACCTGAAGGCTTTCTTAAAACTATTTCCTCTCCCACTTTTCATCTATTTCTTCCCCTCCCAAAATTTCTTCCCCTCCCAGACTTGAAGGCCGGAACCGCACCGCCGCAGGAATCGGTCTAGAACTGCCACACCGCTGCAGGAATCGGGCTGGAACCGGTAATCCTCCAAACTTTTTCTTATATTTTGATTTTTCTCAAAACTCTTTTCTCTCCACTTTTCAGCTATTCCTTTTCTCCTCTCAAAATCTCTCCTCATCCGCGCAATGGACCGAGATCAGGTCTGACTTGTCGGAGGAAATCGAGGGTTGTTTATTTTTTAGGGTTTGTTTTTTTTGGGTTTAAAATTTCTTCTCATCCGTTAGAAACCCCGTCCCTGCGCAATGGACCGAGATGAGGGTCCGATTTTTCGGAGGAAATCGAGGGAGCAACGGATCAGAAGAAAGATTTGATCTTGTTTATTTTTTAGGGTTTGTTTTCTTGGGTTTATTTTTTAGTATTTGTTCTTGTTTATTTTCTAGGGTCCAGACTTGAAATTATTCACTATTTTCTAGGACTTGCTCTTGTTTATTTTCTAGGGTCCAGACTTGAAATTATTCACCATTTTATAGGTCAGCGGTGGAAGAAAGGACTTCTGAAGCTAGGGTTTATTGATCTCTACCTAAGAACTTCCAATCTATCAAGCAATTATTTCGAGGTACACGTCTAATTACATAAATCTTAACCGTGGTTGTTGTAATTGGTGCCCAAACTTGAATAATAACCATTAAAATTCAGCCACATTTGTTTTTTATTAGTTCATCGCAATTTATTTATAAGTAGTTTTCATGAATTTGTTTTCATGCAAGAGGTGAAATCAAGATGTGAGTTGTCTGATTTCTGCAGAATCCATTGAGACTGAGAACTGACAACTGATTTATTCATCGCAATTTATTCAGTGGTCACATTTGATTTCATGAAGTATTTATTCGGTAATTCTCAAATGACAACTGACAACTATTATCAACATAATGTATGTCCGATGCGTTGAAGTGATAAATCGATGTGTACTGAACCCATAAAACATATTATGATAAGCAAAACATTCAGAATCCGTAACTCTTAATACATCGTATAAATAGGGCTCACTATTGCATCGACATATTGGCAAATCCTGACTCAAACATCGACATATATGTGGTTAACCAGTTGTAATGGAGTAATACTAATTCAGATTTGTTTTTTTCTCTCTTGTTTTCCCCCTAAAGTTTAGAATTTTCCATTTGTATACAGTTTGTAGGAGCAAAACAATCTTTAGGAGCTGCTGCTCTCCATTGTTAACCCATGGAACATCATAGAATTTGTAAATTCAATTGCCAATGCATTAAATATGCCCACTAATGAGAGGGAAAAGCAGTTTAGACATAACTATGCTTATGTGACAACACATACAGCACAAGATTGGACATAATTTTTTTACTTCCATACCTCAATGTAGTTTTGTTGCAAGGATGTTAAACTATTACTGCATATTTGTTGGAAAACATACTCTATGCTGCATGTCTACAGCTGCTTCTCACTTCCTGATTACAAATACTGTAAGAACACTCAATGCTCCATGGACTTTTGAGGCTTGTAAGGCAACAACATACTGTTATGTTTAACTTTATTGTTAACTAGAAATATTTGCAACCCCTACAAAAGGATACATAGAAAAGTTTTTGTACAAAATTTATAATCCAAGAAGTTTCTTCACAGAACATGACATGGCACTTAGGCTTTTAGTCTTCTATGACCTGCAATAGTCAGTATTCAACAACCATTATCCTGTAATATATTTTAGGCAACTTTACTCGCATGAAAAATCTTATCACTCACTAAGGTATCGGTATCAGAATCGGTATCAGACCATTCCTAGCTATGAGTATCGGGATCGGCGGTATCGGGAGTATCGGAGGTTTCAGATCGGAGTATCGAATTTTTTTGGTATCAGAAAACTCTGATATTTTTTGCACATTACTTTTTTTTGTTTCTCTTTTTTACTTTTTTTTACTTGGTTTCAGATCGGAGTATCGCAATAGTCAGTATTCAACAACCATTACTTTTTTTTTGTTTCTCTTTTTTACTTGGTTGTTCATTACTTTTTTTTATCTCTGATATTTTTGCACATTTGTTGACTAATTGGAAATATGTAGATGTCTTCTGCACACCCAAGTAAGGATTGGATGGATGCACCTAAATTGTCAGTCGAATATCTCGAAGGTGTTGCATCATTCATTAAGTTCACAAAAGATACTCTGGGAGGGAATAATTGGTATCTTTGCCCGTGCGATAAATGTTGTAATTATAATAGAGGCAAACAAAGTCTAAAGGTTATAGCTGACCATTTGGTTTGTAATGGAGTAGATAAGTCATACAGGACTTGGGTTAATCATGGAGAGCAACTTCCTGGAAGTATCGTCAACGTTCAGGTTCCTTGTTCATCATCAACTAATGACTGTACTGAAGATGTCTTTCCGAGAATGGCAGACATGTTCTGTGACACATTTGGACGCGTTGATCTTGATGACCTTGAATAATGTCTGGATGAGTCTAATCAATGTAACAATTCTGATCTTCAAGATGACTTTGATGTAAATTATAAGAAGCAGCTGGAAGATGCAATGCAGCCCTTATATCCTTCTTGTGAGGGTCGACATACAAAATTATCGACAACAGTAGAATTGTTGAGCATGAAAGCTAGACATCAATGTTCTGAGGCATTTTTTTATAGAAATGTTACAATTTATGAAGAAGATTTTACCAAATGGAAATACTTTACCGGAAACCATAAACAAAGCTAAGAATATGATCAAGCCTTTTCGTATGAAGTGTGATATTATCCATGCTTGTCCTAATGATTGTATACTCTATAGAAAAGAAAATGCAGATAAAGAAAATTGTCCTAAGTGTGGTGAAGCAAGATGGAAACTGCCTGAAGACTCAAAACCAGGAGGTAAAAAAATAACGAGGAAGAAACTAAGGCACTTTCCAATAATTGAACGGTTGCATTAACGTATGTATAGAGTACAATGGATAGCTGAGAAGATGATATGGCATGGGCATGCAGAAGATAGCAATACACACATGAGACATCCAGTGGATTCTTCTTGTTGGAAATCTATAAATATGAAGTGGCCTGAGTTTGTTGTCGATATACGGAATGTTCGTCTAGGACTAGCTACTGATGGTTTCAATCCTTTTAGGATGAGCAACTCCTACAGTTGTTGGCCTGTCATGATTGTTCCATACAATCTTCCTCCATCACTATGCATGAAGAAGGAATTTACCATGTTAACAATGTTAATTCCTGGTCCTAGTGGTCCTGGCCATAACATTGATGTCTACTTGCAACCATTAGTCGATGAGTTGAATGAGTTGTGGTCTGTTGGAAGCGTAACATATGATTCTTTGACAAAGACAAACTTTACAATGAAAGGAATTTTGATCTGGTGCATACATGATTTTCCTGCCTATGCGCATATTTCTGGATGTAGAACTGCTGGAAGATTTGGTTGTCCTGTATGTGGTGAAGGAACAGATGCAGAGTGGTTAACTAATGGGAAGAGGTTTGCTTACATGGGTCATAGAAGATTCCTAAGAGACGCTTCACATCCTTTTAGAACTCAAAAGTCAAAATTTAATGGATTTGAAGAACATAGAAAGGCTCCTAAACGTTTGTCTGGTCCCCAACTATTAAGTAAGATGCAAATTGTCCAGACGGAGTTCGAAAATGTGGCAGGTAATAAGAGGAAGCGTTCAAATGATACAAGTATTCCATGGTTAAAGAAGTTAATTCTATTTAATCTACCATATTGGAAGATAATTATCGTTATTTTATTTTATCACTTTGTTGTTGTCTCAATATGATTATTACTCCAGGTAGATCTATTATGAACATATTTTTTCTATTATGACATGATTTGCCTATTCGTCACAACGTGGATGTGATGCACGTAGAAAAGAATTTTGCTGAAATTTTTTTTGCGACAATAATGGACACGAAGGGGAAGTCTAAGGATGGAATTACAGCACGAAGAGATCTACAGTTTTAAAGATAAAGAGAAAATTATGGTTGGTTGAAGAAAATGGCAAAGAAATTATGCCAAAGGCACCTTTTTCCTTAACTAGGTCAGAGAGGGAAATAATTTGTAAAACCCTTAGTAACTTGAAGGTTCCTATCGGGTACAGTGGGAATTGGAAACATAAAGTATGTCTGCAGGAATTACAATTCAAAGGGTTGAAGTCTCACGATTATCACATTCTCATTCAAGGGTTGCTACCAATATTTCTGATGCATGGGTTCAAAAAGGATAAGCCTTTACGTGCCGCAATTCGACAACTCTCAATATTCTTCAAAGTTCTCTACTCTAAGGTTATTGATCGCAAAGAGCTTTCTATCATGTATCAACGCCTCGTGGAGACATTGTGTGTGTTTGAAATATATTTTCCGCCGTCATTTTTTGTTTCCATGACACACGTCGTCGTACACTTGGCGGAAGAAGCCCTTGTTTGCGGACCGGTTAGATATAGGTGGATGTATCCTTTTGAAAGGTAAAATATATAGAACCAATTAAACTTCTTTTATTTTAACTCAAATTATATAATATGATTTAGGCTCTGTACATGGAAACTTTTATGTAGGATGATGAAAACTTACAAACGGTATGGTCGAAATAAGACTTTTATCGAGGGCTCTATTGCTGAGCAATATATCTTAGAAGAAGCAATGGGATTTTGCATGGAGTATATTCCTGAAGGTAAGCAAAAAAAACTATAAGCATGGAGGAATGGTATATACCGATGATGATGTTGAAGGTCCATACCCTATCAATACTGAAGGCAAAGGCTACCGTCTGTCTAGTTTGCAATATGAACAAGCACGCAAATGGGTTTTGAAACATTCTGCAGAAAATACTGAATGGGAAGAGTAACACTTTAACACAATCTTAATTAAATTCCCAGTTCAATTTTCTTTATATACTTTGTAAACTGAAACATAAAGTGATTAAAGTAGCTTTATATAATTTGTTTACACAGGAAATACAAAGTATATGTTCAGAGCCTTAAGTCTAGTGGAAAAAATCAAAGAGGAAGTCTCCAAACAAAGAAGCCCATGGATTATATTCCTTGGATAAGACAACAACTTCAACATGAGGAAATGACTCCTTTTAAGAGGCTCGCAAATGGTCCAGATTATAAAGCGATATCGTATAATGCCTACACAGTAAATGGGTATATTTTTTATACAACCGATGCAGAGCTAAACTTGACTACACAAAACAATGGTGTCGCCATGAATGCTCTAACCTCTTTTAGAGCAAGTGCTAAAGATAAGACCATTGAGGATGCAGATGCAGCTTATTATGGCATTGTCAAACAAATCCTCGAATTAAATTATTATGATTTCACATAAACAGTCTTCTATTGTGATTGAGTGCGTATGGAAGACAAAGTAAATGGATGTGTAGTGGATCCTGAAACAAATTTGATTTTTGTAAACTTTGCGAGGTTTAAAAAAAAACACAAGTGAAGATGATGAGCCATTTATCCATGCTTCACAAGCAACTCAAGTTTTTTATTGCAAGGATGAAACCAGAGATGATTGGCATGTTGTTTTAGAGTCTCCCAAAAAACTAAGTCACGAAGTGGATGCTTATGAAGATCCCTTTGTTTTTACTGGTGCAGCTGACGAAGCTTCATTGATATCGGCAGCACTTGCTGACGCTTTAGAAGATGATGAAAATTACTGATTATTGACATTTTTAGTTGTGTGATGACACTTGTGTAATCTGACGATACTTATTTTGTTTGGTTATCAACATTTTAGTTGTTTGTTTGGTTATCGATATTTGAGTTGTGGTTTTTTGCAATAAATGTGTTTTTTTATCGTAGTAAATATTAATGTGATGATACTTTTTAGTGTGTTATTTGATGATGTTTGTGTTTCTTTTCTTAGTTTTATTATGTCAGGTGATGGAGTAAATCGAGTAAATAGTGCTGGAAATACAAGTACAAGAAATCATGTTGACGACAATCATGCTTCAGGTGGGAGTCAAGGAAACATAATTATAGAAAACCAATCGGATGGGAGTCAAGGAAACACAAGTCCACTAAATCAATCAGGTGGTTATTTTGTGTTTGTTTTCTTAGTTTTAATTATCATGTTGATGACAATTAGTCCTAATATTGTATTTGTTCATAGGTACACAAAAGATAATAATATTTAACGAGTATGGACAACCTGTGGATATTGGATCAACATAATTTTCATCGGCTGTTGGAAAGATAGCAAAAGCACATTGTCCACCTGGAATTGAGGATTGGAGACGAGTTCAAAATATCAAAGAAGACATATGGAAAAGTGTTAAGGTGAGCTAATTTTGTTTGTTAAAGAACTTATTTTTATAGTCCTACAGGTGAGCTAATTTTGTAATTTGGTTCTGGTGAGCTAATTTTGGTTCTGGTCTCTACTGCTTTTCCATTATCCACATATCAGTGCATGACTGACACAGAGATAAGTCCATGACTGATCTCTAAACCCCCAAATCAGTCAAGACTAATACATATCAGTTTGCAACTGATACACAATATCAGTTGTTGTACTGATACACCCAAATCAGTTCGAAGAAACAGATACACCCAAATCAGTACTTGTCAATGTCTTGTAGGAAACAGAAGATGAAGACGATGTAATTGGAGATGAGACATACTACTTCGACACACCAGTTCATCGAGGAGTTCAGACTTCCGCAAGAACTTGAGGTTTCAAGTGTTGAAGCTTGGTGTAATCTTAAGCTAACAATATTTATTATAAACTAAACATGTCATATGTATTTCACATGTAAAAGAGCTGTATAATGAGTTATTTGGCCAACTTATTCCTTGGTGGAAACAAAGAAAAATTTACGTGGAAGCTCTGAAAAGATGTGTTATGAAGCCAGCTTCATGTAAAGCTAGTCGAGAGATTATAATCAAGTTTCAGACGCAGTTCTTATGTTCTATTATATGGTTATAATTAACAAAAATAAACACTCTTGATTTTTTTTTTTCCTTCTATTTTTCTTATCCAAGCTCCTTTAATAAAATGCATGCGTTTACTATTTCCACATATTATAACCAGCTATGCTCCTTGGCCAACCCTACACACTAGCTGAAGAATTTTAATAAGCAGTGAGTTCAATCCAATGAAAAGGAGGAGGTATATTTTAGCAAATACCCTCGTTCAATATATAGAAACTAGTATATACTTTCATTTTTATTAAAAAAATTAGTAAATATTCTCATTCCTTTCTATGGAACAAATTGTTTTAAAGATATATCCCCACTTTATTTACAAAACATGGAAGCATTTCCTTTTTTTTTTTTTAAATAGTGAAGATATATGTTAGTTTGTATATTTTGAATGAAAATATATGCTAAAATATCTCCTTTATACAATCATTGAAGACTAATACAAACGAGCTCTGAGGGTCGTTTCGTGTTGCACTTAAGTTTCATCCTAAACTCCATTTGATGACAAACATAAGACACGAGCCAAACGAATTTCATTTCGGATATGTGTATATATATATTTTTGCATATGTGTCACTCATTGAGCTCAAACTTGCATGTATGAAACGCTAGTCCAACAAACATCATAAAAATGGACAATTGAGCAAACAAGATAAAACATAAGTGCAATCTAAACTAGCCATAAAAATTATCATTGGATTTGAATTGGTGTACTTTTAAATCAGTAAATTAGTCCAATCAAGAGAACGTTTGGTTAACTAGAATTTGAGAATACGAAATCCACTAGGGAATCTCAATTCAAATAGTATTGTTTAGGCTGGGCACGGGTGGGTCGGACGGGCCTAAAATTTGTAGATCCGAATCTGATCCGTATTTTAACGGGACGGGACGGATCAATTTATTTTTGGAATCGGACCTGGTTCGACCCGTTGGAAACGGATCCAATCCGCAACAACCCGCGGGTCCATACGGATCTAAAATTTGACATATACAAAAAAATTATATACAAAAGTAACAAAACTATCCATATACAAAAGTACCAAAACTGTACAAAAAACCACCTGTAATCAAACATTAAAAATTACTTTATTAAAAAAAAAAAACCTGAGAGTTTATCTCTATACAAAACTATACAAAAATTTAAATTTACTATACTACGCTTACAAACGGGCCGGGCCGAGGTCCCGTGTGTTTTCAAAGTATGATCCGTCCCGAACCGTTCATATCACAGGATCCGTCCCGTCCCGCCCCGTTTCAGTTTTAAAATTTCAGATCCAGCTTGTTTGGGTGTTTTACAGTTCGGTTCGGATTGGAACCGTAAGTCCTAGACCCGTATGCCCAACCCTAGTATTGTTTACAAAAACAAAATGAGGATCTCAAATTCACTCATTTTAAATCATTTATGAAACAATTGGAATTCCAATAATCTAATTGATGTGTTATCATATTGGGCCACTACAAATTAAAGATGAGATTTTACTAAATCACATTGAAAGCTTGTTTCCTCAATGGATGCTTGCGAGTCCATTTCACCTGTTCAAAATAAAGAATAACGACCAAATATATTCAGAGGATTTTGAATTAAATTGCAATATGCCAACCAAATACATAGAATTGGAAGGCATTTCATGATTCACCATTCCATGAATCTTACCATTTCATGATTCACCATTGCATGATCAAATGGATAACTATAGAAATAGTTTTCGATGTCCTTATAGATCTATTTTCTTCTTCAAATGATTCAAAGAAAAATTCATGGGTCAAATTTCTTTTAGGATTCGTTTGATTGTAAGGTAAAAGTTATATGAATAATAAAGTAATTGAAAAAAAAACAAATTCTCATACAATTGCAATTCTAAAATTTTCTAATACCCATATGCTAAAATTTCGACCAAATTTAAGATTAATAAGAGTTCAAATTCTCCACAGCTAAATCATTATTGGAAATTAGCGAGAACTTGATAGCAATACGACATAATATATTATTTTAACATCTCAGATGATTTTTATAAGATATACAAATTTTGATTTGTAAAATTCATTTAGATCAATCAATCAATCATCTATCTGGATTTCATTGCAAAATTTGAACTACATGTGGGGATTTGGAAGAAAGAAAATGAAGATAATATATTATATGGGTAATTTTGTTGTCTAGTCATAGTGGTTGAGGTGAGAGACCGATTTGAACGGAGATGTGAACATATTATGCCTTCTATTATAATGCCTTCTATTTAATAAAATTAGTCTACATGTACGTATTTTGTACGTATTTTAATTAAAATATTATAAGGTCAATTGTCGTCTTTTTTATGTGAGTATTTATGTGTGTGTGTTTTCTTTTAATAATGTCAAGAGATTCAAAGTCCACTGGAACATGAAAAATTGTATGAAATTTTTTTTTGCATACAAACTTTATTACTTTGACTCTTAAATATAAATGACATGCAAGTTGACATAATAACATCATGTTTATAAAATACTCAAAGATATTTTAGGAATTCAAAATTTTACCAATAAGTTTTTCTATTATATAGTAGAATAGATGCAAGTTGACATAATAATATCATGTTTATAAAATACTCAAGGGTATTTTCGGAATTCAAAAGTTTTACCACCAAAATTTTCTATTATATAATAGAATAGATAATAGGAGTGGAGTTACAATTAAGTCGGACAATAAATAAATAAATATAAAAAAAACAAACAAAAACAAATTCTTAGCTAACGTGTTTTGAAGTTGGCACCTAAAGCCGTTGACAGGACATTGGAAATTCTAGAGCATAGGTAGGTGTGAATACTTTACCTAATTAACCAAAACATTTCTGGACTATTATTAGTTTACTAACTTTTCACTATATTAAGGCAAAGCTCACTAATCATCCATTACAATCAACGTGACAAATTTTTTTGACGGTATGAAATTTTATTGCAAATGTTTTTGGAAAACCTCTCTTTGCCAAATATAGATATAATTATTTTTCCAAAATACTATTTGTCCCTCCAAAATATTCCTCCAAACTGTCCCTTCTTATATGGCAGCTTATGTGTTGTCTGACATAGCAACTGACAAGACAAATTTTAAAATTAACATTAATGGTAGCATTAAAGTTAAAATTAAAATTAAAATTAAAATTAAAATTAAAATTAAAAAAATTAGATAATTATTTTTTTGGGTTATAATTTGTCATGTCAGCTGACACGTCAGTTGCCACGTAAGGAGGGATAGATTGGAGGAATATTTTGGAGTTACAAATAGCGTCTCTCTTTGGGTATTATCTATTGTTCCTGTATATATACCACATTTCAGGACGTAGTTCTACACATATGATGGCCACACCAATTGATTGTGTCGCACTTAAAAAACTAATTGATAATAAGTCACCAAAATTTGTGTAGATGTTCATTATTTCACGCAACGGTTCCTATATGTGTGAAACTAAAATTATTATGAATTTCACTTCGAGTGGAATAGTAAACATAAACACAACTTTTGACGACTAGTTTTACAAGCGATAATTAATTATTGAGTGGAATAGTGAATGTCCACACAAATTTTAATGGGTGAATAAAAATAGATTCCGCGGAGATGGGTTCATGCTTGACAATTTAGATAGTAGTATATCATAACAGGATAATCGGTCCAATTAAAATCAATGCTCTTAAGCAATATAGATGCGGGGTACGGTACAACATAGTCTTCTTCTATATATGCAATGGAGGTCATAAGTTTTGTTAAATTTTAATATTATATTATGTATGATGTTTCTCTATCAAACAATTAATAATTTTATTGAACTTACTTTTACTTTTTTCAGACTTGTTCTAACCAGCTATTTGGTTTTTGTTTGACTTCCTCTTGATAGGTGAGGCCAAAATATTTAAGAGCCTTCCTTGTGTGATTCTCTTTCTCTACTTTGGGGTGTGATTCTCTTTGTGGGTATAGGACAAACATATAGGGAATGTTCCCATAGTGGAGGCCATCTTAGCTTATGTATCTTAGATTTACACCTCTTTGCATATCTCATCTCCAAACATCTAAAAGAGCAAGTGAACTTTACTATTTCCAAACATCTAAAAGTAAAGTACCGTTGATAATTGATGTAGGGAAAAATAGATGACCCGAACAAACAACCCTCTTATGTCATTCTAACTTGTACTTTTTTAAACAAAAATTACTAAATGGATAATTGATGAAGGGAAAATAGGTGACGGTGACGGGTTGTGTTGAGATTGGAGGAGATGACCGCCGTGGAGAGGAAGAGGTGACCGCCGTGGAGAGATGAAGCATCGCCCACGGAAGGTTCGGGATCAGAGAACAAGGGAGAGCGATGAGAGGAGAGAGTGAATGTTATATATTTCAAAGATAGAAGTGTCAAATTTTAAAAACCATCCTGATTTATTAAGGAAATACCCAAATACTTCCTAGCTTTCAATTTCAACCGTCCAATCTAATCCAATGGTTAGGACATTGTAGGCCTTAAAAATGAAAGTCACGCTGAGTTGATCAAAACAAAGTCTCAAAGTCACGCTGAGTTGATCAGGACTGAGTCTAAAGGTCACGCTGAGTTAATCAAGACAATGTTTAAAAATCACGCTAGAGACAGATCATCATTTGTCAGAAGTGTCATTATGACTGACAGCACGACAGTCGAAGAATGTCTCCTCGTATGTCACGTATGCACGGAACTCGAGAGATCACAGCCGACTATTGCGTGACTTTCACTACTACAAAAACTGTTAACAATGACACTTTATAGATGACTCTCATATAAAAATGTCATTAATGATACTTTTAATGTCATCTCATTATATGATCGTCATTAATAATTTAATCAATGATAGTGAAAATGATGATGTCATGAAATGTGTACTAAGATGACGATTAGAAAGATAAGCGTCGTAAAAAAAATCTATGGATGCCATCTTTTGTGTATGAAAGAAAATATGAGGGACTAATAATGACATGGTAATATTAAGAGTCATATTTAGTTTAAACAATGCTAAAGACAAGTTGTGTGTTATAAAATATTAATTAAAGATTGATACTATGGGATTGAATCCAGATTGGAGGAAGAAAGTATATGCTAGTGGTTGGTTGGAAATTAGACAATAATAGCAATAAAGTTAGGATTAGTTCTCTCAAATTTAAAAAATGAATATAATTAATTATTATAATTTGGTTTACGATATTTTGATCTTTTTTCACTTATGTTTATCTGATAAAACAATGTGAAAGTTTAAGAGAAAATAAAATATTGAGCTTATCATTTTATTAATAAAAATATTAAGGTTATCAATTTGTCTGACAAAACAATGTCATCTTTTGCGCATTTTATGGCGTGCATCTTTTGCACGTTGTAAATGATATATATTTACTGCGTGCAAATTTGTCAGCCGTAAAAGAAAGATTTTTTTGCTTTTTTTTACAGTATTTTTTTTTGCTAGCCAAGAATGAAAACTTGCTTACGGCATGCATTTTTGTGCATTATAGTTGAAGACTAATTTATGGCATACATTTTTGCATGTTATTGTTGAAGACTCTTTGGTGACATATATTTTTCGACTTGTGGTTTGAAGACTTATTTATGACATATTTTTTTGTGCATTTTGGTTGAAGACATTTACGATATATTTTCTATGAATGTTGTAATTATTTATTAGAATACTTTCTCATCATCAAATAAAACAAAGGGTTTTCATCCTAAGAAAATTTCCCTAAATTCTCTCTACCCCGCTTAAGTTTTATTTTGCACCTAATAAAAATATCCTAAGAAACTTTCCATTTTTATTTCCCACGTCTAATAAAATAAAATTGGGGTTTCTTATAAGTTTTGCTTTCCCCCACATTTTATTTTCTAAACCCTATTCAGAATGGGGATCGGCTATATCTCCATCTTAATCCCTACAATTAGGGATCTCCAGGTTTTGCTTCACAAGGATTTGTTTCCTACTGTTTTCCTTCATACGGTTTTGCTTCACACGGTTCTTCACTTCATAACAGATTCGTTCTTCAAATTTGGGAACGACACAAGGGGGAGAAGGCCAGAAGGAAAGGAGAAGGGTCTCTCCACGTTCTTTCTTCTCCAGGTTCGTTTTTCCTCTTTTCCATATTGGGGATTGGTACGACGTTTTGGTTTCTTATAAAAGGAGTTTCCCATCTTTGATTTTATAGCAGAGGTTCATCGGCACCGGCGGCGTCGACTCCTCCATGAACCCCAAAAACTCCATCTTCGACCAAGGATCACACCTAAGAATTTAACAAAAAAACATCACATTAGCTTCAATGCCCTCACCAAGGATCACACGAGTATAGTGATATCGAGACTAGAAGGCTGGCCGCGAGGGCCAATAGTAGGCTGAAGGTGCCCAAGAGCTCTCAACACCTTCACCACCAACATGTTGCATTCTCTCTTCTTCTTCTTTTTTATGCACATAAGGTGTTCGACTAATTGCTTTTTCTCGAGTTTCTTTTATTTCTTTTAAGGGGGCTTCGCTTGAAGAAGTTGTACGAGTCATGGGTGAATAATTTGGACAATGGGTTTATGACATATGATATAAGGACGAAGACAACATGCTACTTCCAATACGACAATCATGTTGATTAGGAATAAATTTAATCTAGCTCATAGAAGAATCATGAGCACTGAAGAACGGGAGTAGTTTGCCAAGAAGAATAGCTTGATATTCATGGAAGCCTCAGTAAAAGCTACACAAAATGTCGAGGTAAGAAGTCATGTTTTTCTTTTCGATCTAGTATTAGTTGGAGGTTTCTTCGCTGATTCTTCCCGAGCTTGTCTGCATAAAATATTGAGGTGAGAAGTCATGTTATTCTTTTCGATATAGTATTAGGTGGATGTTTCTTCACTGATTCTTCTCGGGCTTGTCTGATTCGTTGGACGACATTCGTAGCTCTCTGTAGATGACAAAAAACAGAAACACGATCGACAAACTTAAATATAGCTCAGTTTTTTTTAGATAAATATGTGTCTAATCACTTGAAGTCACTTGAGAAATGTAGCTCTGCTCTTCAAATTGGCTTGTTGCCATATGTCATATTGTTCAGCAGTCATGTTGGCATCTTGTACATTTCTCACTTTTTTCAATATAGGATTAAGGGAACCAAATTGGTCGATCATTTCAATGGTTGCACCTGCACTACTGTTTATTCTATGTATTGGCTAGTTGCTTGATTGACATCCATTGTTTTTATTATAGGCTCTTGTTTTCTAACACTTAGGTTCTCTATTTATTTAGGCTGTTGACAAAGTCTAGATCTTGATATGATCTGATTTTACTATGAAATGATTGCTCATACTAATTCAAAGTCTTGGAGCACCATAGCGTTCACTTCCTCTGCTAGCCTATATATATATATATATATATATATATATATATATATATAAGAAAATAATCAATCAGTCTACACAGAATATTCGAATGCAAGTTCAAGAAGTGACAAGTTTTTTTTTCTTTACGTATTCATCTAGAATTTAAGGTTTAGGGAGTCTGTTTGTGTGGATGCCCCACCTCCACCTTTCATGGAAACAACGGGACCATGATGAGATGTTTTACATATGAGACCGGGGTCTAGAAATAAAACAATGATAGTGATATCGTCATGAAAATGTCTCCTGACCCCACGATCAATCCTCTTCAGGTCAGAGTATCACAATTCTCTTTTCTCCGTTGCCTCTCACAAAGCTGCTTTTATAAGCCTACTTGCTATTCCATTATGAGGAGAGTTGTCAACTATATCCACAGCTTCTTCATTGCTTAGGTGCTCCCACAGTCCATCAGATGCAAGTATCAGGAACTGATCTTGGGGTGATAGTTTGTGTGTTGCTATAGACAGCGAAGCAAAAAGGATTGATTTATGGAAAGGCTCGGGCAAACGAATCCTTGAAAGTAGAGGTTCCCGGTTGAACTCTGTATCCTTCAAATAGGCATCACCAATAGATCTGGAAATCTGTATGATGCCCTTCACATGCCAAACCTTATGCTTCAAAAATACAATTTGTGGATCGTCAGGATGCAAAGACCACAATTCCTCCCTCACAGATTGGATATGCGCATTGTGCTCATCAGACATCTGAACAGCTGTAACTACACTTTCACCTTTCACCCATCTCCCTAAAACTGCACGAGAGTCTACCGCATTTGCAACGTAAAGTATACCACTACATATTACACCAACTAAACAACATGAACCAACTGATGCAATTTGAGGCTTACAGGGCCATTGTTCTTTAACAACAGACAGAAAATCCTCTTCTATTGCTGAGTAAGCTTTCCTTATAACATCAGCTAATATCCCTTGTTGTTCTGCTGGAATATATATATATATATATATATATATATATATATATATATATATATATATATATATATATATATATAAGTTTCATTTCAACAATGCACATAACTAATGTTGAATCTAATTATGAGAATTGACTGATGATAAATGCGGAGAAGTCTGCTTTTGGTCAGGAGAAGTGCTACTATTGAAAAGTCTCACCAGTTTTTACACTTTTGAAATGATCTAATTGCATATTTATATTTGCTGCAATTCTGTTGGAGATGAGGCATTTATTTTTTTTCATCTTTCCTATTACTGGGTTCAATATACATATACAGGTCCAGTAATCTATTATCATTTGTAGTTGCAGGCACTAGGTGTAGCTGGTCTAGTTTGTTGCTTGCCTCAATAATTGATTCACATAGATAAGTGCATCGTTTTTTTTCTTGGCTTGATGTTAATTAATGAAGTGCTGATTCTTATAACCAATAATTACTTAATAGGAGCTTTTCTTGTATTTTGGGTTGATGTTAATTAATGAAGTGCTGATTCTTTTAAGTAAAATTCATTGCTATTGACGTTGTATACAAAATAACTTTTAGATTTTGACGTATTTTTACTGATCAGTGGCCCTTAACTTACACATGAATGTCTCAACCATGTAAACATTAAAGATTAATCTCAAAACATGTCCTCTGTTCAATTAAGCATGCGATCACTGATGGATTTTATTGATCGAATTCTTGACATGTTTCGATAAAATACAGGCTGTTGGTTCTACGAAGGATTGTTTATTTTTTTTGTTTTTCCCCCAGGATATCTCATCCCAATGTTTATGAAATGTTGTATGATTCTTGTAGAGCTACATGTTGGAGTCCGGTAGGATTTCATTCCTTCGTGGAGAATGCCATGGAGTATGAAGAGCGCCATTAGTGTGTTGGGCAACAAAATATGATTGTTTCAAGAGTCGTTGTCGGAGGTATATCAGGGCCATATTTGGATTAGGAGTACATTAGAATTATACCTCCAGTGTAGTCCGAGTAGTGTTTCTTGCTTAATTTTTTTTTTCAAAAGCTATGTGTCATCGAATTTTTTTACATTGGCAGTGTAATGTTAGTGTACTGCTAGTATATTGGAGTTTGTTTCAAATTTTCAGCTGATTTTGTGTGGAATTTTTTGTTCCCTAGTATAATGTTGTTAAAACGGTAGTACACCGGCAAATACTGTCGACGTTGGGGCTCAGCAGATTTTGGTCTATTATAGGCCTTTCGATTGTATCCGTTGGCTGTGATTTGCTTAGGATTTGTGAGGTGGTATATCAATTAACCCTAATCTAATTTCTGAAGGTAATGTGGCTGAGATTATTCAAAGGATTTAACTTTCGAAGAAGGAGAAGAACTTGATCCTCAGTTGGATTATATGCAGGTATTTGCTCAGCTGGTATATGCAGGTATTTGCTCAGCAAAAACTTACAAAGGTAATATAATTCCTTACAAAGGTATTTGCTCACCAAGGTATGAGCCCCAAATTATCCAGTTATTACCTGACCACTTCAAATTATAGTTTTCTTTTGTTATGTCTTGACACTTGAGACTACTATGAACACATGAAAGCTAGTAATAATCATATATTCATATTGATATCCATGTCCATATTCATTGGGATGTTGAAAAAAAAATTCTTATCATTTATCATATACCAGATATTCATTGGATTAAGGAATATGCATATGATATAATGCTAAGTTTGGCGATTATGCATTTGTTGTTGTATAACATTGACCCAACAATCAGGCTCGTGAAACTGGGTAAGAAAACCCAAAGATACACGAAATCATCTTCCAAGCTCCCATAAAATATTTGAGGTTGGGAAAATTTGAAGTTGGAAAAGCTTAGCTAAGTGGAATGTTCTCCCACATTTTTTTTATTTCTGTTGTGGGGGATTGGTTTGGGTGAAAAGTGTCAATTGTGTTCGCATGCGTTGTGGATGCTGGATACAATTGAATTTTGCTTTGATGGTTGTTTTTCTTTAATATACTATTATGATGGCATAAGGTGTTATGTACCGATGAGATTCAATGCGAGGACTTTAGCTTCTAGTATAATTTTGGCAGCTATCTTTTATGTAAATTTATTGTATAATTTATTTCTAGTATCATGCACTTTTTTGCTTCAACTATTATGTCACATTTGCTGTTGTAGTGCTTTTAAGATATGGCTTGCTCAAAGGGAGATGAAGTGGAAAAGCCTAACATGGAAGTGTGCGAAGGTATGTTTTAATTTAGGTTTGTTTAACAAAAAATGTGGTAAGTTAGCTGTTAAGATGGTTCTATATACTAATGTAATATTGGTTATTTTGGTATGACATTATGTTATAGTAGTTGATTTTATGTTTATTTTTTTGTAGTTTGCTGGAAAAAAGGATTACTCGATCAGAAAAATTGATGAAATGAGATGAGATCTAGATGGCCAAATTTATCCTAGATACTGTTAATGAAGATTGTATGTAAAAATGATGCATTAGAAAGTTTCAGAAGCATTGTTAATGTATGTTGAGAATGTTTGAGACTGAAATAATATTGTTATTGTTCAATGTTGGCACTTTGAACAATTATGAAATAAAATATTTTTTGTTGGTGTTGTAAATTTTTTTTCTTCTTTGTTTTTCTTATATGAGATATTGTATACAAAATATAAATTGTGGAATATGGATGCAAAAATGGGTACTGTAAAAATGACGAATATTTGATGACACATAAAAGTCATCTTTTGTAAATAAAGATGACACATAAAAGCCATCTTTTATAAATAAAGATGACATGCGTTGAGTTGTCATTGATTTTTTTTATGATAAATGACATTTTTTTAAAATAATGATGACGCATAAAAGTTATCTTTTGTACATAGAGATGATACATAAAAGTCATCTTTTATAAATAAAGATGACGCAGAGAAGTCATATTTTGTAAATAAAGAAGACGCATAAAGTCATCTTTTAGAAATAAAGATAACTTGTTTAGCTGTCATTGATTTTTCACGATGAAAGTCATCTATTATAAATAAAGATGACAAATAGGAGTCATCATTTCTAAATAAAGATGACATATAAAAGTCATCTTTTAAAAGTAAAGATGACGTGTGTTGAGATGTCATTGATTTCTAATGATAAAGATGACACCTTCATAGATGACAGCTAAACAAATGTCATTAATTAGCATATTTAGCCGTCATTGTTATCTATTTTTGTAGTAGTGTTTCGAAATCTTCTTCAACAAGACTCAGCCTTCATCAAGTTGGCGTACCAAAAGAGCTTCTTGTCATTTAATACGACTGACAAAGTAATCACTGTCAGAGATTTTGTGTCAGTCGAGGCACGTCGAATCAAGACAGCTGGCAGTCCTGCCTCAAGCTTGCGTATATTTTGAGCCTTCTGGCTCAAGTCTGCGTGTATTTTGTGTAGGACCCTAGAGGGGGGGTGAATAGGGAAATAAAAATAAACTATAACAGATGATGCAATAAAAGCAATTTAAGAGTGAAGAGTAGAAAGATCAAAACAAGGATGTATCCTGGTATCCTCTTTTGAGGCAATCCAGTCCCGGAACTCTCTCCGGCTTTAATCCACTATTATGCAAATAGTACACACGAGTTTGGATCCGAAGAACTCGCCAACTTCAACACGAGTTTGGATCCGAAGAACTCGCCAACTTCTACACACGAGTTTTCTTACGAAGGCTCGCCAACTTCAAAGAAAAGGAAAGGATGCTTTGATCTTCTAAACACTTGAAGATCGAAAGTAAAAGCTCTTGAGACACTCTAGCACTTTGGGTTGGATGACAATTGAAGATTAGGTAGAGTAGTAATGGTGAAGCTCTTTGGTAGTTGAGAAAATTTAAAGCTTAGAAGAGATAGCCTTTAAGAGGAGAGACAAAGCCTCTTTTATACAAATCCAACATCATAAAGGCAATACAGCCGTCGAGCGGATTATCCGCCGGATTTCCGCAAAAATCCGTCGGATTATCCGTTCAACAGTAACGGTCATAAAAAGAGCCGTTGGATGCATTAAATGCATCTGTCAGATGCCGTTGGATTTGAATTTCAAGTTGCAAAAAGGTCAGGCGGATTATCCGTCGGATTTCAGTGGAAGTCCGGCGGATGATCCGAACTGTGGTCTCACAAACTTGCTGTGAGGGGTTCGGATGATCCGCCGGATTTTCGCGGATTTCCGTCGGATTATCCGAACTTCTCCTCACATACTTGCTGTGAGGGGTTCGGATGATCCGTCGGATTTCCGCGGATTTTCGTCGGATTATCCGAACTTCTCCTCACATACTTGCTGTGAGAGGTCGGATAATCCGGCGGATTTATCCGGAAATCCGTCGGATTTTTCGTCTCCTCTGAATGACTTCTTCACCATTTCTATCTTTATAAATGTCATCTTAGCAAAGTACGTACATGGATTCCTAGTAGAATACAGACTCTTAAAGAGCAGGAACCGCCATCTTCTATGTAGAATTTTAAGCAGGGTTTTGCATTGTTTACTCCAACGTCCTTGTAGTAAAACGTCATCTTGATACTGGAGAAATGTAAGAACGCAAGTGCCTGTGAAAAGCAGAGACTAAAAGAGATACAGGGGTTAATGTGATCAATATATCAAAATAGATGTGCCAACAAACTCCCCCATTTTGATAATTGACAAAAAAGGAAGCCAAAAAAAAAGGAAGCTCCCCCGTAATTACAGCTCTCCCCCTCACTATGATTTCTCCCCCTTTGTCATTTAATCAAGATGGTAGAGAACTAAAAGCAGTAAAGTAAAGAAGAGAAATGGAGAAGTAGAATGCATTCATTAAAATTTTAAAACATGGGTACAATAAGGGGGCTGTCAAAGCCCAAACACAAGTCAGAACTGAAAAGTCCGTAAAGGACCACACCAAAACAAACAGTAAACATAATTAAAACATACTAACAAAGTCCCCGAAGGATCACACAAGATAAAACGAACTATCAACCACCACCCATCAACTGTCCGGTGCACCAGAGGGTCCCGCCTCCTGATCTTCATCGTCCCCGACGGCGGAGGTAAAAGCGCCATAAGGGTCGACTCCATCCGGGTACATGAAGCCATAAACATTGGGATCAGTGAACCGTGGGCCCGGATAATCAGGATGAGGGCCGTTGGGATTGAGATAGGGAGTGTGCTCCTCGAACATCCGCTGAATATAATAGGCCTGATCCATGAAGCCATGGTAGATGAGGGTACCGAGTCCCCGAGTGTTGGCCTGAAGGCGCTCATGGGTAGAGAGAGAGAGAGATCGGCAAACTTACGATCAATGTACCGTCGGACATCAGAAGTGAGGAGGGACGTCGGAGGAGAGGTAGGACCACCAGCGACAGCAGCAGGAGCGGGAGCAACAACAGGAGCCGCACGAGCCCTTGCCTTTGATTTGACAAGAGGGGTAGGCTTAGGATCACCAACCGGACAGTGAGTGAGGTCCACCCCATTGGCCTCAAGGATCATGGTGATGTACATGCCAAACAGCAGGGAACGATGGGAAGAGTCCCGGATGAGCATCATGGTGTAAATGATGGATTTGGCCAGAGAGAAGGGCTGCCGGGAGACTAGATAGTACATGCAGATGAGCTCCTCAGAAGTCAGGCTGTCCATGTTCCCGGACTTGGGGGTCAGAGTGTGGCAGAGGATACGATGCATGTCATGGAAGAAGGGACTCAGATCCTTGTCTTCCGGGCGTTGAACAAGTGAGCCGCCACAGATGTTGAAGAGGAACTCCTCATAAGACATGTCAGACGAGAAAGAGATGTGGTCAATGGTGGCCGGAAGGGAGCGATATACCTTTCGTTCATCAAGACCTAGGATGGAAGCCAAAGAAGCGGCTGTGACGGTGAACTTAACGCCTCCAACCTTGGTCTCGAACTCAGGGCCTTCCTTAGCGGGAACGAGGTTGCAATAGAACATGCGGATGGCATGGGGATAAAAGTTGACCTGACGCTCGAGGAGTTGATCGATGCGGGCGAAACGGAAGTGATCACGATGGTCTTTAAAATTGATCCAGGAAATGGGTTTGCCGACGCAGATGGGAGCCTTGTGGAAGAAGGAGAACCACTCCCGGGAGTGAGAGGCCGACTTGAAAATGGCTGGATTGTGGCCTTGAGACGGTTGAGGGACGAAGAGGGCAACGAAAGGAGGCTGAGCGGAGGAGGAACTGCCATCATGGCGCTGACGCTTTGTGTGAGAGGCCATGGAGGAGGAGAGGGATGAAAGTGTGGATGGTGGTGAAAAGGAGAGAGAGGAAGGAGTTTATAGAGAGTAGAGGGGTGTAATGAAGAGTCATAATGGTTTGGAACGGATAGAGAGGGGAAATGAACGGACGGAGAGGCGCGTGGCGCTTCGGATTCCGCGCCTGTGCCCGAAAGTCGAAAAATCCGGCGGATTATACCGATTTTCCGACGGAAGATCCGGATAAAGTACTGATGGACAATAAAGTGGGTAGGTGAAAAGTCATGTCCCATTAATAGGGTAGCCGTTTGTAGCCGAAAATTACGGAGGGCAATAAATGCGGAAGATCCGACGGAGTTCCGCGATAGTCCGGCGGATTTTCCGAACTAGTCCAGGGAAACTTGCTGGAAATGAACGGATTATCCGGCGGATATTTACGGAATTCCGGCGGAAAATCCGGTAAAGCAGAAAAAAAACTCAATCAGAGAGATGAAGGAGACCGAGTTCGGCGCAAATGAAGGTGAATCGATCTTCAGAAAGGGGTTTGGTGAAAATATCAGCAAGTTGATGAGTGGTGTCAATAAATTCAAGACAAACATCACCTTTGAGCTGATGATCTCGAAGAAAGTGATGTCTTATCTCTATGTGCTTGGTGCGAGAGTGACAAATCGGGTTTTTCGTGAGATTAATGGAGCTAGTATTATCACATTTAATAGGAATGCAATGAGAAGAAATACCATAATCTACTAGTGTTTGTGTCATCCAAAAAATTTGTGCACAACAACACCCTACCGCTATGTACTCTGCTTCAGTGGTTGAAAGGGCGACAGAGTTTTGCTTCTTACTAAACCACGATACCAAGGACTTCCCGAGGAATTGACATGTGCCACTAGTGCTTTTTCGGTCAAGCTTGCATCCGGCAAAATCCGCATCCGAAAAGCCGTAAAGCTCAAAGGATGAGGATTTCGGATACCAAAGACCCATGTTAATGGTGCTTTTGAGATAACAAAAAATGCGCTTAACGGCAGTCAAATGAGATTCCTTTGGATTAGCTTGATATCGTGCACACAAGCAAACACTAAACATGATATCCGGACGGCTAGCAGTTAAATAAAGTAAGCTACCGATCATACCTCTATACTTACGAATGTCGACCGATGTGCCATCTTCATCATTGTCAAGCTTGGTCGTTGTAGCCATAGGGGTTCTCATTGATTTGGATGAGTCAAGGTCGAAACGCTTGAGGAGGTCCCTTGTATATTTTGCTTGATTGATGAAGGTTCCTTTAGGTCCTTGCTTGATTTGTAACCCCAAGAAGAAGGAGAGTTCACCCATCATACTCATTTCAAACTCTTCCTGCATGACTTTGGCAAATTCTACACAAAGTGTGTTGTTAGTAGAACCAAAAATAATATCATCAACATAAATTTGAACCAATAAGAGAGTCCCATCATGGGATTTAATAAAAAGTGTGGTGTCAACTTTTCCCTTTGAAAAATTGTGAGAGACAAAAAAAGAGCTAAGACGCTCATACCAAGCACGTGGAGCTTGTTTGAGGCCATAAAGGGCTTTATGGAGTTTGAAAACGTGGTTAGGAAATTGAAAGTCTTCAAAACCGGGAGGTTGTTTAACATAAACTTCCTCCTTAATAATACCATTAAGAAAAGCACTCTTAACATCCATTTGAAATAGCTTAAAGTCATTAAAGCAAGCAAATGCACAAAGCATACGAATGGATTCAAGACGTGCAACCGGAGCATAGGTTTCGTCGTAGTCAATGCCTTCCTCTTGGTTATAGCCTTGAGCAACCAATCGGGCTTTGTTACGAGTTACTAACCCATCTTCATTTAGCTTGTTGCGAAACACCCATTTAGTTCCAATAATGGGATGATTGCTAGGTTTTGGGACAAGTTCCCAAACCTTGCTTCGCTCAAATTGATTAAGCTCCTCTTGCATAGCTATCATCCAAAATTTATCAAGAAAAGCATCATTAACATTTTTAGGCTCTAATTGAGAGATAAAAGCCACATTGGCACAAAGATCACGTGTGGCGGATCTTGTACTAACATTTGAGGAAGGATCCCCAATGATAAGCTCCTTAGGATGATTGGTGACAAACCTCCATTCTCTTGGGAGATCCTTTGGAGGAGGCTCGAGAGGAGGAGACTCTTTTGATGGGGTCACAACTTCATTGTTAGATGAAGAAGGACGATCCTCAATAGAGGAGTTCTCCAACCCAAACGAGATGTCATCAATATCCTCGGAAGAGGAGAATGTAGAAGAGTTGAGCTCATTAAAAGAGACATTGATTGACTCTTCGACAACAAGACTTCTTTTATTAAAAACACGAAAACCTTTGCTATGAGTAGAGTATCCAAGGAATATTCCTTCATAGGCTTTTTCTTCAAACTTGCCTAGGTTATCCTTGGTATTCAAAATAAAACAATTGCAACCAAAAACCTTGAAATATTCAATAGAAGGAATTTTGTTAAACCAAAGCTCATAAGGAGTCTTCTTAGTAATAGGTCTAATTAAGACCCTATTAATAACATGACACGCCGTATTAACGGCTTCCGCCCAAAAATATTAGGGGAGCTTATATTGGTTTAACATGACCCGGGCCATATCGCCAAGGGTTCTATTCTTTCTCTCCACAGCACCATTTTGTTGAAGAGTACGGGGACAAGCAAAATTATGTCCAAAACCATTCTTTTCACAAAATCTTTTGAAATCAACATTATCAAACTCACCTCTATGATCACTCCTAATTTTGTTAATAGAAAAACCTTTCTCATTTTGAACACGTTTACAAAAAGCAACAAATTCACGAAAAGTATCACTTTTGCAAGCAAGAAAAATAACCCAAGTAAATCTCGAAAAATCATCAACTAAAACAAAGGCATAAAGTTTGCCACCAAGGCTAGCTACTCTACTAGGCCCGAAAAGATCCATATGAATAAGTTGAAGGGGTCTAGTGGTACTCACAGAGTTGATGGATTTGAAAGATGATTTAGTCAACTTACTTTTCTCGCATTCTTCACATACCATATCCTTCTTGAAGGGGATACTAGGAAGTCCTCGTACAAGCTTCTTGGAGGCGAGGCGAGAGATGGTATCCATGTTGGCGTGTCCAAGCCTCATGTGCCAAAGCCAACTCTCATCGTTCTTTACAACTAGGCACCTGTCATTGTTAGTACCTTCAACAAGATAAAGAACATAGATATTGTTTTCTCTAATGCCTTCATACACAATAGTTCCATTTGAGCTATCGGTAATGTAGCATTTGAGTTTAACAAACTTGATATCATAGCCATTATCGGTAAGATGGCTAATACTAAGGAGATTATGCTTGAGATTAGTAACAAGACAAACATTATTTATGCAAGGGTAAGGAGGAGAACCGATATTACCATTTCCAATGATATAACCCTTAAGATTGTTACCGAAGGAGACGTGTCCTTCTTTCTTCATCGATAGCGTTGTAAAAAGTGAAGCATCACCGGTCATGTGCCGTGAACAACCGCTATCGAGAATCCACTTGCTTCTAGCATGAGAAGGATTCGTCACCTACAACAAAAGTTGAAGATGAACATTTTGGTACCCATGATCTTATGGGTCCACGAGTGTTAGTCTTAGGAACCCACTTAAGAACTTTCATATCAACTTGTTTTCTAGTATAACAAAAATTTGAGGTATGACCAACCAAACCACAATAATTACACATCAAGGAAGATTTAGAATAGGAAGTGTGAGTGTTGTGCATAAGTGAGTTTCTAGTGTGAGCTGTTCTACCATGAGTGTTATGATGATAGTAAAATGCATGATGAGACGTTTTCTTTTTAACAAAGGGTCCTTTTCTTGTGTTAGAAAGGGATTTGTGTGTAGTGTTCATGTAATGGTTATGCCTAGCATTATGATGAGTGTGGGGGTGTCTTGGAGCATGCATGTGAGTGGTATTCTTATTACTTAAATTCTTACTCCGTGTAAGAAGATCATTATACTTAATAGAAGTGGAATATTCTCTTCTATTAGCATCTTGACATTTGCGCATAGCAAATTCATAAGAGCTTCTCATGGATTGAATCTCATCATCCTTTTTCTTGATGGTGTCAAGAGATTCTTGAAATTTTAGTCTCAAAGACTCCATTTCATCCGTGTCGGAAATAGGAGTTTTTTCCTTCACATCACTAATGATGCTTGAGAGCCTCTCTACTTCAAGTTGAAGAGCCTCAACCTCCTTAAGAGATTTCTTGTATTTATTCCGAACACCTTTGTGTTCTTCATGTAACTCAAGAATGGCTTTCTCCAAATCATCATAGGTAAGAGTGTTTAAGGAAAAATCATCAAGTACCTCATCGGTTGCCATGAGACAAACGTTGGCATTGTGTTTGCACTCCTTGTCGTTGTCGGAGTCGCTCGCGTCGCTTTCACACCAAATGCTAGTGTTGGCGAACTTTCTGGAGGACGAGCTTCCCTTGCTTGGCTTCTCGTACTTGCTTGAGTCTTTTCGTACCATCGGACAATCCCTCTTGATGTGTCCGGGTCTTCTGCATTGATAGCATGCCGGGTCTTCTTCATTGTCCCGTCTAGAGCGGTTGGCCTTGTTGAATTTTAAGAACTTCCTGAAGTGCTTAGCTGTGAGAGCTATTTCTTCATCGTCGTCCGACTCATTGTCGTCGGAGCTATCCTTGGAGTAGGACCTTGATGCTTTGAGAGCAAGAGTCTTCTCCTTTTCTTTGTTCTTCTCCTTCTCCTTCTCTTGAGTGGAGGATTCCTCTTGATCCTTCATGTCAAGCTCGTGAGTCATTAGCTTACCCATGAGGGTCTCTAGGTTCATGACGGTTAGATCGTTCCCCTCAATGATTGCGGTAGCTTTAGGACTCCAAGCTTTCGTCAATCCTCTAAGAATCTTCCTTATCTTTTCATGAGCAGAATATTCCTTTCCAAGAGAAGAGAGAGGGTTAATAATATCACCAAAGCGAGGTAAACATGCTAGCAATAGATTCATCATGCTTCATTTTAAAAGACTCATATTCTTGCGTGAGTCTACTGATCTTAGATTCCTTCACTTGTGAAGTCCCCTCGTGTGTGACTTCAAGTAACTTCCAGATCTCATTGGAAGTCTTGCAAGTAGAGATTCGATTGAATTCACTACTGTCGAGAGCACAATAAAGAGCGTTCATTGCCTTGGCATCTCGACAAGCAAGCTTCTTGATATTTTCAGTGAGTGTTTCCCGAAGGGTGTCAGAAGCAATATCCTCAATAGCTCTGGAAGGAGTAGGGAGGCCATTTATCACGCAATCCCATAAATCGAAATCTATGGACTTGAGATAAATGCCCATCCTAATTTTCCAATAGTTATAGTTGGTACCATCAAATAGGAGAGGCCTATTTGTGGAGTGTCCCTCATTGTGAAACGTGTTGATGCTAGGGTTAGAGGCCATGGATCACTCAAGGGTGCAAATCCAAATCAAGAGAACGAAGCTCTGATACCAATTGTAGAACCCTAGAGGGGGGGGTGAATAGGGAAATAAAAATAAACTATAACAGATGATGCAATAAAAGCAATTTAAGAGTGAAGAGTAGAAAGATCAAAACAAGGATGTATCCTGGTATCCTCTTTTGAGGCAATCCAGTCCCGGAACTCTCTCCGGCTTTAATCCACTATTATGTAAATAGTACACACGAGTTTGGATCCGAAGAACTCGCCAACTTCAATACGAGTTTGGATCCGAAGAACTCGCCAACTTCTACACACGAGTTTTCTTACGAAGGCTCGCCAACTTCAAAGAAAAGAAAAGGATGCTTTGATCTTCTAAACACTTGAAGATCGAAAGTAAAAGCTCTTGAGACACTCTAGCACTTTAGGTTGGATGACAATTGAAGATTAGGTAGAGTAGTAATGGTGAAGCTCTTTGGTAGTTGAGAAAATTTAAAGCTTAGAAGAGATAGCCTTTAAGAGGAGAGACAAAGCCTCTTTTATACAAATCCAACATCATAAAGGCAATACAGCCGTCGAGCGGATTATCCGCCGGATTTTCGCGGAAATCCGTCGGATTATCCGTTCAACAGTAACGGTCATAAAAAGAGCCGTTGGATGCATTAAATGCATCTGTCAGATGCCGTTGGATTTGAATTTCAAGTTGCAAAAAGGTCAGGCGGATTATCCGTCGAATTTCAGCGGAAGTCCGACGGATGATCCGAACTGTGGTCTCACAAACTTGCTGTGAGGGGTTCGGATGATCCGCCGGATTTCCGCGGATTTCCGTCGGATTATCCGAACTTCTCCTCACATACTTGCTGTGAGGGGTTCGGATGATCCGTCGGATTTTTGCGGATTTCCGTCGGATTATCCGAACTTCTCCTCACATACTTGCTGTGAGAGGTCGGATAATCCGGCGGATTTATCCGGAAATCCGTCGGATTTTCCGTCTCCTCTGAATGACTTCTTCACCATTTCTATCTTTATAAATGTCATCTTAGCAAAGTGCGTACATGGATTCCTAGTAGAATACAGACTCTTAAAGAGCAGGAACCGCCATCTTCTATGTAGACTTTTAAGCAGGGTTTTGCATTGTTTACTCCAACGTCCTTGTAGTAAAACGTCATCTTGATACTGGAGAAATGTAAGAACGCAAGTGCCTGTGAAAAGCAGAGACTAAAAGAGATACAGGGGTTAATGTGATCAATGTATCAAAATAGATGTGCCAACATTTTGAACTTCTATGTTCCTTCATCAAGTTTGCGTGGATTTTGAAGCTTTTTGTCCCAAGTCTGCGTGGATTCTGAAGCTTCCTGCCCCAAGTTTGCATGGATTTTGAAGCTTTCTGACCCAAGTCTGCGTGGATTTCGTCCTCAACGAGCCTGCGTGGATTTTATCAAATTGGAGTACGTGGCAGCCATGCCACTGATCTCTCGCCTGCGTGTCCTGTAACTTGCACACGACTCATGCATGATTGTCATGTGTCCAACAGTTACAGGCCACGTCCAGTAACTGCTCATAACCTTGCGTATGTTAAATCCTGCGTGATTTTCAGCTATGCACAGGCTGTGAAGACAGTTATCCTTTCAGTTATTTTTGACTCTATAAATAGGGTTCTTTTCTCATTCATTGTACAGATACATAGATATCTAAATTGCTGTTGAAATTTTGAGAGCTTTTCTTCTTCGCATCGTCCAAGGGATAAAGCGATCGTCTTCTAGATCGGATTCCTACAGTTGTAATTTTTCCAGAAACACAATAAATAAAGTGAATTTATTTATGGAAAACAGACATAGGTTGGTTTATATATATATATATATTCTTGAGAATCAACAAGGGACTTTTAGTCTCACATCGGAATATGTTATATGTAGAGGAGCTAGACTCCCTATAAGTAGTGAAGTAGTCCATCAATAAAATCATCCAACCATTATTTTCTACATGATATCAGAGCCATAACTCTCTCTCTCTCCACAAAAAAAAAAAAAATTTAGCCGACCCCCCACCCCCCCGGAGCAGCAGCCCCCTCCCCCCCGCCCCCCCCCCGGAGCAGCTCCCACCCCCCCGACCCCCCCCGGAGAAGTCCCCCCCCCCCCGGAGCAGCCCCCCCGACCCCCCCCGGAGTCGCAGCGCCTCCCCTTCCCCCCCCCGACCAGCACCCTTCCCCCCTCCCGCCACTCTCCAGCACCTTCCCCCCTCTAGCACCCTCCCGCCCCCCTCCTCCCTCTCCCTCTCCTAATGGAAACCCTAGCCCTAGCAGCCCCATCCAAACCCTAACCCTAACCATAGCCGTCTTTTATACAAAAAAATGGCGTATTTCGAAGACAGTCGAGATGTCAAATACTTTATTTGCACCGACTTCCTAGATTGCGCCGTTTGGAACTAACAAATGTTTATTTTGTTATTCCTCCTTCACATCAGGATCTATACAGAGACTGATCATGTCTTCTCTGGTGTCCTGACGTGTTCACTTTACATGCGCGTGCCGGTGCTGGCCAAGTTAGTAGCGCGTTCGTAAAGTCTCTGTCGTCGAAGAAGACGACGTAGCCGACGAAGACGGAGAAGACGACGACGTTGGGGAAGTTGCCGACTCCGACGTCGAAAAAGCCGAAGAAGACGACGAATAGGGTTCACAGTTGAAGAAGGCATGGATTCGATCAGTGGCAAACTGACGGCCGAAGAGATGAAGGCCTTGGTTGATGATATCTTATCAAAGAGATTAACCGAGGCAACCCCACGTGCGATCCATACTGATGTGGATCCGTCACCTTACAAAATGAGGAAATTGGAGAAGCTGGAGACGAAGTTGGAAGGAACGTCCAACTACTTGAAGTGGTCGCGACAGGCGATGCGGACGCTGAAGGGACGTGGCTTGGTTGGCTATGTCACTGGCCAAGCCAAGGCACCAGCCGATCACTCCGCAATGGAGTTTGCTGTTTGGGAGATTGTCAACAACGTAGTGGCTGGGTGGTTGACTGCCTCATTAACCAACCAGTTGTCGGGCAATGTCGAGGCAATGGAGGCTGCTGCTGATATATGGCGGACTCTAAAAGATATGTACTCCGGCTCCGGCAACCCTATGCGAGTCTTTCAACTTCAAGATGAACTCGATAGGGTGGCCCAAGACGAACATACCATCTCTGAGTACGCAGCCCTGTTGAAGAAGTACTGGTCTGATCTAGATCATTATGATCCTCTTGGGATGGAAGATGCACAAGTCGAACCGGCATTCGCGAAGTACTTTCAGACGTTCCTGGCTTATATTTCGCGGCAGCGTATGATGAAATTCCTGAAGGGACTACACCCTGTATTGAGCAGAGACGGAATATCCTCCTATCCCAATCCACGCTTCCGACCTTGGAAGAAGCTATAGCCGTCATGACACAGAAAGAAGCTTGACTGAAGTTGATGCCCAACAAGGGATCCTACCAGGGGGAGCGAGCCGAGGTTGAAAAGTCTGCCCTTGCTGCCTTCAATCAACCTCCATCTATTGGTGGTGTTTGCCACAATTGTGGTGACTCCGAACATTACATCCGATTTTGTCCAAAACCCTTGCGAAATCAGTCTACTGATCGAGGATGGGGTCGTGGCGGCCGACGGGGTAATAGAGGAGGATATGCTGATAGACGGGGAGGACACAAAGCAAATTTGGTGGAGGAAGGGGGAGAGAATCTACTGGCTGAAATAACCCCGCTTGAGAGGGCGTTCCTTGAGAAGTTGCGAGGAACAAAGCTGGTTTCGGCCGACAGTCCTGGGGCGTCTTCGACCTCGGGAGATCACATCACTTACTTTGCCCAAACCGGCACCGGTGATTCTGCACGTGCTCTTGTATCTGTCCATCAGCCAGGATAGATAATGGACTCTGGGGCATCTCGCCATGTCACGGGATCCCGTGGTGCATTTCAGGACTATACTCAGCTACCATTGCCGGAGAGTATTCAGACCGCTGATGGTACATCCAGACCTGTAGTGGGTACAGGCACTGTCGCATGCACCCCTTCCATCACTCTAACCAATGTCTTACATGCTCCATCTTTTCCTGTCAATCTTTTATCCATTAGTGCCATTATACTTGATCTTAACTGTACTGTTTCCTTTGACATTCCTAAGGTGACTTTTCAGGAGAAGGGGATAGGACGACGACTTGGGACTGGCACATGGTATAATGGGCTGTGGTATTTATACAGGACAGGACTGGACAACGCATTAGCATCCTTGGTAGCAGACGCACCACCAGAAGCTTCATGTCGCAGTGTTGAAGCCGACTTGCTACTCCACCACCAGCGTGTCGGTCATTCGTCTTTTCAAGTTATTAGTCGAATGTATCCGTCCTTATATCAAAGGGCTGATAAAGAGAAGTTATTTTGTGATGCTTGTGAGTTGGGAAAACATACCAGCAGCTCGTATGTAAGCTCGGGGAATAGGAGTTCAGCTGCTTTTGACATGATACATTCGGACGTATGGGGCCCTTGTCCTACAACCGGAATTAACGGTTTTCGATGGTTCGTCACCTTCATTGACTGTTATACCCGCGTGACATGGGTCTACCTTATGAAGAATAAAAGTGACGTCCTTGAGGCTTTTCGGGACTTTTATCGCTGGATGGAAACACAATATGGTGCTAAAATTAAGTGTTTCCGGTCTGACAATGGGACAGAGTATACTAATAAGCAGGTTGCTGAGTATTTTTCCACCTATGGAATACTACATCAAACTTCATGTGCTTATACTCCGGCACAAAATGGTGTGGCTGAACGAAAGAACAGACATCTGCTGGAAGTCGCACGGACGATGATGCTGGCTATGAATGTCCCGAAGCACTTATGGGGACAGGCTATTTTGACGGCCTCGTATCTCATCAACAGAATGCCGTCTCAAGTATTGGACTGGAAGACACCATTGGAGATGCTTACTGGGACAACTATATACACTGTTCCACCAAAAGTTTTTGGATGTGTGTGCTTTGTCCAAGATAATAGGCCCGGCAATGGCAAACTGGATCCTAGAGCAGTTAAATGTGTCTTTGTCGGTTACACGGCGACTCAGAAGGGATATGCCTGTTGGAGTCCAGTCGAGCGGAAGATGTTTGTCAGCATGAATGTTACATTCAGAGAACTCGAACCATACTATGGTTCGGATGAAGGTTCAGCATTTGGTGACACATCTAACACAGGTGGTGTTCGATGTGAGGGAGAGATAATAAGCACAAATGTGGTCGTCGGATCGGTTCCGTGTCCGGTTGTAGAAAACTGGACGAAAGGGGGAGAGCACAGTGACTCAGATACAGATGAAGAAGACGAAGATACATATGTTACGCAGGGGGAGCAACAGACAAGGGAAAAGGAGCTCCAAGTCTACAGAAGGAGACAACAGAAGTCCAGTACTGTGCCTATGCCGTGCCCTGTGCCTACTGTACCAAGTCCCTCGTCTACTCCCGCTCCAACTCCTGAAGATGTTGCCCCCGCACTGAATCACTCGGATTCTGATGCGGATCTCTCCTACTCGGATGGTATGATCTCTCCACCACCTATTGCTCCCTTAAGGAGATCTTCTCGCATCAATGCGGGTAAGGCTCCTGCTCGTTTTGATGATTACGAACATGACATTGCCAACTTCTTGTCTTATTCTAACATTTCTTCGAATTATCGAGCCTTCATTGCATCGTTAGACTCTACTTCGTTGCCCAAGTATTGGCAGGAAGCAAAGAAAGATCCAAGGTGGAAAGCTGCAATGATGGAAGAACTTGGGACACTGGAGAAAAATAAGACATGGGAGCTGGTTCCATTATCCAAAGGGAAGAAAGCTGTGGGATGCAAATGGGTGTACACAGTGAAAGAGACGCCAGAAGGAAAGGTCGAGCGATACAAGGCGAGGTTGATTGCAAAAGGATTCACACAGTCATATGGCATAGACTATGATGAGACGTTTGCCCCTGAAGCAAAAATGAGCACCGTGAGAACTCTGGTCTCTATTGCAGCGAACTATGGGTGGAAGCTGTACCAGCTGGATATGAAGAATGCCTTTCTTCATGGGGACCTGCAAGAAGAAGTATACATGGAGCTCCCGCCAGGATGCTACGCGACGGAATCAAACGGAGGGACGTCGCAAGGAAAGGTGTGTAAACTGAAGAAGTCGCTATACGGGCTCAAGCAATCTCCTCGAGCCTGGTTTGACAGATTCAGAAAGGCTGTTACAGGCATGGGATACCGTCAAACAAATGCAGATCATACGGTCTTCCTCCAACATGCAAGAGGCCACATTACTATACTTGCTGTATATTTGGATGATATAGTGATCACTGGTGATGATGAAGTCGAGATCACTAAGCTGAAGTCAAAACTCGCGAAGGAGTTTAAGGTGAAGGATTTAGGAGCGATGAGATACTTTCTAGGTATCGAGGTGTGTGAAGGCGAACAAGCAATTGTTCTCTCACAGAGAAAATACGCACTAGATCTGTTGAAGGAGACAGGGATGCTGGGATGCAAAGCAGCAGTCACTCCAATTGACCAGAAGTGCAAGTTGGGAGCAGAAGCAGGAGAGCCAGTTGATCGTGAAAGATATCAACGACTTGTAGGAAGATTGATTTATCTGGGGCACACTCGCCCTGATATCTCATTTGCGGTGAGTGTAGTGAGTCGCTACATGCATGATCCAAGAAAGGGTCATATGGAAGCAGTATTTCAGATCTTGAGATATCTGAAAGGAACGCCGGGAAAGGGACTATGGTTCAAGAAGAATGGACGTATAGAAGTTGAGGGATACTGTGATGCAGACTGGGCGAGCTGCATAGACGACAGAAGGCCTACCACGGGATACTGTGTTTTTGTAGGAGAAAATCTGGTCTTATGGAGAAGCAAGAAACAGTCAGTGGTAGCACGGTCGACAGCTGAAGCAGAATACAGAGCAATGGCTCTGGGAGTGTCAGAGTTGCTGTGGGTGAAAGCATTGCTGACAGAGTTGCAGCTGGATAAGGGAGCACCATTGCGTCTTCTGAGCGATAGTCAAGCTGCAATAAGTATAGCTAACAATCCAGTTCAGCACGACAGAACGAAGCACATCGAGATTGATCGATTCTTCATCAAGGAGAAGCTGGAACAAGGGATACTGAAGATTGACCATGTCCGCTCAGAAGAACAAGTTGCAGACTGTCTGACTAAGGGTCTTAGTTCATTAAGTCTGTCAAAGCTATGTAACAAGATGGGGATGATCAATATCTATCGCCCATCTTGAGGGGGAGTGTTGAGAATCAATAAGGGACTTTTAGTCCCACATTGGAATATGTTATATGTAGAGGAGCTAGACTCCCTATAAGTAGTGAAGTAGTCCATCAATAAAATCATCCAACCATTATTTTCTATATATATATATATATATATATATATATATATATATATATGTGTGTGTGTGTGTGTGTGTGTGTGTGTGTGTGTGTGAAAAATATATATATATGTGTGTGTGTGTGTGTGTGTGTGTGTGTGTGTGTGTGTGTGTGTGTGTCACATAGTCTGTGTAAAGAGTTTGAGAGTTGTAAGAAGATTTGAGTCTCATTATCCAACTTCTGCTTTGATACAATACATTACATTATTAATATATATATATATATATATATGAATAAGACATTGAATATATACCTAACTAGTCACCTCAAAACTGACAGAGTTAAGTATGTTAGGAGATTAGCCATGGCATAATCACACTCGTATTATCCATCAATGGATTCACTACTATGAAGTCTAATAATAATTTGGATATTTTATTTTATTTGTTTTTATTGTGTGTATATATATGTCTAGTTGAAGTTTGTATTTCCGACTTGGTTGTGACGAAAAAGAAGCTAATTATCTCATAAATAATCAACACTAGTAAGCATTCTTTCTCTCTTCGTAGCACAACATCACATGCCAAATCCTAAAAGTACTTCCTAAATGAAGAAGAAGAAGAAGAAGAAGAAGAAGAAGATGATGATGATGATGATGATGATGATGGCGAACTAAGAAAGTTACTATAAACTAACAATTACTTGATGTTACTTAACTTATAGAAAATCATTGTAAAAAGCGCTTTAGTCTTTTACTGAAACGGCTATACAAGCATCATAATATGGTAACAAATCGTGAACATTATCCTTATAGCATGCTTATTTCCCACGACAATGCTACACGTAAAAGAGAAAATTGTTTGAAAACGTTATGGAAGCAGCTTTATTTGAAATTTTTTATTATTGTTGAAATCGTTTTTAAACAGTCATTTACCACACACAAAAAATTCACTAATAACTCGTTCTACTAAGAAAACAAAAGAAAATTATTACGGAAGTACTAACCGCCAAGTCCCACTAAGGGGCTGTTTGGATACGTTGAAGTGTGATGAAACTGATGGGTTTTTCCACTTTTGAGCTGAACTCACAAGAGTTCAGCTGTTTGGTTAGGTGATGGAAAAAATTGTAAGTTGGCTTTGATTAGACAGAATGCAGTTCTTGTCTCCCATGTTTTTTTTACTTTTGACATCCCCATTTTTTCTGAGGGAACTTCTTGGAACTGCTCGGAGAAGAGGGAAAGTGGTTAAAGAAAGAGCATGCTTTCGTCCCCCACCTCCTCCCCCCTCCGTCGCAACCCCGGCGGACTCTTCCAGCACCTCCGGACCGACGACCGTTTCTAGACCGACGACGACGAGATCGTCATCCTCGAGGGCTTCCTCGACCTCGTCGTCTCTTCCACCCGGCGTGGAGGAGATCTAGGAGGGCGACGCCGAGGAGGAAGGAGCCGAGGAGGAGAGGAGTGCTGCTCTACTTGCTGCTGGGAGGAAGGAGCCGAGGAGGAAGGAGCCGAGGCGGAGGAGCACTAGCTAATGGCGGCGGCGGATGAGGTGTGAAGAAATGGAGAGAGAGAGAAATGGAGAAAGAGGAATTCTCTGTAGAAAACCTCTCAGGAATGATGAAGACTCTGGAGAGAGAGAAATGTCTCTCTTTCGAAAATAACTAAATATTTTATTCAGATAAAAAGATAATTAATTTATGATAACAATACTGTGATAAAAAAAAATTATGATAACAATACTAATTTTTAAAAAGATAATTAAACTTGGGTTTGATAATTATTGGGTTTAAAAAGATAATTAAATAATTAATTTAAAAAGATAATTTTAAAAAGATAATTAAAAAGATAACAATACTAATTTTTAATTTATGATAACAATATTAATTTAATAGCTTTAGTTTGATCATTAATTTAATTAGACAAAAAGATAATTAATTTAATATTGGGTTTAAAAAGTTCTTTGACTTTTTAATTCAATAAATAAACTAATTTCTCTTAATTTAATTATCATACTTAATTTTATTTGTCTAATTGTGATTATATATATATATATATATATATATATATATATATATATATATATATATATATATATATATATATATATATATATATATTATATATATATATATATTTCATTTATTTATGATAACAATACTAATTTTTAATCTTTACACCCAAAAAAAGGTGGGGGTAACCATACCTAGGTTTACCACATCTCCAACAAACTTTTACTTTCAACAATCCAAACAACCGAACTCATTTTTTCTTCACTTTCAACAACCATCCAAACACCAAACCCATTTTTTTTCCACTTGCAGGAGACAAAAATTACTACATCCAAACACATTTTGGTAAGTGCCACTTTCACACTTTCAACTGTAACTCATCATGACGTAAGTGCCACTTTCACACTTTCAAAGAGTTACATCAATCCAAACAGCCCCTAAACAAACTCTTCAAAGTAGCGTTTGTAACTCGTACTGTGCAACTCACTTCCTAACTCCGGAATTATAACTCAAAAGCTTCCTGAAACTCTACCTAAACTAAAAGACACAAGCCACTTCCTTAGAGCATCATTAGTAGTTGAGACTCTCAAATTTAATAATTATTTATAAGGACACATCATATTTTGATCAAGACTATCCTATTATTAAGTTTGATTTATTTACAAGTTTGTCATTGAAAAAATTACTCAGAGCTATCCCATTTCCAGGACTGCCAGAAATTCTGGCAGTCCTACATACAGTCAGGACTGCCAGAAAACTGGACAGTCCTACATACAGTCAGGACTGCCAGAAAACTGGATAATCCTTTGTTTCACTTGTTGTGAATTAGGACTGCCACTATTTCTGACAGTCCTATCGGTTTGTTGGACTGCCAGAAAATTGGGCAGTCCTAGTCGACGCAGGGTTAGGTTGGAACAGTCCTATGAGTAAAAAAATGGACTGTCATGAGTAATTTTTTTTTTCCAAACATGGGCTAGCCCCAATCCGGACTAGCCCCGATCAAAATATGATGTGCCCTTATAAATAACCAATTTAATTTGGGGCCCAAAAATTCAAAAAAATGTAAATGTATAATGTGTTGGATTTATATAAAAATAGTAGAAAATGATAAAGCCAGCTCCGCTTCCAAAGATTATGTGGTCAAAAATTGATGTGAAAGAATAATATTGTAATGTCTAGAATCTAGAAAGTTGGACTCTAATTTGTGACTTACTATTCTACAACATGAGTTTCTATGATTTAGAATGTAGAAATTAGAGCATCTTTAGTAAGGCCCATCCAATTTTCTAGATTCTAGATTTAGAATGTAGTAGCTCATTTTGTAGTATAATAAGTCTCATCTCTAGTCCTAATTTTTACAATTTCGATTCCAACCTATCTATGGGTGCTAAGGGTTGGGCCTCCCAATTTCTAGATTCTAAATTGTAGAAACTTGTTTTGTAGAATAGTAAGTTCCAATTTGGAGCCCAACTTTCTAGAGTCTAAACTTTATATTATTTTTTTCCTACATTAATTTTTGACCATACAATTTTTGGGACCGGAACTCACTTTATCATTTCCTACTATTCTCATACAAATCCAACCCGTTCTACATTTACCTTTTTTTTCTGTTGAAATTTTGGCCTCCAAATTGCATTGGAGACTCCCAACTACTAATGATGCTCTTAGGAGGCCAAACCCTTAGCACCTATAGGTGAAATGTGACCGAAATTGTAGAAATTGAAAATAGGAATAAAACTTACTATTCTGAAAAATGAACTCCTATATTCTAAATACAGAATCTAGCATCTAGAAAATGTGATGAGTCTTACTAATGATGCTCTTAGATCTCCGCTGCAAGGCCTGTTTGGATTGACGTTTTTCCTCAATACTTTGAGTTTAAATACCAGTCAGCTAATAAATAGTGTTTAGCAAATGACATTCAGAATGGGTTGTTCAAATTTTTTTTTTTTGGGAAAAGAGAATGACGTTAGAGCTCGAGCGGCTCGCTGTCGTGTGCGACGGCTCCCTCGATGTCGACCGCCGAGTTCATCGACCGCCTGATCGACCGTCGGTGGAATCGATTCGACCACGACGGTGGACTCGACCACAACATCGATGATGCAGGATCACACGACGATGATGACGCACTCGAGTCCTAAAAGCCGGAGGAAACTCGGACACCGAGTCCTAGACGACAAATTCGACACGACTCATTTGGAGGGAACTCGAGCCCTAGTCGCCGAAGAAAACTCAGACACAGTTGGACACGAACATTTTTTGGAGAGACACAGTTGGATACGAACAATGTGGATAATTAAAAACCACTTTCTAAAAATATTTTACTAAACAGATTTTTCAATTTTTAGTTTTTAAAATTATTTTTCAGATAAAAGTAATAAAACATAAAGCCAAAAATTTTATACTAAAAAAATAATTTTATAACATACTTTCAGAAAATTATTTTCAGAATTTTTTTTTAGAAAGCCTATCCAAACGGAGCAGCCAATTCCCAAAAGCAGTTTGGGAAAGAAAGGTGATTATACACAATAACCCTCACATAATTAAACCCTGTCAAAATATACATCTTAGGAAACTCTACTTCTCACTATGTTATAGCTCTCTATAAAGCTCTCCATTTCACTCCTCAAACTCACCCCCACCATTCACACACACACCCTCTCTCTCTCTCTCTCTCGACTACTAGAGATGAGTGCTCCAAATATGGAGATGATAGTGGCTTCTCTAAGGAGCTTCTCCTTGGAACTAGACAAGGAGGTGCCATCACCGGCGGTGGAGCCACCTCCGGTGGAGGAGGTGGAGGAGGAAGTGATTGTTGAGCTAAACTCGGAAGTGGCTCTCCCTTACCAATGGGAGCAGTGCCTCGACATGAAGGTACATAGTACTTACTTGGGTCTACTTCTCTATCTATTCTCATTCTTTGTATCAATTTTTGATCATAAATGCCAAATGAAATAAATTTTTTTTTTTTTTTATAAAAGTTTGGAATATTTATTTCCTTGGTGTTTGATAATGGGTTGTTCTCATTTTTCCCATTCTTTTTATTTGATTGATTTTATTTTTTTTTAACTTTAGAAATCATGTTTAAGAGCTGCTTTTTTTTTTCTCTCTATTTCTTTTACATATATTACCATTTTGTATAGATTATAATGCGATAATGTTTCATGTATTTTAGTGTATTTTGAATTGTTTGTGTCGTATCCTATGTGTCCGTGATATAGACACAACATGATACAGAGGCAACACCAAATTTTGGATATTTCTAGTTCTTCTTCAGCTTGTGTTAGCCTTAAAATATATATATTTTCCAACACTTAGTATAGCATTGGGATTATTTATCTTTATCATCCTTATATTGAGATCTAGCTTAAAAGCTTCATCTTACATTTTTTTTCTTCTTCTCCTCCATAAAATCTCATGCTTTTGAGTAGTTCTATTATTCTAGTTCCTTTTGGTTGACACTGATCCTTAGTTTATCATCTTTATTCACTAATACATTTTTTTTATCATTAAATATTTTAAACACTCAACTATCAGTAAAAAAAGGCGGCTAAAACTAATTTAGATTGAAATTGTAGGAAAAATAATAATTGTTTGTTAATGGGTGGACATGGAGGAAAAATATGCAAATAGCTGTTTACCAAAATATTTGGAACAAAGGAATTTTTTTTTTGTTCTTGCTAAACTTCAATTTGTTATTCAGTAATCAATACTTTTAATTATTAAGATATTAGTCAATGAAGCGCATATCTAAAACTTCAGATAGTTCTAATTGAATTTGGAAATAGACCGAAACGAAGAATATAATTTTTTTTTTTAAATTCCACACGCACACACGTAATTGGGGGGACTCGAACGTTACCGGTCCCTCCGGGTGTCCGCAGCTGGGACAAATTTTTGTTAAAAGTTACTAAGAGAGAGTATATATATGGTGCTTAACTACAGACTGGAGAAATATACTTCATCAACTCGGCAACCGGAGCCAGAACGACCGAAGACCCACGGCTCACCGGCTACTACCTCGACGAGGAATACTACTCCGACGACGTCTCCGACTACTCCGATGACGACACCGTTTCCGACTGCAACGACGACGACGACGATGGCATCTGCAACATTAATAGTATCGACGGTTTCGTTGCAACTGATAATAGTTGCTCCTCCTCCCCGGAGGCCGCAGCAGAAACCGATCCCCCGGTCCTCGTGGCGGCCGGCTGCACGTCCTGCCACATGTTCATCATGGCGCCGAAGGACGGCTCCGCCTGCCCGAAGTGCGGACGACAGCTGCTCTACCTCGGCCGCAACGGCTACTTCTGAGCGCAACTCCTCAGAGACCAATATACTCGGAATGAATGCTTATTGACAAATCTATAGACAGTTTAGCAAATAAGTTTTTTTTCCCCCTTAATCACAACCATCTCCCTCTAATTGGGATTTGGTTGAAACTATGCCATCGTTGGGTTTTTTTATTTTTTATAACGGAACTGCTATGTTGTCCACGATTTGTAACCGCAAACGTGACCGTCGGCCAACATGGCAGCCGTCTATTGATCCCTTGGTCCAGATGGAATCCGAAGATAGCATGGGCCAAAGAGTGGCCGCCATGTCGGCTGACGATCATGTCCGCGATTACAAACCGCGGACAAAATATCATTCTCGTTTTTTTTTTTAAAATTTAAATGTGGTTTTGGAGTACGAACAGTTTCTGCTGTTGTTTTGGATTTCGTCTGGGTGTGGAGAGAAGCATGCGGTCCCTCTAGCTGGGCTCGAGATTCTGATTCGCTGTTTTTTCCTTTTTTTTTTTTTTTTTTGCTTTATGCTATCGGTGGCAGTACTGACAACTTTTGCAGATAACACCCTGTTAAAGTTCTCTGTCGTAGAGGGGATATGTGCTGTCTACGGATGTTTTTTTTTTTCATTATTCCATGCATAGAGCCAAGGAAATCAGAATGGTTTCTTCTTCTTTACCTATACATTTTTGCCAATTTAGGTCTCCTCACCAACTCTCTATGCATTGTGTATGATTAGTGAAGGTGTTTGTGGATGTTGGCCCAAAGTGTTGTCAAACCCACCTGAATTCACTCACTATAGCCGTAGCTGTAGCAATCTCCATATACTAAGACAACCTACATATCTTCTTTTTATTTTGTCTCCAACGACGAGCCTAAAGAAATAAATATAAATTTTCTTTTACTTTTCTGTGGACAAACATTATGAATCTTCCGTATTGTGCTATTGTTTGTGCCTCCACCCCCAACCCGTATAAATAGGTTGAAATATTTATTTTAGGGTTTAAGAAATCCCAAAACTAGCCCACCATCGATCGTCCACTAGCATCCAACGATACACATTAGATCCAGAACTCGTTCAGCTCCGACATAAATCGAACTCGGGATGAGTTCGGTGTGGCCCCTGCCAAAAGGTTCAATCACAAAATGCCCCGAGCTCGGACCGAACTTGGCCCGAGTTCGGTTCATGCATGCTCATCCAGACTTGATCTAGAAATTGGCATGTCCGCGGATAAATTTGCCAGTGATCAAGTCGCGGAAACAATGTCTTCATATAAGTAAGTAGTAGGTATGCTACATCTTGAGTTCTTGACCCCTAGATCCTGTGCATTAGCAGGAGCCTGGTGACGCTGGAAATGAGAATATATAGTTGGTTTTTTACCAACATCATGTGCCAATTTGGGTCTTCTGATTAATTCACTACCAGAAGGAACCTAAAAAATTTCATCTGCACACAGATCTCAACCACACATTGTACAATGAAAATATGTTGCACGGATCGACAAATCCAATAATAACACGACGACAGGAACACGACATCTCCTTTGATATATTGTAGTATATTTTGGACCATCGATGGTATGCTCAATATGTGTCTTAGATGCGTCTGAGACGACACAAGCCATATTTTTGGAATTTTTATGCTTTCTATAGGATGAAATTTGTCAAAACATCATATCAAACATAAATTATATGATAAAACTTGTCATTTGCATCGTGGAAGACACAAGTCCAAATCCCGAAAACCACCTCTTCTTTGTATAATAAAAAATATATTAAGGATGATGATATGTATATCTTAACTCTCTCTAAATTATGTATTAGTGGGAGTCTCTTGACATGTGATATCTTTTTTTTACGTTCAACTCTTGAATAGGTACACATGCCAACTACACGATAAAGCAGACGGCAACACAAACACTACTTTTTTTGGATAAAGTATACAGAAACGACCAAATTTAGTTTAATATATGAACGTAACAAAGATACATATCAGTTTTGGAGTGTTATATCTGGGGCCAAATGCCTTGGAGCTTTCATACATCCAAGGGCGGAACCATAAATTTGGACTAGGATGAACTGGAGTGGGCTAGAGTGGTGGTATAGGCTTACTCATATGAAAAAAACAAAAACAAAAAAAGGAAAAGAAATTAGGCCCCTAGGTGGTTCTGCCTATATCCCAAATGTCAAGTGACAAGTTTGCATGCATCTCTAGGAGCAATTACATGAACTAAGAAAAAGCAAGAAGCCGTTATGTTCTTTTTGATATTGTGAGAAATTTGAATGCATGATTGAGAAAGAAGAAGATGGTCCCAGGAATGAATTCAGGAGAGGAATAAAGTGAACTATGCAAATCTTTGTCTTGTATATGTAGCAAAGACAGTAACCTTTTCGGAGAGGACAGTGATCTGCATCATATGCAACACAGTGCACCTTTACATTGTTTATGCAAAGAAAGGGAAGTTAAGGATGTTATATGCAAGAGAGTTTTGCATATATACCCTTTTGAAACAACTCATCTTTTGCTTTAAACCCCTGTACAATTCCTAGCCCCCAGCACACAAACTTACTGTATCTTAAGGGAAGATATCCTTCTTAGGATATGTGTACACTGTTATGCTGATGAAAGGTTTGAGATAACTTACCTTATTCAGAAAATTACGGACGTCACACAAAGGGATAGAGGCTATCACATCTTTTAAAACAATCATTTATTATTTCTAATCCGACTATCACGATTTCTAAAGTTTATAAACTCCTATAATTGGTATTCGAAAGAGGAAGACAAGTTTGTGTGAGAGTAAGAAAATTTTGAGTATTTGAAATGGTGTGTTGTCTCTAACAAATAGTGTGTTGCCCCTAACAATTTCTTATCTTAAGTGTGTTGTCCCCTAACATACAATACCCCGCTATCACTTTATGTGTTGCCCTTAGTAATTTTCCTTATTTAGATATATATATATACTATGACTTGTTCTATGATATCAGAACGCATATCCGCAAAATTGTAAGAAAACTAGAAGAAAAAGACATCAGACACGTACCTACATGGTCCCGAGAGGGTACGGACACGTACCTACATGGTCCCGAGAGGGTACGGCTTTGCCTCCTTGGATTTTGATTTTTTTTTTTTTAGATATATAACCCCTAGCCTAACCTAGTGGTTGTGTGAGGCATACGGCCCGAGTGGCTAGGAGATCAATTTCCAGTGGGAGTCATTTGACACAATTGCCATTTCCATTATATATATATATATATATATATATATATATATATATATATATATATATATATATATATATATATATTAGAAGAAAAAAAAGTTATTAAGGGTCTATGTGTAACTTTTCGAAATAAAAGGTAACTACATGAAACATGAAGTTGTGGACATGAGAGCATAAAATGTAATATCAAAACTAACTATCTCTCTTTCTCTCTCTCTCTTTATGTGGTGATATTATTGAGACTAATTAGAAAAAGTAACAATTTCAAAAAACCTCTCTCGCAACTTCAAGAGGAACAATCGTTTTAATGAGACAAATACATAGTTCTTGTAGTGTATGGTTCGTCTTGAACCAAATGATTCGTTCTCCGGTTATGATAAGAGAAAATTGATTCATTTGCTGAATTTTATCCTTCAAAATTTTCTACCATTGAGTTAATGCACATCATCAACTTGATAACTATATTTTGGATGTGCGTTCTGGTGGCCAATTTTCTGAGATTATCGGGGTTAGTGGGCTTGCTAGAAATATGGTTCAGTTGAACAAGTATTGTGTATATCCGTTGTTGTATTTGATCTTGAAGTTAATATTACTTGCAATTAGGGGTGAACAATTCTCGCTTTTTAACCAAAAATCGGTCCGAATTAGTCGTTCATTTCGGTTTTAAACATTACGATTCGGAAATTTTGTTTTCAATTTCAAATTTTTGGTTTTTACGATTCGATTTTCGGATTTAGAATTTTGAACCCGAACCTAACAGAAAACCAAGTTAAAAATAAAATTACTTATATACGTGTGTGTGTGTGTGAGAGAGATTTTTTTTAAAGATTTATTATTTAAACAGGCCCAATTTGCTAAAATGTGAAGACCCCACCCACTTGCCCATGAAACCAAACCGAACTGTTTTAATTCGGGTCGGTTTTGTTGGATTTTTGGTTTTCAAAATTATGGTTTTTGATTTATTTGGTTTTCTCAAAATTGGATTGGTTTGAACCGAACCGATGCTCACCCCTAGTTGCAACCATAACTCTAGAGAGTATTTTCTGCAATAAGAAATATTATACGACTTCATTACGTGACCGATTGGGAGATGAGATGATGGATAATTGTTTGATGGTATATATTGAAAGAGACGTATTGGATGTGTCATTTGACAATGGAGATATTATTCAGTATCTTTAAGATATGAAGTCTGTTTTACTGTCAAAGAAATAAATTATTTAGTGAGTGTAATAGTTTATGACATTTGATATCAATATATAATATTTTTAGGGTTATAAATATATTTATTATTTTTTAATATTAAGATGAGAATTATAGCTACACCACTGAATATAATCTCCTCGGTAACCACAAGAGCCACTCGAGTTCAGAATTTGCTAATCAAAGTTACAATCCTACAAATTTACCAACTAAACAATCTTTTAGTGTCTAGCACTTGTAGCGCAAATGATCAAAAGCAGCATGAACATCAGGGGGAGCCCTTAACCTTTTATAGACTAGTTATAAACTGTAAACAACAAGATAACAAGACAATGAAACAGAAAATTGAAAACTTGGGAGTCTGTCGTCTTTGGTCCTATAAGCATACCTATTGATTACTATATAGAACTTTTTTTTTACAAATTTACAGTATATATTAGTTTGACCCTCTAATGTACATATTATTATATATTTAGAGGTTGCAAGTTCAAACCTTACCTTTTACACATTATTATATATTTTTACATATTTTAGAAATCTTTTATATATAATATTTTGCTTCCTCTCTTGTAACAATTTGAAAATATTGTCTTTATTTTTTTGCTCATTCTTGTTTGAGTTTTATTATATTTTTTGCTATTGAAGTCCAATTAACATGACAACTTTAAAGATTTCTATATGTAGTAGCACGGTCCCTCCATAATTTTCATCATGGCTCCGCCCCTGGACATCTATGTCGAGTAAAAAAAAAAATCTTTTTACAAGTATACATGTATAATCAAATGTAGGTCATATATACAAACATTATTTAAAATAAATACTTACATTAACTTTCCATATATATGTTTCGTGAGTATTATATGTACTATTTCTATTTTAAAACTAATTACACGGACTATTCCTCTTTTTCATATAAAAAAATTACATAGGGGTAGTTTAGTGTTAACGTAAAATGTGTGACAATGTATTTAAAATCTTCGCCAACGAACTGCAGTATATGACATACAGTTTCATACATGCATACATACATACGTACTTACACACAAAATTGTACATTAGGAGTATATACATGCAAATAGCACTACTACACAGAGAGGAACAAACGTTCTCTGGCCAGCCTGTAGATTGGGAAGGCATGCATGCAGCATGAACAGTGGTGAGGGAGAGAGGAACCTTTCCTGATCGAGTTGGCAGAAAGGAATCTATGCGGGAGAGGAGAGGAGAGCCATCTCAATCTCTCTTTTTTGCATGCAATCTGACAGACCCCACTTGTGTTTGTTCCTCCAGCAGCTGATCCCCTGTATATATATGGATTGGTCTAGTTTTGTATTTAATTGGTCATGTGACTTGGCTCAAACTATTGCAAGTGAAGTCCCCAGTTACAGTGACTTACAACAGTGAGTTTGAGAGAGAGAGAGAGAGAGCGCCAACGTGCCATTCCTCCAAATAGGAATCATCAAATCATGTCCATATGATGCAAAATTGAATTTAAAATACCATCTTGACTCTTATCTATTCAGCTCTTTTGACTCTGCCTGAGAAAGCATGGCATGGGGTATGTTTATCTTGTCCTTGGGAAAGAAGCACGAAAACCATTTCTCAAATTAAGAATACATATGAGAGAATCGAGTAATACAATGTAAGAACCAAACACCAAAATACAATCCACGCAGACACAGAATTTTTAACGTGGAAAACCATTGCGAAAAAAAATTACGGGACCATCGGAGTCCAACCCTTGAGAAGTCTTCATTAATGAAATAAAGGAGTACACTCTCTACAAACTTCTCCTGATCCAACACGGATCCTCACAACACTTGGAAGCAAAAAATATTGATTACAAGGCCAGGAAGAACAAAGACGACGAGTAGAGATTACCCGAACACGATCCTCCTTAAAAAATGGCCTTCAATCCTCCTTCTTCTCTTCCAAAGTTGCAATGGCACTCTTGCCTCCTTCCTCTCTCTTTTTCTCTCCGTTGTATGTGATTAGGGTTAGGAAAAACCATATGTAAACCCCCTAATCCCGCAGCGAAATCTGGACCGTAGGATACGATCCAACGGTGTAAAAAATATCTTGAAATTAAGCTCAGCCCGACGACACAGAGTTCGGCCAGAACTCTGTGTGGTCGAGCCAGAACTGTTCTGGACACCATGGGACCGAACTCGGCCCGAGTTCGGCCTCTCCTGTTCCAGAAGGTTGTATGGTGGCTCCCGAGCTTCTTCTCCATCTCCGATTAGCCTCGTCACCTTCCCGAGCTTCTCTGACACACAGACGACGCTCGTTGCACTCCGGGGTGTTCTCCACATAGGTTGGGAACCCCACCCACACCAAAATATCTCTCCCTTCACAACTATGTGGAGGAGATCGTCATTCCGACGATCTGCCTGCAGAACTTAAACTTTTTCTTTGGTAGAACCTTGGTGAACATATATGTTCTGTTATCATCTAAATGAACCTTCTCAAGCTCCGTCTTTCTTCTCAACCACATCCCCTATCCAATGATACCGAGACTCGATATTCTTGGACCGGCTATAAAAGGTTTGATTCTTCACAAGGTGAATAGCACTCTGACTATCGCAAAGCAAAGTATACTGCTCTTGCTTCAGCCACATTTCCTGCAACAGCTTTTTCATCCAAAGCAACTCCTTGCAAGCCTCCGAAGCCGCATTGTACTCCGCCTATATCGTCGACAAGGCAACACATTTCTGCAACCGTGACTGCCATGATACCGCTCCTCCAGCAAACATCATCACATAGCCCGAAATCGATCGCCTCGTGTCTACATCTCCAGCCATATCAGTGTCGGTATATCCAACCAGCTTCGACTCGTCACCACCAAAAGAAAGTCTCCAATCGGCAGTGCCCTGAAGATATCTTAGAATCCACTTAACCGCAATCCAATGTACCCTTCCAGGATTTGAAAGATACCTGCTGACTGTGCCAACTGCATGAGCGATGTCTGGCCTCGTACACACCATAGCATACATAAGGCTTCCCACAGCTGAGGCATATGGAACCCGCTCCATATCTTTTTTTTGTCCTCGGTAGATGGACACTGCTCCTCAGTGAGCTTAAAGTGGGCCGCAAGGGGATAACTAACTTTCTTCGACTCGTCCATCCCGAAACGCTGAAGTACCCGGTGGATGTACTTCTTTTGGGACAAGTGTAGCAACTTGGACTCTCTCCCTCGGCTGATCTCCATCCAAAGAATAGTCTTTGTTGCGTCCAAATCCTTCATAGAGAAGGCCGCGCCCAGTTGACGCTTCAACTACGCTATCCTAATGGCATTCCGACCCACTAATAGCATATCATCAGCATAGAGCAATAAAATGATAAAATTATCCTCGGCAAAGTACCTCACAAATACACAATGGTCCGACGTCGTCCGTGCATAACCATGCTCCCCCATAAATGACTCAAACTTTCTGTACCACTGTCTCGGAGCCTGCTTCAGACCGACCATACAAGCTCTTCCTCAACCGGCAGACCAAATGTGACTTGTCCTTCTCACAGAATCCCTTTGGCTGCTCCATATACAACTCCTCCTCAAGATCACCGTAGAGGAATGTGGTCTTCACGTCCATCTGCTCGACCTCCAAGTCGAAACTGGCTGCCAATGCTAGCACCACCCGAATAGACGACTGCTTGACGACCGGCGAAAAGATCTCATCATAATCCATGCCTTTTCGCTGATCGTAGCCTTTAACTACCAGCCTCGCTTTGTACCGAGAGCGAGTAGCATCATTCGTCTGCTTCACTCTAAACATCCATCGATTCTTTAAAACCTTCTTGCCCTTTGGCAACCGTACCAGCTCGTAACTAGAATTTGCATACAAGGAACCCATCTCCTCCTGCATTGCCTGCATCCACTCCCACCTTTGTTCGTCTTCCATAGCCTCTGCAAAGCTTTCGGACTCTCTCCCGTAAGTCAGTAGCACATACTCACTCGATGAGTATCTCGTAGATGGTTGACGATCTCTGTCGCTCCTTCTCAATAGAGCCATTGGTGCTGGCTGTATACCAACAACCTCCTCCCCTTCAGGAACTGCCTCCCCGACATGCTCATCCTCTTGAGGGACATCCTGACCATCATCAGCATGCTGATGATCAAGGTTGGGAGCAACTCCATGTACTGGCTCCCCCATAACTTGAACCTCTGCGATGTCCTCTGGAAACTATTCGATGCAAAATGACTCTAACTCAGGCAATTTCTCTGCCTCAGAAGGCGTCTCAAAATCCTGAGTGTTGGTCATTGTCTGATCCTCGACGAATACCACGTCCCTGCTTCTGTAGAGCTTTTTTTTTCCACTGGGTCGTAGAGTCTATAGCCAAACTCATCCCGACCGTAGCCGATAAAGACGCATCGCCTCGTCTTCGGCTCAAGTTTGGACCTCTTGTCCTTCGGTACATGCACGAAGGCCTTACAATCAAACACTCGCAGGTGATTGTATGGCGGCTCTTTGCCGTACCATACATTATTAGGCACATCACCCTGCAAAGGAGCACTAGGAGATAAATTAATAACATAAGCAGCTGTGAGAAGAGCCATACCATAATAACTGCCTGGAAAATTTGCTTCTAACAGCAAATACCGCACCCTCTCCATCAGTGTCCTGTTTATGCGCTCCGCTACACCATTGAGCTGAGGTATCTTGGGCGGAGTATTCTGGTGTCGTATCCCTTGCTCTCTGCAATAAGCATCAAGGTACTAATGTATTCGTCGTCGTTGTCGGACCGAACACACAATAACTTCTTGCCCGTCTCTCTTTTAACAGAGGCCTGAAACTCTTTGAAAGTGGGCAGCACCTGATCCTTGGTCTTTAAGGTATAGACCCAAACCTTCCTGGAACTGTCATCAACAAAAGTTACAAAGTAAGAAGCACCACCAATAGATTTTACCTTTATAGGATCGCAGACATCCGAGTGAATCAACTCGAGCAACGCCGGCTTCCTTGAACTTGGGTGACTTTAGAAAGTTACCCTATTTGGCTTCACAGCTAAGCAGTGCGTGCACTTCTCCAACTTTGTAGACTTGAGCCCTGGAATCACCTTTCTGTTCATCAAGTAGCTAATCCCCTTCTCGCTGATATGGCCAAGCCGCCTGTGCTACAAATCGGTAGACGCATCAGAAACTGCGTTCACCTCTTGTGTCCCCTGTGTGCTCCCCTCTATATAGTAGAGACCGGACTTCTTGCTTCCTCTGGCAATCACCTTCGAACCTCTAAAAAGCTTTCCTTGACTATTTTCGAAGAGACTGAAGAATCCCTCGTCATCCAACCTTCCAACCGACACCAGATTGATAGACATGACGAACATCTTTGAGAACAAGAACTGCACCCGTCTTCGTCCTCAAATGCATATCTCCAATGGCAACCACCTTCGACACATCTCCATTGCCTATCTTCAACACTCCACAGTCGTCTATCGTGTAAGTGGCAAATAGTGCCTTGTTATAAGATACGTGCACTGAAGCCCCTGAGTATACCAGCCAAGAATTGTTATCGCAGACGAGGTTTGCGATAACCTCATTACCTACAACGATCACATCGTCTCCATGTATCGAGATCGCCGCTGTAGTTTTATCATCTTGCTTCCCTTTGTCGCCATTCTTCTCTCTCTTCCAAGCAAAACAGTTGCGCTTGATGTGGCCCTTCTTGCCACAATGGTAATAATCCGAGTCCTCGTACCGACCCTTAGACTTCCTCCTGCTCGTGTCTCTGCAACCACCTGAACCCCCTGCTTTTGCCCCTTCTGCGGCTCTCTGAAACTAACGCCTCTGAGTGGTGGGATGTGGATGAAGTATCCTGAGAACGTCTCCGCATCTCTTCATTCAGCACCCCGCTCTTGGAAAACTCTAGACTGACCACACCTTTTGGAGCAAAAGCGATCATAGATACTCGTACGGTCTCCCACGAGTCTGGCAATGTACACAGCAGCCATAGTCCCTAGACTTCGTCGTCGAACTTGACTCACATCGAAGATAGCTGGTCAACCACGTCCTGGAAATCACTCAAGTGATCCGTAATAGACGCCCCATCTTTGTACCGCAGACCCATCATCATCCTGATCAGGAACAACTTGTTTATCCGGTCTTCTTCGCATACAAAGATTCCATCTTATCCCATAACGTCTTCGTGTGCTCAATATTGGCAACGTGGTTGTACACGTTCTTGTCAATGAACTACCTGATATATCCGCACACCTGTATGTGCTCGAAATTCCAGACCTCCTCGGATTTATCAACTGGCCGCTCGGAAGCAAATACGGGCAGATGCAGCTTCTTGAAAAATAGCAAATCTTTCATCTTGCTCCGCCAATAATGATAGTTGGTACCGTTCAGGTTCACCATGTGGACCGGCTTCATGTCCATCTCTCCTCTCTAGTTTTTCTGTCAACTCCTGTCACCCTTCTGAATTCCAGAACCTGGCTTTGATACCACTTTGTTGGGAAAGAAGCGCGAAAACTTTTTCCCAAACTAGAGAGTACCTGTGAGAGAACCGAGCAATACAACGCACAAACCAAATACCAAAACACAATCCACGCAGACACAGAATTTTTGACGTGGAAAACCCTTGTAAAAAAAACTACGGGACAATCGCTGTCCAACCATTGAGAAGCCTTCACTAATGAAATTAATAAAGGAGTACACCCTCTACAAACTTCTCCTGATCATGGATTCCCACAACACTTGGAAGCAAAAAATATTGATTACAAGGCTAGGAAGAACAAAGACGACGAGTAGAGATTACCCGAACACGATCCTCCTTAAAAAATGGCCTTCAATCCTCCTTCTTCTCTCCCAAAGTTGCAATGGCACTCTTGCCTCCTTTCTCTCTCTTTTTCTCTCCGTTGTATGTGATTAGGGTTAGGAAAAACCATATGTAAACCCCTTAATCCCGCAGCAAAATCTGGACCATAGGATATGATCCAACGGTGTAAAAAATACCCTGAAATTAAGCTCAGCCTGACGACACAGAGTTCGGCCAGAACTCTGTGTGGTCGAGCCAGAACTGTTCTGGACACCATAGGACCGAACTCGGCCCGAGTTCGGCCTCCCTTATTCCAGAAGGTTGTATGGTGGCTCCCGAGCTTCTTCTCCATCTCTGATTGGCCTCGTTACCTTCCCGAGCTTCTCTGACACACAAACGACGCTCGTCGCACTTCGGGGTGTTCTCCACATAGGTTGGGAACCCCACCCACTCCAACACAGTTTTATACCATGCATACGTTTTAGAGTTTAACTATTCATGCGTGTGCATGTCATGGACAACTTTTGTACAAAATTTTGTTCCTTGAACTATTGTCATAACATCGGTCCCGGGTAGCCCTAGGGCGAACGGTACTTACATACTAGCATGGGGTGATTTGGGGCCTTCAGTGGGGGTTAGGTCTACCCGAATTGGAAGGATATCCATCTAACTAGAAGTCCGAGATGACGTGTCGTTAGTGACCTTATAGTTAGGCTGCAAGCTAATGTTTGCTGCTTGCAGGCCTAGTAACTTGATGTAGGAATGGACACTTGACAAATTTATATGTTTTTTGAAGGCTCATGAATGTCTTGTGCAAGGACACGCTTATGACACACTATTATATTATGAATGTTATTGTTGTATTGACATGGAAGTAAGATCAACTTGTTGCGTGACACTTCTATGCTTATATATGGACACATGTATGCTCGTGAATTGTTAACTAATCCTAAGAAAATATTAGAAAGACCACATATTATTTGCTTGCACTCACTCAATTAATGTCTTAGTTTTAGTTGAGTTTGCTAGAGGACACTCACCAGTACACAATATTATACAGACCTCCTCCCAGTTTTGTAGGTGTGAAGAGTAGCTTGGATGGTTTTGAGGCATCGAAGAGTTTGTTGAGCTAGCTGGAGCTTGTCATGCAAAGATGTGATTTTCTGTTATAAAGGACATAATGTATGGAACATCATTGTTTGTATAGTCCTTGAGTTGTAAGCCTTGCGGTATGTTTTATTGTATTGAGAAAGAGTACTTGTAATCAAGTTGTTCTTTAGCTTCAGGCCGTTGTAATTCGGATGTAATATTATCAATGAAGAAATTCATTTTTGTATATTATATGTCTCTGTTTTTTTTCGATGTGATGACTTGTCCTTGAGATGTTTTTGATCGATCGTGTTTGGTGATTGTCTTATACAAGTGCAATTTAGGCTTATATGAATTCACACTTAGTGGTGACTTTTGTTCCTGCGGGATCGCGGTATGACAACTAATTCATGATATTTAAGTTTCTTTAGGGGTGGATCATAATAATTCATTTTTATTATGAAATTTGGGACAACCCTATAAGTTTTCTATCTATTTAGTCCTTTCTTCAATTTTCTTTCTTACCAATCCTTAAATCCTAGTATACCCGTATACTCCCCATATTTATACATACTTATGTATGATTATTTTTGTGGACTATAATAAGGGGGACGAAAGAAAAGTAAAAAAAAAAAACACTTTTGATACGTGTCAAAATCTAGTGGCTCCCTTTCCCACATTCTTATTTTTCCTATTTACCCCCATAAAAGTGATGATTATCTAAAAGAGCATGTGCATAATGCAATTAGTTAAGAGCATGTGCATTAATCCCCCAACATGTATGCACGAGGATGAATCAATATAGTAGACTCTTAAACATGCAATTCAGTAAGGTTATATGTACTTTGAGCTTTCATATGAAAATGTGAGGGAAATGGTTTGGTACCATGGAATAGTTTGGAAATAGTTTAGGACCAATGGATCGCCAATAGTGATAACCCTAATAGAATGTAAAATTATGAGCATACTGAAAATGAGATAGAGTAGACTCTTAAACATTTATGCACGAGGATGATATAATAGAATTTTAAACATGTAATTCAGTAAGATTATATGTACTTTGGGCTTTTATATGAAAACGTGAGGGAAATGGTTTGGTACCATGGAATAGTTTGGAAATAGTTTAGGACCAATGGGTCGCCAATAGTGATATCCCTGATAGAATAAAAAATTATGAGCATACTGAAAATGAGATATACAAGTAGAGATTTGCATTATAATTATATTCAGTTTATATTACCATGAAATATATGATTTGTAGTTAGAGCATACGCATTTTCATGATCATGGACAATTTATGTACAAGTTTTGGCTTTCCTCGAACGTTATACAGGGCCCGGGGACCATATCGGCCTAGAAAAAAAATGTGGAATGTGCTTCAATCATGAGATATTATTGGACCTTTAGTGGGGCTAGCTATTAAGACTAGACGAGCACGTCGTAATAGACTATATATATGTCACGCCCCAGAACCAGAATACTGGCAAGTAGGGACGGACAAGGCCAACTACGTATACCAAAGTACTCCAGTACTCTGAAACAACGTATAAGCTGTATAGATGGGGGTCACTGCTACAAACCAACAGTCAATCCTAGGTCACATAATCCTAGATATCTCAGTCTCAGACAAAAAGTAAGGTACAAGAATATGATCATCATGCATATAAGACAGTAAAGCGTCCCAAACTATAATATATAGATGATCATGAAGCTAATAATACAAAATGAAGAACTAGCAAGACTAAGTAATACATGATCAGCTCTAGCTGCAGTTTAGAAATATAACATCATGTCTAAACCCGTAGGCCGAAAGTCAAGTCCAAAATACGAGCTAAACACGTGCTCGGTGGCTAAACGCCTCAAAAGAATATGTACAGAAAAGAGTGGGTAAGAGAAAGAATACTCACTCAAGTCCCCTGGTGCTCCGGGTGGTCACCATCGATAGGAAGGTCCGGAAGATCCTCAGGCTCCTCAACTAGATCTGGTCAGTGCAAAACCAGTGGGGTCAGAACCCCAATAGCAAGTACCACAAAGGAAGCCAAATTATGAACTAAAACCAGCATGCAATTCATAGCAACGGATAGAGACAGAAATAAGTAAAAGCAAATCTAGACTAGTGCGCTACCAATGCACTTATCCCGAGAATAGGAAAGACAATGAGTAAAGCAACATATAGCATAAGGTAAAGGACATGTGACAGAATGTAAACTGTGTACATGTAAGGAAAAGGAAGCATGTGAACATGAAAGATAAACTAGACATGTGAGCATGTTAAGTAGTCGGGACATGTGAGCATGTTAGATAACTGGAACATGTAAGATAACTAGAACATGTGAGCATGTTAGTAACTGAAACATGTGAGCATGTTAAGTCTATATAGAACAACAAATGATTAGATGACTTAAAAACTATTTTGGAATCCAAGTTACAACCCGTAAACCAAATAAGGACCGGGGTTGTAACCCTTCTCCTGAATAAAACTTTAGTATCTAATCATTTACCGGCAAAAGTAAAGCATAAACAAAGATGTACTGAAAATAAACAAATCTGGACACTGCCTAGACAAACTAGACTAGACTGGACTCCATACAATAGTCACGACCAAGCAATGAGTACGACTTTATACATTAGCTAACTAGGGTTGTCACAATCCTAATTACTAACAAATGCAAGTATGAGAATTCCAAGTCCAGCACCTGACTGCTACTACCTGAATGGTCCAAGCCAAAAAGAAAAGAAGTATAGCAGACACACTGCAGTAAGATACATGTGTCCTAAAAAGGTGCCCCACTCGACGGTGTGCTGGAAGAGTACTCATCATGACAGATAGCTCCAAATTCCAAGGATATATATATATATATAATGCCAAGACCAAAGGGGCAACATGTAACTGGAAAATTCTCAATGATCTAAGTAATCAAGCTAGTTATTTAGTCCTTAACATTTTTCTTGTTGGATTCCGGGTGTGGCATTTTGCAGAATCCATTCTAGACATAAGACATGCAAGACTGGACAAGACAAGCAAGATTGTGCACTACAACAAGCCACAACAAGCCACAACAAGACATGACAATATCAAGACAAGAGTGCGCTACGACGAGCCACTGTCAAGGAGCTAGACATGTACTAGAATCAAGAGTGCGCCATGAAAGGCCACTATCATGTAAGCAAAAAGGACATGTATTATGAGTGCGCCACGATGGGCCACTATCTAGTAAGCAAAGAAGGCATGGCAACAATTATCATAGCTTGTAAGAAAGAATCTATCAAAAGATATATCATGGCATGTGGAAAAGAATAATTAAAGCTAAGAACATTTCATAAAAAAATAATTGAACATGTGCTAGTGTCAAGTGTATATAGGGTGTACAATCATTCTCTAACTATGCAAGATCATCTTATCATGTTAAGAATTCATTACAATCAAAAATAATATCAAAAACGGACAAAAACGGGCAGAAACGGGCAAAAACAGACAAAAATAGCCTAACCGGATTATCCGGCGGATTACTGCGGATAACCGATGGATTTTTCGAAGTGTCACAGCAAGTTTTGTGGTGCAAGTTCGGATTTTCCGACGGATTTTCCGAACCGTCACAGAAAGTTGATTCTTGAAAACTCAAAACTTGTTTCGACCATAAAAACTTCGTTTTAAATCGAAATTCGGATTTTCAAAAGTCAAAATCGCATGAAATTTAATTTCCTACAACATGGGAGTATTAGTTTTCACAAATTCAAAGATTTGATAGATATATACCTCAAAATACTCCAAAAAAGGTTCTTAGGAACCGAAACGAGTTCCGATTTCCACCAAACTCAAAATCTATGTATAAAAGCTTGGTGAGGGCCTCGTATATGCATATGTGACTAAGATCCATGATGGTATCACCAGTATCACTCTTGATACCGAGTTTTCTACTAAGTCAATATTAGATTTTAACAGAAAATCAAAACCTTTGCTTAAACAAGTTTTAAAAACATGCATATATACGAGAATCATAAGGTAAAACAAATTTTACAAAATGATTTTAGAGCAATTCTAAGTATTTACTACCAAGGAAAATAAAATGACAACAAAAATATTTTTGTTCAAGATTTGGCAAGATGTACTTGCCTAGGTTAAGCTCCAAGCCTAATCTTCTACTCCACCACCAAGAGGGGTACAAAACTACACTCTAGACCTCAAGGCCAAGCTCTTGGCAAGCTCCAAGGGAAGAGAAGGGAAGAAGAAATGAAGAGAGAATAAAAAGAGAGAGGAGAGAGAAAGTAAAATGGTATATATATATAAGAGAAAATTAATCTTAGCCGTTGGATCATGATCCATGTCAAAGTCTAGGTCAATCATGGCCATCCAAACAAAACCAAATATCCAATGGGTAATAGGGTACATCTACACTATTCACAAAAATATCTAAATACTATTCATCAAAATATCCAAAATACTATTCACGAAAATATCGAAAATACTATTCATGAAAATATCTGAAATTGAAAATATCTAAAATGTGGAAAATCTGTCTGGACGGTATGCCGTCGGTATACACCGGTATACTGGCGGTATGCCGGCCAAGTAGAAAATCTATAAGTTAGGAATTTTTTTAAAGCATTACGAAAACCAAGAAAATACGAAATACACTACAAAATACGTATCCGTATATAAATACTGATACTGTGAGACGAGTCTCACAACTCTCCACAACTTAAAAATAAATTCCGTCCTCGGAATTTCCTAAATCTAGTCAAGCATGGAAACCAAACCAAAGAGCTGAAAAGTCATGTCAATCAAAATAAAGTATGGCTGGTAAGATAAAGACAACAGTAATATAAGTAAATGCGTAAACAATAACACAACTACAATCAAGAAGGGATGGAGGCATATGAATAAACATGTCTCCTGAGTCAGTTGAGTAGGAGCAGGCCTACGCTGACTTCACAACTTAGATAAAAGTCAATTCTCAAAATAAGCCGGTACCAATGACTTAATCCAAGACATGACTCTACCTAGGACGTATCTTCGTAGTCGAGACATGTGATAAATATCATGTATCTCAAGATACGAAGACAGAAGAGTGAGACGAGATATCCGCCAAATATGTGTAACCCAAAAGATAAATAAGAGTGGAAGAAGAATAGGACAATACCTACAATATGATTGCCCTCGGCCAAAACCTGCTCTAATATACCAAACTCTGCCTGCCCATGCCTCGGAACTGCTATTCTAATCGGCTGTTGGCCCTGCTGCCTCTGTGCCTGGACCTGCACATACTGCTGTGGCCTCTGCTGTTGGAATATCTGGGACTGCGCTGGTAAAGGCCTCTGAGTCTGCTGATGCTGAACCGGTACCTGAACCTTATACTGCTGGACTACTGGGGTAGTTGATGGAATTGGATGTACTGAGGAAGAACTAGCCCTCCGGGGACAAGATCCCATCATATGGTCTGAAGCTCCACAGACCAAACATAACCCATGTGCCCTACGACACTCGGAAAGAACGTGCCCAGGCTTCCCGCAATGAGAACATCCAATAGATGAAGACGACCTCTGCTGCTGAGGTTGCATCTGAGATGACTGCTGAAAGGAAGCTGTTGGAACTGCTCCTGTAGGTGATCCAATCTCCAATGTCCTAACTGCTGGTGCTGGTGCTGACGATTGGGTAGAAGATCCCCTCTGAATGTGAGACCTCTTCTGACCTCCGACTCTATCAACGATCCTCTGCGAGGTGTACTCATGCCTCCTCGCCGCCCTCATCACTGCATCAAAAGTCTAGAACTCATGCTGCTCAACTGCCAGTATGCTATCCAGATGAAGTCCCTGCTGGAACCTCCTCGCCCGGTCCAACTCGGTCGCCACTAAGGAAGGGGCAAATCGACTGAGCCTGCTAAACTCTGCCGCATAGCCGTCGACGGTCCTGCTCATCTGCCGTAAGCCAATAAACCTCTGCTGCAGATCATAACGCGACACCGTATCAAAATAGCGAGTCTGAAACCTCTCGCTAAAATCTGCCCAAGCTATCGGTGCCACAAGAGACAACTCATGAGCCGCCCACCAGTCGCGAGCCAAATCCAAGAGCTGCAACCTGACAACTGCCACACGCTAGCCGGAATCCCTACCGCCTCCAGAATGGCCTCAGTATCCTGAAGCCACGCATCAGACGCAATAGCATCCTCTGTACCATAGAAGTACGGGGGATGGAGGCACCTGAAGCTGCTTGCAGAATTGTAGACTTGAGCACCACATCTATCCAAAGCCGTCTGGACAGAATGGGTGAGAATATCACTCTGACGCTGCTGCGACACCATAAAATCTCTCAGAACATCCACCAGTGCTCGAACAACACCCTCTGGCTACTCTGGCTGAACTGGTACTGCTAGCTGAACAGGAGAAACTGGCGACTCTGCCCTTCGGTCCACTCTAGACTCTGCTTCTGAATGCTGAGGATGCTCCTCATGAACTGGAGAAACTAAGGAACGCTGATCTGCCATCGGCAAAGCCCGTACAGGCCGATCAGAAGGACCAGAAATGGTGCCCCTAAAAGTTTAAGGACACAAGGATTAGGTCGAGGGAACATGAAAGATCAACGATCAAAGCAGATATCAGGTCAAAGATCAGAGGTAAAGAGTAATACGAAGGATATCAATGGAGAAGAATTTATGAATGAGATAACTACCAGCAACCCCCACAATCTGATAAATCAGACCTGCGTGGGCCACCACTGAAACCTATGTCACGCCCCAGAACCAGAATACTGGCAAGTAGGGACGGAAAAGGCCAGCTACGTATACCAAAGTACTCCAGTACTCTGAAATAACGTATAAGCTGTATAGATGGGGGTCACTGCTACAAACCAACAGTCAATCCTAGGTCACATAATCCTAGATATCTCAGTCTCAGACAAGAAGTAAGGTACAAGAATATGATCATCATGCATATAAGACAGTAAAGCGTCCCAAACTATAATATATAGATGATCATAAAGCTAGTAATACAAAATGAAGAACTCGTAAGACTAAGTAATACATGATCAGCTCTAGCTGTAGTCTAGAAATATAACATCATGTTTAAGCCCGTAGGCCGAAAGTCAAGTCCAAAACACGAGCTAAACACGTGCTCGGTAGCTAAACGCCTCAAAAGAATATGTACAGAAAAGAATGGGTAAGAGAAAGAACACCAACTCAAGTCCCCTGGTGCTCCGGATGGTCACCATCGAGATAAAGGTCCGGAAGATCCTCGGGCTCCTCAACTAGATCTGGTCAGTGCAAAACCAGTGGGGTCAGAACCCCAATAGCAAGTACCACAAAGGAAGCCAAACTATGAACTAAAATCAGCATGCAATTCATAGCAATGGATAGAGACAGAAATAAGTAAAAGCAAATCTAGACTCGTGCGCTACCAATGCAGTTATCCCGAGAATAGGAAAGACAATGAGTAAAGCAACATGTAGCATAAGGTAAAGGACATGTGACAGAATGTAAACTGTGTATATGTAAGGAAAAGGAAGCATGTGAACATGAAAGATAAACTAGACATGTGAGCATATTAAGTAGTCGGGACATGTGAGCATATTAGATAACTGGAACATGTAAGATAACTGGAACATGTGAGCATGTTAGTAACTGAAACATGTGAGCATGTTAAGTCTATATAGAACGACAAATGATTAGATGACTTAAGAACTATTCTGGAACCCAAGTTACAACCCGTAAACCAAACAAGGACCGGAGTTGTAACCCTTCTCCTGAACAGAACTTTAGTATCTAATCATTTACCGGCAAAAGTAAAGCATAAACAAAGATGTACTGAAAATAAACAAATCTGGACACTGTCTAGACAAACTAGACTAGACTGGACTCCATACAATAGTCACGACCAAGCAATGAGTACGGCTTTATACATTAGCTAACTAGGGTTGTCACAATCCTAATTACTAACAAATGCAAGTATGAGAATTCCAAGTCCAGCACCTGACTTCTACTACCTGAATGGTCCAAGCCAAAAAGAAAAGAAGTATAGCAGACACACTGCAGTAAGATACATGTGTCCTAAAGAGGTGTCCCACTCGACGGTGTACTGGAAGAGTGCTCATCATGACAGATAGCTCCAAATCCCAAGGATATATATATAATGCCAAGACCAAAGGGGCTACAGGTAACTAGAAAATTCTCAATGATCTAAGTAATCGAGCTAGTTGTTTAGTCCTTAACATTTTTCTTCTTGGATCCCGGGTGTGGCATTTTGCAGAATCCATTCTAGACATGAGACATGCAAGACTGGACAAGACAAGCAAGATTGTGCACTACAACAAGCCACAACAAGACATGACAATATCAAGACAAGAGTGCACTATGACGAGCCACTGTCAAGAAGCTAGACATATACTAGAATCAAGAGTGCGCCATGACAGGCCACATCATGTAAGCAAAAAGGACATGTATCATGAGTACGCCACGATGGGCCACTATCTAGTAAGCAAAGAAGGCATGACAATAATTATTATAGCTTGTAAGAAAGAATCTATCAAAAGACATATCATGGCATGTGAAAAAGAATAATTAAAGCTAAGTACATTTCATAAAAAAATAATTGAACATGTGCTAGTGTCAAGTGAATATAGGATGTACAATCATTCTCTAACTATGCAAGATCATCTTATCGTGTTAAGAATTCATTACAATCAAAGAAAATATCAAAAACGGACAAAAACGGGCAAAAACAGACAAAAATAGCCTAACCGGATTATCCGGCGGATTACTGCGGATTACCGACGGATTTTTCGAAGTGTCACAGCAAGTTTTGTGGTGCAAGCTCGGATTTTCCGACGGATTTCTGCGAATTTCTGACGAATTTTTCGAACCGTCACAGAAAGTTGATTCTTGAAAACTCAAAACTTGTTTCGGCCATAAAAACTTCATTTTAAATCGAAATTCGAATTTTCAAAAGTCAAAATCGTATGAAATTTAATTCCCTACAACATGTGATTATCAGTTTTCACAAATTCAAAGATTTGATAGATCAATACCTCAAAATACTCCAAAAAAAGGTTCTCGAGAACCGAAACGAGTTTCGATTTCTACCAAACTCAAAATCTATGTATACAAGCTTGGTGAGGGCCTCATATATGCATATGTGACCAAGATCTATGATGGTAACACCGGTATCACTCTTGTCACGCCCCAGAACCAGAATACTGGAGAGCGGGGGCAGACATAGCCAGCTACGTATAATGAAATGGAATCCACTCCACTATACGGTCACGGCTGTCTAGATATATGAGGGTTTATCTACAAGCCACTAGTCTCTTAAGATCAATAACAAGCCTAGTGTCTCAATCACAAACAAATAAGTAAATATTATAAGATGTAAGATCACCAAATATACAATAGTAAGGCGTCCCAAACATTACATATCCAGCTGATCATGAAGCTAGTCGTTACAAAATGTGAGGACTAGCAAGAGTTTAGTCATACATGATCAACCCTAGGTTGCCAATCATGTTACAGCCCGTAGGCAGACAGTAAGTAAAAATGTACACGAGCTAACACTGGCTCGGCGGCTAAACGCCTCAAAAGAATAATTTTACAATAAAGTGGGAGAGCCAAAAATAACCCACTCGTTGCCAGGATTCCGTCTAGTGGTCACCATGTGGCTGAAGATTCGGTAGATCCTCTGGAGCTGCTCTGGTATCTGGCCATACAAAACCAGCTGGGTCAAACTCCAGAAAGAGCAAGTGCCACAAAGGAGGCTTCACTTAGGAACTAAAACCAGCAATCAGCAAAAAAGTAATAATATAAAATAAAGACAACAATTAAGAAAAACAGGACAGGTGATATACGATGGGATAACCATGGGACTATTCAGATAGCCAGGTTACAACCCGTAAACCAAACAAGGACCGGGGTTGTAACCCTTCGTCTGAACCGAACTTGGTTTCTCCCACCATTTATCGGCAGGATAAATTAAGAAATCGGGACATGTATTAGTCTTGATATTGAATTAAAGTAAAGCACGAGTAATCATGTCATGTCATAACCTTATACAGGGTCGGAACGAGACAAGGCGGGACTAGACTCCATCCAATCAATCACGGCCAAGCAAAGAGTACGGCTTGATAGTTAACTAACTAGGGTTATCACAGGCCTAATTACTAGCAAGATGCAGTGAGATTATTCCACAGCCACAAGCCCTGCAGACCATCCAGGCGATCCAGACGCAATTAGAGTTGAATTCAAGTGGGTACATCGTCCAGAAAATGCATGTACCCTTAGGTGACTTAAAGAGTGCAACACATGACAGTGTGCTGGAAATGTGTCCTACTCGACGGCAGGCTACAGATCCCAAGTGGGGCACCCAGATAACGGGATTGCCTGTAGCTGGGAAATCTCTTCTTGACTACTGGATTTATTCTAGTTGTTAGCCTTAGTTGATTTCAGTGGGTACCCCTGACCGTGGTACTCAGGGGTCCCTGTCCTAGACATGATGCAAGACAAGACGGGTTCATTTGTACAAGCACAATCGTCCACGGTGTCCAAGTTATTCAATCTTGTCAAGTCGTGTTAGCCGTCGCAACATCATTTCGAGAAGTATCATGTCAGGTTCATCATGTCAAGAGTGCGCCACGGCGGGCCACTATCAAGATTTATCATGTCAAGTTTGTCAGGTCAAGTTATCATGTCAGGAGTGCACCACGGCGGGTCACTATCAAGTCATGCCATTTATCAGGGAGGGAAGAAACTTGTGCAATTAAAATAATAATATACTATAATATATATATATTCTTGAAGCCAAGGAGAAACTCTACAACTTTTATGTTGGGAGTGGGAAGAAATTCGGACCACAATTCAGACAAATAAAACATTAAACAATCAAAGTGGGACCCATGCGGTCCAAAAGTGGGAGGGATCCCATGCGGCCAGAAAACAATAAGTAGGCCATAAAATCAAATAAGACAAAAGACAGTGGGACCCTCATTAAATGCAAACTCCCACTTCAGCAAGCAAGTCAACTAAAAAGCTATGTGGGACCCCCACAATTAATACAATTAAGAAAAGGTACATGTGAACCCTTAAATTAATAGTTCACGTGGCCAAAATATTAAATAGTGGGGGAAGGGAGCCTATGCGGCTCACCTTAGATTCCATGTAAAATTTCCACATACAAACAATAATATTATTTAACGGCCAGAGGCCATGCGGCTCTTGCACCAAGCAATTATTAAGGCTGTAAATGTCTATGCGGCTCACCCTCACAATTGCTTGCATGAAAATACAAAATGCAACAAATATTAAATAATTCCTTATGCGGCTCCACTTGATTCATGTATTAACGGCAGCAAAAGACCAAGCCTTATGCGGCTCTCTCCCCAGGAAAGTAAAGAAAAGGTACATTAGGAAAAGACAAGCATTGCTTAAAAAGGCCTAAAGTGCATTGAATATAGGTTAAAATGCATAGAGTGTATTGTGTATGGACCATAATGCATATAATGCATGGAATAGGGGTGAGCATGCGGCTGGCATGCTCTTCATGCGGCTTCAAGGTTTTACATGCGGCTGAAATTGGAAGGTGCATTAAATGCATACTATTAAATATTAAGGACCAAAATGCAAAAAGGCATTTAAAGCACATAAAATCTTATGCGGCTAGCCTTTCCAAGGGATGGCCTTAAATACATAACTATTGAAAGTTAAGGGCCAAAATGCAAAAAGAAGCATTTAAAGCACATGAATCAATGCTTCCCATGCATCCTGGAGAAAGGCTTTAAATAATATGTTTACAAAGTGCATTAAAAGAATCATGATGCAAAGCATTTATTTAATGCTTCTAATGATGTATGCGGCTGCAAAGCATTACATTTAATGCTTAAATTGCTATGCGGCTTGGACAAGCATTACATTTAATGCTTAAATGCTATGCGGCTTGGACAAGCATTGAATTAATGCTTTACATGCGGCTGGTGTTCAACAATACATAAATTGCAAATTCTCATGCGGCTGGCTTATAAATGCTATCATGTCAGGAAGCAATTAATGCTGTCACGCCCATGCGGTTAAGCAAGATTCCTGCGGCCAAACAATTGTAAGCCAGCAACAATTTGTTGCCAACTGAGGAGGAGTTCATGGAAAATACCATGGCTTCTCCACACCACCCACTTTCCTACAGGTGTCCAAATTTGGACTTCCATAGGTCAAAATGGGGTAGAACGAAATTCTCTACCACATGGAACCATCAACTAGCAAAAATATGCAAGTGTGATGGATCAAAAGTCCTGGAAACCAAAAATACCACAAGGCTAGATCTACAAAATTTTAACCATGGAAATGAAAAATGACAAGTACTAAAGTGGTTTAGAAACACATGAGGAAGACAATGGAACAATAAAAATGGGGTTCCTCCATGAAGCAAGATGCACTTGCCTAAGCTCTCCACTCTCTCCTGGTAGGTGAAGAGTAAAGATGGAGAAGATGAATGAGTAATAATGGAAAAGAGAGAGTGGGATAGATATTTATGGTGGGAGTGGTGGTAGGTGGGAGTGGTTCTCCATAAAAAAACCAAACCAAGCCAAACCCACTAAACCGAATCAAACCAAGCCAATGCAATGCCATGATGAACCATGCAAATGCAACTTGCAAAAATAAAAAAAATCCAAGGCTAACTTAATTATGACAAACCAAGAATACGAGCCCGAAATACGTACACATATTTCCAATACGTGATACGAACTACGGGCATTACAACTCTACCCATATTAAAAGAATTCCGTCATCGGAATTTAATCAAGAGGTTAGAGTGGCAAGGGCAAGCTATACTCATCACAGGCAAGCTATACTAAGCAATCAATCATGTAATCATGTATGTAAGCAAGGAATTCGAAGGCACGAGAAAGAGGAAAGATATCCTGCTAGGAACCTCTCTGCCGGTTCTGGATCTGAGCTTGGACCTGGGCATACTGCTGGGGTCTTTGTAGCTGGAAGGCTAGGGCCTGAGGCGGCAATGGCCTCGGAGGCTGGTACTGCTGCTGAAACACTTGGTCCTGAGGCGGCAATGGCCTCGGCAAGGGATACTGCTGCTGCTGCTGCTGGACTGGGGCTGGTCCCCTTACCGAGGGACTAGTCTGGGCCGATGATGAACTGGCCCTATTCGGACAGGACCCTATCTTGTGGTCCGGTGCCCCACAAGCCAAACACAATCCCTGTGCTCTGCGACACTCCGAAACAACGTGTCCTGGCTTCCCACAATGAGTGCAGCCCATTACGGAAGACTGCTTCTGCTTCGGTTGCTGAGGGGACGTGACCGACGTCACTGAAGCTGCCTGCCTCGGAGTTCCAATTGTTAAAGCCCTGACTGCTGGGGCTGGTGCTGTCGACTGGGTCATCTGGCCGTGAGATCGCTTTCGACCTCCGGTCCTGTCCACTATCCTGTAGGAGGTATACTCGTGCCTCCTAGCTGCCATCAACACTGCATCAAAAGTCTGATGCTCAAACTATTCCACTGCTAACAAAATCTCGAGGTAGAGCCCCTGCTGGAACCGCTGGGCTCTGTCAAATTCGGTCGCCACCAAAGTGGGAGCAACCCGACTAAGCCTGGAGAACTCGGCCGCATATCCATCGACCGTTCTGCCTCCTTGCTTCAGATTGGTGAACCTGGTCTGTAGATCGTACCGAGCCACCGCATCGAAGTACTTAGTCTGGAATCTCTCTCTGAATAGTGCCCATGGAATAGGGGCCACTAATCCCATGGCCTGTGCTGCCCACCAGCTGCGGGCAAGATCCAATAACTGTAGACGCACCACGGCCACCTTCTCATCTTCCAGGGTCTTGGCTGCCTCTAGAATGACTTCAGTATCCTGGAGCCACGCGTCAGCAGCAATAGCATCTTCACTACCATCGAAGAATGGAGGGTTCAGGCGCTTGAAACTGTTCGCTGTACTGTTCCTTGGATGACCGTCTCTGTTCAAAGCATCTGCCACTGCCTGTTGCAAGGCATCTCCTCAACGATCTTGGAAAGCTAACAATATCCTGATGAGACCTACCAAAGTACCATCATCAGGCTCTGCAGGCTGGACTGGCTGAACTGGCGGCTCTCCTCCAGTAGGTACGACTCGGGAGGCTGCTCCTGAGTGCTGGACCTGATCTTCTGGTTGCTGATGGTCCACGGGAGACGCTCCGCCTTGCTGATCGGCAGGTCCAGGTTCAATGCCGCTGAAGAAGACGACATAGGAACAATAAGGAAGGACCAGAAAAGATCAACGATTACAAGAATGTGATCAGGACAAGAATTTCAGGAATCAAGAGGATATGAGCAGAGATCAAGGGCGAGTACTGATTGAGACATCTATTCGGTAAACCCTCACATATCTTGATTTACAAGACCTGCATGGGCCACCACTTAAACCATGTCACGCCCCAGAACCAGAATACTGGAGAGCGGGGGCAGACATAGCCAGCTACGTATAATGAAATAGAATCCACTCCACTATACGGTCACGGCTGTCTAGATATATGAGGGTTTATCTACAAGCCATTAGTCTCTTAAGGTCAATAACAAGCCTAGTGTCTCAATCACAAGCAAATAAGTAAATATTACAAGATGTAAGATCACCAAATATACAATAGTAAGGCGTCCCAAATATTACATATCCAGCTGATCATGAAGCTAGTCGTTACAAAATGTGAGGACTAGTAAGAGTTTAGTCATACATGATCAACCCTAGGTTGCCAATCATGTTACAGCCCACAGGCAGACAGTAAGTAAAAATGTACACGAGCTAACACTGGCTCGGCGGCTAAACGCCTCAAAAGAATAATTTTACAATAAAGTGGAAGAGCCAAAAATAACCCACTCGTTGCCAGGATTCCGTCTAGTGGTCACCATGTGGCTGAAGATTCGGTAGATCCTCTGGAGCTGCTCTGGTATCTGGCCATACAAAACCAGCTGGGTCAAACTCCAGAAAGAGCAAGTGCCACAAAGGAGGCTTCACTTAGGAACTAAAACCAGCAATCAGCAAAAAAGTAATAATATAAAATAAAGACAACAATTAAGAAAAACAGGACAGGTGATATACGATGGGATAACCATGGGACTATTCAGATAGCCAGGTTACAACCCGTAAACCAAACAAGGACCGGGGTTGTAACCCTTCGTCTGAACCGAACTTGGTTTCTCCCACCATTTATCGGCAGGATAAATTAAGAAATCGGGACATGTATTAGTCTTGATATTGAATTGAAGTAAAGCACGAGTAATCATGTCATGTCATAACCTTATACAGGGTCGGGACGAGACAAGGCGGGACTAGACTCCATCCAATCAATCACGGCCAAGCAAAGAGTACGGCTTGATAGTTAACTAACTAGGGTTATCACAGGCCTAATTACTAGCAAGATGCAGTGAGATTATTCCACAGCCACAAGCCCTGCAGACCATCCAGGCGATCCAGACGCAATTAGAGTTGAATTCAAGTGGGTACATCGTCCAGAAAACGCATGTACCCTTAGGTGACTTAGAGAGTGTAACACATGACAGTGTGCTGGAAATGTGTCCTACTCGACGGCAGGCTACAGATCCCAAGTGGGGCGCCCAGATAACGGAATTGCCTGTAGCGGGGAAATCTCTTCATGACTACTGGATTTATTCTAGTTGTTAGCCTTAGTTGATTTCAGTGGGTACCCCTGACCGTGGTACTCAGGGGTCCCTCTCCTAGACATGATGCAAGACAAGACGGGTTCATTTGTACAAGCATAATCATCCACGGTGTCCAAGTTATTCAATCTTGTCAAGTCGTGTTAGCCGTCGCAACAGCATTTCGAGAAGTATCATGTCAGGTTCATCATGTCAAGAGTGCGCCACGGCAGGCCACTATCAAGATTTATCATGTCATGTTTGTCAGGTTAAGTTTGTCAGGTCAAGTTATCATGTCAGGAGTGCACCACGGCGGGTCACTATCAAGTCATGCCATTTATCAAGGAGGGAAGAAACTTGTGCAATTAAAATAATAATATACTATAATATATATATATTCTTGAAGCCAAGGTGAAACTCTACAACTTTCATGTTGGGAGTGGGAAAAAATTCTGACCACAATTCAGACAAATAAAACATTAAACAATCCAAGTGGGACCCATGCGGTCCAAAAGTGGGAGGGACCCCATGCGGCCAGGAAACAATAAGTAGGCCATAAAATCAAATAAGACAAAAGACAGTGGGACCCTCATTAAATGCAAACTCCCACTTCAGCAAGCAAGTCAACTAAAAAGCTATGTGGGACCCCCACAATTAATGCAATTAAGAAAAGGTACATGTGAACCCTTAAATTAATAGTTCACGTGGCCAAAATATTAAATAGTGGGGGAAGGGAGCCTATGCGGCTCACCTTAGATTCCATGCAAAATTTCCACATGCAAACAATAATATTATTTAATGGCCAGAGGCCATGCGGCTCTTGCACCAAGCAATTATTAAGGCTGTAAATGTCTATGCGGCTCACCCTCACAATTGCTTGCATGAAAATACAAAAGGCAACAAATATTAAATAATTCCTTATGCGGCTCCACTTGATTCATGTATTAACGGCAACAAAAGACCAAGCCTTATGCGGCTCTCTCCCCAGGAAAGTAAATAAAAGGTACATTAGGAAAAGACAAGCATTGTTTAAAAAGGCCTAAAGTGCATTGAATATAGGTTAAAATGCATAGAGTGTATTGTGTATGGACCATAATGCATATAATGCATGGAATAGGGGTGAGCATGAGGCTGGCATGCTCTTCATGCGGCTTCAAGGTTTTACATGCGGCTGAAATTGGAAGGTGCATTAAATGCATACTATTAAATATTAAGGACCAAAATGCAAAAAGGCATTTAAAGCACATAAAACCTTATGCGGCTAGCCTTTCCAAGGGATGGCCTTAAATGCATAACTATTGAAAGTTAAGGGCCAAAATGCAAAAAGAAGCATTTAAAGCACATGAATCAATGCTTCCCATGCATCCTGGAGCAAGGCTTTAAATAATATGTTTACAAAGTGCATTAAAAGAATCATGATGCAAAGCATTTATTTAATGCTTCTAATGATGTATGCGGCTGCAAAGCATTACATTTAATGCTTAAATTGCTATGCGGCTTGGACAAGCATTACATTTAATGCTTAAATGCTATGCGGCTTGGACAAGCATTGAATTAATGCTTTACATGCGGCTGGTGTTCAACAATACATAAATTGCAAATTCTCATGCGGCTGGCTTATAAATGCTATCATGTCAGGAAGCAATTAATGCTGTCACGCCCATGCGGTTAAGCAAGATTCCTGCGGCCAAACAATTGTAAGCCAGCAACAATTTGTTGCCAACTGAGGAGGAGTTCATGGAAAATACCATGGCTTCTCCACACCACCCACTTTTCCACAGGTGTCCAAATTTGAACTTCCATAGGTCAAAATAGGGTAGAACGAAATTCTCTACCACATGGAACCATCAACTAGCAAAAATATGCAAGTGTGATGGATCAAAAGTCCTGGAAACCAAAAATACCACAAGGCTAGATCTACAAAATTTTAACCATGGAAATGAAAAATGACAAGTACTAAAGTGGTTTAGAAACACATGAGGAAGACAATGGAATAATAAAAATGGGGTTCCTCCATAAAGCAAGATGCACTTGCCTAAGCTCTCCACTCTCTTCTGGTAGGTGAAGAGTAAAGATGGAGAAGAAGAATGAGTAATGAGAAATAATGGAAGAGAGAGAGTGGGATAGATATTTATGGTGGGAGTGGTGGTAGGTGGGAGTGGTTCTCCATAAAAAAAACCAAACCAAGCCAAACCCACTAAACCGAACCAAACCAAGCCAATGCAATGCCATGATGAACCATGCAAATGCAACTTGCAAAAATAAAAAAAAATCCAAGGCTAACTTAATTATGACAAACCAAGAATACGAGCCCGAAATACGTACACGTATTTCCAATACGTGATACGAACTACGGGCATTACAACTCTTGATACCGAGTTTTCTACTAAGTCAATATTAGATTTTAAAAGAAAATCAAAACCTTGCTTAAACAAGTTTTGGAAACATGCATATATACGAGAATCATAAGAAAAAATAAATTTTACAAAATAATTTTAGAGCAATTCTAAGTATTTACTACCAAGGAAAATAAAATGACAACAAAAATATTTTTGTTAAGATTTGGCAAGATGTACTTGCCTAGGTTAAGCTCTAAGCCTAATCTTATACTCCACCACCAAGAGGGGTACGAAACCACACTCTATACCTCAAGACCAAGCTCTTGGCAAGCTTCAAGGGAAGAGAAGGGAAAAAAAATGAAGAGAGAATGAAAAGAGAGAGGAGAGAGAAAGTGAAATGGTATATATATAAGTGAGAATTAATCTTAGCCGTTGGATCATGATACATGTCAAAGTCTAGGTCAATCATGGCCATCCAAACAAAACCAAATATCCAATGGGTAATAGGGTGCATCTACACTATTCACGAAAATATCTAAATACTATTCATCAAAATATCCAAAATACTATTCACGAAAATATCGGAAACACTATTCATGAAAATATCTGAAATCAAAAATATCTAAAATGTGAAAAATCTGTCTGGACGGTATGCCGTCGGTATACACCGGTATACTGGCGGTATGCCGGCCAAGAAGAAAATCTATAAGTTTGGAAATTTTTTTTTAAAGTATTATGAAAACCAAAAAAATATGAAATACACTACAAAATATGTATCCGTATATAAATACTGATACTGTGAGACGAGTCTCATAATATATAGTCATTCTTGGTGTCAAAATCACCAAAAATCGTCATGTAGATAGGCTGCTTTGCTAATGATTATTTTACAGAGGTAGTAAGTGTTAATCCTTATTTTGTAGGGATGATCAAGTCAGTCATATGTAAGATGTCATTGTACAAGTGATATGTTCATGTTATATTCTTGTAGGCCTCAAAAATGAAAGTCACGCTGAGTTGATCAGAACAAGTCACGCAGAGTGATCCAAGAAGCAGCACAAAAGATACGCTAAGTTCTGCCTGGCCATCTCCTTTAGAAGTCACGAAGAGACAGCTCAGCCATACGTCAGAATCATAATGACTGACAATACAGCAGTCGAGAAACGTCTCCTCGTATGCCACGTATGCACAGAATTCGAGAGATCATCGCCGTCTTTTGCGTGATTTTCGAAATCTTCCTTAGCAAGACTCACTCTTCACCAAGTTGGCGTGACTTTGGGTCTTATCTTCATTTAATGCGGCTGACAATATAATCAATGTCAGAGATTTTGTGTCAGACAAAGCGTGCCAAATCAAGACAGCTGGCGGTTGGCGTAGATTCTGAACCTTCTCCTTCCTCAAGTTTGCGTGGATTTTTGAGTTATTCTTCTCAAAGCCTGCGTAAATTCTGAAGTATTCTTCTTCAAAGCTTGCGTGAATTTCGCCTTCAACGAGTCTGCGTCAACGAAACTGCGTAGATTTTTGCCTTCAGCAAGACAGCGTGGATTTCATTTCAACTAGAGTACGTGGCAGCCATGCCACCGATCTCTCTCTCGCGTGCCCAGTAACTTGCACACGACCCATGCACTAATGCTATGTGTCCAACAGTTACGGGCCACGTCCAGTAACTAGTCACTAACCCTGCGTGTATTTAGAGTCTGCGTGACTTTTCAAATGCACTAGTGGTGAGGTAGTTATCTTTTCAGTTACTATTTTGACTCTATAAATAGGGTTCTTTTTTTATTCATTGTACAGATACATTGATATCTACTGTCAAAATTTTGAGAAGCTTTTCTTCTTCGCATAGTCCAAAGGATAAAGCGATCGTCTTCTAGTTCGGATTCCTACAGTTGTAATTTTCTCAGATACAAAATAAATAAAGTGAATTTATTTATAGAAAACAAATTGGCGACTCTGCTGGGGAAAACTATCTCCTCTTCTGAGATGGTAACAACTCAATGCGATACTTCGTCTATCGGCTCGACGAAGAAGGTGATGACGATCAAATTCGATCAACTCGCCTATGAAGAAATGCAGCGGGCTAAGGGTGGCAAGCCCACTCCAGCCTCCATTATCACTGCCAAGTCGAAGGGACACTCTGTCTATGTCCCTAAGAATCAGTTGGCAGTCAATGGTGAAGTCTCTGCCACAGTGTCTACTCCTAACACTGGCAAGAACTCCATTGCAAGCAAGCACACTCTTGTGCGCTCGAAGATGACAGTAACTAAAAGTCACGTTGACAGTACTGGCTCCTTAGCTGAATCTGTTCCAGCGTGCAAATTCAATTCTAAAAGTCACGCTGACAGTACTGGCTCTTTAGCCGAATCTGTTCCAGTGTGCAAATTCAATTCTAAAAGTCACGCTGACAGTACTGGCTCTTTAGCCGAATCTGTTCCAGTGTGCAAATTCAATTCTAAAAGTCACGCTGACAGTACTGGCTCTTTAGCCAAATCTGTTCCAGTGTGCAACCCCACATTCAAAAGTCACGCTGACAGTATTGGCTCCTTAGCCAAATCTGTTTCAGCGTGTAATTCTAAAATCAAAAGTCACGCTAACAGCTCTGGTTCTTTAACTAAGTCTGTTTCAGCGTGTATTTCATCAGAGAAGAATAACTCCTTAGTTATCTCTTCTTCTTCACCGAGTTCTACTAGAACTGGGAGTGGTCTTCCACACAAAGTCCCTTCGAAAAGGAATAACTCTTTAGTTGTTTCTTCTGCTCCTGTAGTTTTTACTCCAGGAACAGCTTTGACTGATACTTTTGTTAGTCAAAGGAAAGGAGATGGTCTTTTGACTACTCTTCCTTCTGGACATTCTCTGTCTCAACATCTGAATGAGTCTAAGAAGAAACATTCCTTAATGTCTTCTTCTTTGATTTCTTTAAATTGGGCACAGAATCTGTCCATTAAAGATGGTCTGTTACCAACTCCTAATCAAGGAAGTGGTTTAACTCTTCCTTCTCTGCAAATATCCAGATCAATGGAAGGAAAACTCTATGTTTCCAAAATTAATATGTTACCTTCCACTGATTTAAGAACAAAACTCAGCACTTCTGGTGTTAAGAAACCATACCAATTGGATATGAAGATAAAAGATCCAGATGCAGAGTATGCAAGAAATTATGTGGCTCACATTAATCACTCTTTGTATAATCAAGAGCCATCAAGATCCAAGAACAGGAAGTATATTCCTCAATCTTCACAAATAGATTTACGGGAATATCTTCAACAGAAGAGAAGGAGTAATTCTATATCAAAGGAACATGCTGAATGTGACTTCTATCCAAGAGTCATAATTCAGTGCAGATGTGAATCAACAGTTCAAGACCATGGTAATCATACTGAATGTGACTTCCAGCCAAGAGTCACAATGCAATGCAGATGTCAAAATAAACGACAGTCTGTCTTTAATAGGATTCAGTATAAACCTATGCCTGATGAAGATGAGCCTTTGTTTACCTCTGTCAACATGACTTCTCGGGACACCGGGGGTAGAGTTGATAGTCCAGATGGAGTATATAAAAACACCAGAGCAAGAGTCCTGGCTTCTAGTCAAAGAAATTTGATCCCTGAAATTGATTCTGAATTTCTTGAAGAATCTAACTTCCCACCTCTTCCTACTGGGGGTAATTCTCCTATAGTTGACTTTGATACACGAAGCAATGATTCAGAGCATACAACATCTACCAGTTTATCAATAATCCCTCATACAGTCATGACTTACATGGTTGATGGGAATACTGATGAACCCTCTTCTTCCCTGACTCCTCAAGATCAAAGAATTGCTTCTTTGGAACAGCAAATGAAGTCTATGACTGACACAATGAAGTCAATGTATGAACTCATGACAACTCAGTTGTAAAATCGACAGACTGTATCAGATGCCATACCAGTTGATACTGATATAAGTCCAGTACAAGTTCCTCCAGCAGTACAATCCAATACTCCTGGACCTGCTCAACCAAATCCTAGTCTCTCTGGAGCTGGGGGTAGTGCTTACAATGCTGTTCCTCCTCCTAACTATTCTCTACAAGCCACAACTCCACAATCTTCGGGAGTTGTCTCTGAAGAATTGAAAAATCTCAAAACTCAATTCGAGGCATTCAAACAGAAGGATGGTTTACAAAGGTTAGGCATCAAACAGCCTTATCCGATAGAATAGAAGCAAGTATCATATTCTCCTAAATACAAGCCTCCTACTATCTCATTCTATGATGGAACCACTTCTCCAAGTCAGTTTATCAATCACTTTGAAGTAATGACTGATCAATTACAACCAAGTGATGCCCTCCTTACTCGGGTATTTATTGGATGTCTCAAGGGAACGGCTTATGAATGGTATAGAAGTCTCCCAGATGGGAGTATTACCTCATTTGCTGGTTTCAAATAGATGTTTCTTGAAAGGTTCTATGAAGGGCTTAATGACATGACTATGTCTGCTCTTATTAGAATCAAGCAGAAAAATAATGAATCTACAGAGGAATACATTGAACGGTTTCGAAGAGAAGCTCTGAAGATGCCTCTTGGAACTCCTGATGCTGTCACCATTGACACGTGCAAATCAAACTTGTTGCCAATCATCAGTATGTGGACAGGGTCCACTCAATTTCAAGATTAGCCTTCTTTCATAGTCAGTACTAAAGCTGCAGAAATCAGTGCTGAAACCTTCAAAGGTTTAGGAGTGCAGATGACTCCTAAAGAAACAGGACAAGGGGCTAACAATAAAAATAATGCTCGCAAAGGAAAAGAAACTCTAGAAGTTAATCTTCAGAGCCAAGATGCATCGAATGTTCAAACTCCTGTCTCTACAACTCAACAATCAAGAACACCTCGCCCCAGAGAAGAATATTCTTTTGATGACGACGATGTCCTTGGTATCTTTGAATGTCTGCTGAAAGGTAATAAAATACAATTACCAGAGATCAAGAAACCTGATGAAGCTGGTAAGACAGATCATCCTAAATACTGTCCATATCACAGAATGCTGGGTCATACAATTCGTACATGTTATGTATTGAAAGGAAAGATCCAAGAAATGATTAAATCTGGAGCTATCTCTCTTACTCCAAAAGAGAAGACCGTCACCTCCAACGTCGTCTCTATGCAATTTGGAAATTTCCCTCCTCAACTCCTTGAAAGAGGGATTATTCCTATTCCCAAGGCAACTCTTGACATAGTGAATCTTTTTCCTCCACAGTTTGAAGGATTAGTGCCAATCACTTTGGAAACAGGAGAAATCATGTGGATCCATCCTGATCTAGTGGCAGATTTTGAATCGCCTTCTCCTCAAAAGATTTCTTCTCAAAAATCCAAGAGGGCTGGAAAGATCAAGTCATGTCATATGACTTCTCTTGGGTCTACTTCTGACACAGAGCCAAAAGATAAAGAAGAAGCACTTGTTAGTGCTACTCGAACGGGGAAACCTTACCTAAAGGATTATTCTAAAAATCCTGAAGATCCAACTGATATCCCTTCAGATGCTAAAGATGCTCCTAATGTTCCTCCCGAGGAAGAACCATCTACTGAACCTGTTCCTCCGAAGCCTACGGCTCTGGAGAAAGGCAAACAACAGGCTCGGTTTGATAAGCCAATCAAGAAGTTTTCTCCTCTTGGACTTCAGAAACCTTACAACTTCGACATTTTGGCTCAGCTTGCTAATACTCTCGCTAGAATGTCCCTTTTTGAACTTCTACGTCTTTCCAAAGAGACTCGGAAGACGTTAAGTGAAGCACTTCTACAAGCTGACTCTTGTCTTGCACAATTGAAGAAGCCGGATGCGGAACCTGCCACTTGCTTACATTGCAACAGTGTACTGGAGATTATCCTAAATATTACCTTTACACAAGACGACATGTTACTGGAGGATAATCGACATGATCGACCTCTCTACTACACTGGTTATATTGATACGATGAAGATAGATCGTATTCTCATTGACCTAGGGTCTGCTATAAGCATAATGCCGAAGAGTTTGTTGGATGAACTAAAAATCCCTCTTCACAAACTCTCCAAGACGGTTACTACTATCTTGGGATTCAATCAAAGCCGAAGTGAGCCTTTGGAAAAGATTCATCTGAAGCTTCAGATAGGTGATTTCAGATCTAAAGTCACTTTCTATGTGATCGAGATCGCGAGATCCTATAATCTTCTTCTGGGGAGGCCCTTTCTTTATGAAAATAATGTGGTGCCCTCTACTCTTCATCAATATTTTAAGTACATTGATAGCAATGGGAGAGTACAAAAAGAAGTTGCTGATATAAATCCCTTCCATGGGGTTGAAGCTTATTTCAATGATTCCCGAATGTATAAAGAAGAATATACAAGGATCATACAAGCTATGGAGAAAGAAGATGCACAAAGTGAGACTTTAATAATCCCTGTTAAATGTCGAACTACTCAGCAACAATCTCCTAAACCCTTCGGAGAAGATTCTTTCATCATTCCAGTGAGTGGACGGATCTCTCCGTTACCTCAGTCATCTACTCAGAATACACTGATCATGCCTGTCAGTGGGCGTACTACAGTTCATGTACCTTCACAAGATACTCTGCTAATTCCAGTTGGAGGGCGGACTACTCTTCCTACTCAAACTTCAAGGGAGCTCACCTCTTCTGAGCCATTTGTTATCGATCTTAATCGAAACAAAGCTTCTTCTTCTTCTTCTCCTTTAGTCATTGACTTGGCTAAAATCTTTAAGGCTCAGCCTTCTCCCAATGTAAATATTGCTGCTTTTGTATTTAATGAAAAGTCTCCACCTTTGCAGTACGTTGATGTGTGTAATTATGTTCATAGTTATTTACATCTGTTAGATGACTTGAACACAATAACCATAGGAGTTGTACAGACTGTTCATACAGATGTATCTCTAGAACCTGTACGATCTTCATACTTTCTAGTTCCCAGCAGAAATCCAGGAGACATTCCAATATTCTTCTACAAAGGGCCTCAAAATCCTTCTGATCTTGAAGATGATGAAAAAAATAATGATACTGGAAGATTACAACTACGTCGTTATAGTCAGCAATCTAGAGACATCATCAAAAATATGGGCTATGACTTCAGGACTGGCCTTAATAATGGAAAATGAAGAAAAATGCCTGTCCGAATTCCTCCTTTGAAATATGGAAGGACGAAATACGGATTGGGTTATACTGCTCCTACTCCTTTCATCAACATTATCCATGAAGATCTTGAGTCTGACGAAGATAAGAGATCTGATTCTTCTAGTACCACTTCTTGGGATTCCGATACGAGTATCGGTGACTTCTACTGCAACCTTCTGTCTTCCAATATGGTTTCCATTGACCATTCTGAAGAAAGTGATGAAGACGAGAAAGAGTTTGAAATCTCACCTGAATCAGAACAGTGGACCCAAAGATTAGATAATCAATGGGAGTTCCGTTTCGAACAAAAAAAACCTCCGACTGAAGATAAACTAGTTCAAATAGATGTTGGTGAAGAGGGGTCTCCCAAACCAATATTCATCAGTGAAAGTCTTTCAGAAACTGATAAGAAAGACATGATCAAACTCATTCGTGAATACATTGATGTCTTTGCTTGGAGTTATGAAGATATGCCAGGTCTTGATCCACAGATTGCAACTCACAAGCTCAACATCTTGCCGAATGCTAAACCGGTCAAACAACAACAGCGACGATTTCGTCCGGACATCATGGATGCAATTGAAGCTGAAGTCAATAAACTTATTACATCTGGGTTTATTAGAGAGAAACAACATCCCGATTGGGTGGCTAATATTGTTCCTGTTCTTAAAAAGACTGGCAAGATCAGAGTATGCATAGACTTTCGCGATCTCAATGCGGCATGTCCTAAAGACGAATTTCCTCTACCAATCACTGATGTCATGGTTGATAATACCTGTGGATTTGAACGAATGTCATTCATGGACGGGTATTCTGGGTATAATCAGATCAAAATGTTCCCAGAAGACGAGAAGCACACTTCTTTCAGAACGCCGATTGGTACATACTGTTATACAGTTATGCCATTCGGTCTCAAGAATGCAGGAGCAACTTATCAACGAGCTATGAGTACTATATTCCGTGAACATTTGCGGAAAACAGTCGAATGCTATGTTGATGATATTGCAGTCAAAAGTCGACAAAAGGAAGATCATATCCAAGATTTGAAGACTATATTTGATCTAATGCGTAAGCATCAATTAAAGATGAACCCTACTAAGTCCTTCTTAGGCGTCTCTAGTGGTAAATTTCTCGGCTTCGTCATTACCTCTAAAGGTATACACGTGGATCCCGAGAAGATCAAAGCCATCCAAGAGATGCGTCCTCCACGCACCTTAAAAGAGCTACGAGAATTTCAAGGAAGAATTGCTTATATCAGGAGATTTATCTCTAATTTATCAGGACGCTGCAGACCATTCAACAAACTTATGAAGAAAGATGTCTCTTTTGTCTGGAATGATGAATGTCAGAAAGCATTCGATGATATAAAACAATATCTGATGAGCCCTCCAGTATTGGTACCTCCCGTCTCAGGAATACCGTTCCTCCTCTATACTCGAGCAATGAGTCATTCATTGGGTGTATTACTCACTCAAAAGAATCAAAATGGCCATGAACAAGCCATTTATTATCTCAGCCGCACTATGACTGGAGCTGAACCTCGATATTCACCAGTTGAAAAAGAGTGTCTAGCCTTGATGTTTGCTGTCCAAAAGACACGTCATTATATCATTGGTCAGACTATTCACGTCATCTCCAGGATCAATCCTATACGGATCATGATGAAGAAACCCAGTGTTTTGAATTCTCGATTGGCTAACTGGGGAATCCTACTTGCTCAGTATGATATGCACTATATTCCTCAGAAATCAGTCAAGGGACAAGCTTTAGCTGATTTTCTGGCTGCTCACTCAATTCCAGAAAATTCAAAACTCTATGATGAAATCCCAGATGAAGTCCTAGATTCAAATCAAATTGCTGAAGAAGATCCGACTTGGCGTCTATTCTTTAATGGAGCGTCAAGAATTGGTCCTAATGGCGATATTGTTGCTGGAGTTGGAATTGTTCTTGTATCGCCAGAAGGTCTTGCCATCCAAAGAGCTTATTCTCTCGATCAGCCGTGTTCAAACAATGTAGCTGAGTACAACGCATTGCTTATTGGTCTTCAACTCGCTAAACATCTGAATATTCAACATTTGGAGGCGTATGGAGACTCTAAACTTATTGTCAATCAGATTAGGGGTACTTATAAAGTTCGCCATCAAGATCTGGTTCCTTATCATAGAGTGGCCATATCTATGGCCTTATCATTTAAGGAATTCTTCATTGAACATGTTAAGCGAGCATGTAACACAGAAGCTGATGCCCTTGCTAATCTTGCAGCGGTGCTGGCTATCCCAATCAGACGGCAACAAATGATTGTTGTTCATAGTCGAGAATTATTTCATCTTGAAAATAACCTGACTCTAGGACTTCCAGTTGACATTGAAGAATCAACATCTCATGACGTCAACACAACAAGAGGATTTGGATTTAGTCGTAAATCGATATTATCTTCATCCGATTCCAGCATGGAATTCATCTTCAGTAACTCGACTGAGAATCAGAATACGGATAAAGATTGAAGACTTCCTTTCTTAGATCTTGTATTGTATGATATTCTTCCGGACGATCCGAGTGAGGCAGCATCTATCAGACGACGATCACTCAGATTCTATTACAATCATACAACAAAGACCTTATATCGTCGAGCTTATGATGGTTTACTCCTTCGGTGCATTGCCGGTGATGAAGCCCAACAAGTTATTCGTGAAGCACATGATGGAATTTGTGGAGCGCATCAACCTGGGCCAAAACTTCAAGACCGTATTCGACGGATGGGTTATTATTGGCCAACTATGGTATCAGATGCCATTGAATATGCAAGAAAATACAAAGCTTGCCAAATCCATGCGGATTTTATACATTAACCTTCGGAATTTCTACATCCGACGACAGTATCATGGCCCTTCGAAGCTTGGGGCATGGACATTGTCGGCCCGATCAATCCTCCATCATCTAAAGGTCATCGGTTCATTCTCGCAATAACCGATTACTTCTCCAAATGGGCCGAAGCTATTCCTTTATCTGAAGTTAAGACGTCTAATGTCATCAGCTTTATTAAGTACCATGTCATCTACAGATTTGGTGTTCCTCGACGCATTGTTCATGATAACGGACCACAGTTCGTTAGCCAGAAATTTACTCGATTCTGTGACGATCACCTGATCAATAATGTTGCTTCTACCGCATATAATCCAGCAGCTAACGGATTGGCAGAAGCTTTCAACAAGACTATCATCAAACTCCTAAAGAAGTTTGTCTCCACTAACAAACGTAATTGGAGTGACAAGCTCGGGGAATGCTTGTGGGCTTATCGCACTACAGTCCGTAATGCTACTAAGTGTACACCTTTCTCTCTGGTGTATAGATCTGAGACTGTTCTCCCATTAGAGATTCAAATTTCTTCTTTAAGGATAGCAATCGCTAATGAACTCACTGCCGAAAATAATGATCGTCTTCGACTTCAAGAATTGGAGGCTCTGGATGAAAAACGGTTATCTGCTCAACAGAATATTGAATTCTATCAAGCTAGAATTTCAAGGGCTTTTAACAAGAAAGTCAGAATTCGAACATTTCAGAAAGGAGAACTTGTGCTTACTGTCAGACGCCCGATGACTATGACACACATGAGTAAGGGCAAGTTTGATGCAAAATGGGAAGGTCCATTCATTGTCAATAAGATCTTTTCTAATGGGGCTTATCAACTCACTACTCTAGATGGTAAAGCCACTATGATGCCCATCAACGGTAAATTCTTGAAGAAGTACTACGTCTGATATTTCTATCAAAATTGTCCTCCCATCACTCTCCAGCTGTTTCACTGTTCTTTCCGAAGAATCATTCTGATATCTATTATCCCCAGTGGAGATAGGTATTCTACTTTGTATCGTTTTCTCAACAAATTTGATATCCAGAAAATCATGTCCACATCACCTCTGAATTTTCTATCTCAATATCATATTTATGAAAATGATATTTAGTCTTTCTGATTTCTGAGTCAAAAGATCAATGAATAAAGGCAAAAATATGAAATTGGGAAGGATATATCATAAACAAAGTTTCCTTAAACGGAGTTTATTTGAGACAAAATTCCTCAAGACAAAAAGAGTACAACAAAAGCATAAAAGTCACGCTCTATTTTCCAGAGCGGCTGAGCTTAGTGCCTAGTTCTTCTACGCTCCTAACTCCCAGACAGTGCAACAGAGCTTTAAACATTTCACGCTGCTCTATGAAGCTGCGCCCATCAGAAGAGGACGAGCCATCCAAGCCAAAATAGCTCAAGAAATTCTTGGCTAGTTGCAAGGGATCATCTTTGAGCTCGAAGACAAAGGGCTCTGGCTCTTCACCCCCAAAAGTGGGGTCACCATGGGAACAAAAGCCCAACTTGCGTGCTTCCTCTTCGGCTGCTTCCTTTGGGGTCATATTTTCGAGAGATGAATATCAAAACTGAGAATCTCTTCCTGTTTATATAACAGATCTCGTCGACAGTTCATATTCCATCATAAATTGGACGCAATCAGTCTCGGAGAACGAAGAGTCATTATGATATTTAATAGGTTCATTCGGGTGTTTTCGAAGAACTTCAAAGTCTTTTCGACTTTCGAAAAATCATTTAAGTCATCTCAGCGTGACTTTAACTCATTTCATCATCTCTATTTTAAAGTATTTCGAAAATATTTTATCATTTTTTCGAAAACTTTGAAGGGGGTTTTGTAGGCCTCAAAAATGAAAGTCACGCTGAGTTGATCAGAACAAGTCACGCAGAGTGATCCAAGAAGCAGCACAAAAGATACGCTAAGTTTTGCCTGGCCATCTCCTTTAGAAGTCACGCAGAGACAGCTCAGCCATACGTCAGAATCATAATGACTGACAACACAGCAGTCGAGAAACGTCTCCTCGTATGCCACGTATGCATAGAATTCGAGAGATCATCGCCGTCTTTTGCGTGATTTTCGAAATCTTCCTTAGCAAGACTCACTCTTCACCAAGTTGGCGTGACTTTGGGTCTTATCTTCATTTAATGCGGCTGACAATATAATCAATGTCAGAGATTTTGTGTCAGACAAAGCGTGCCAAATCAAGACAGCTGGCGGTTGGCGTAGATTCTGAACCTTCTCCTTCCTCAAGTTTGCGTGGATTTTTGAGTTATTCTTCTCAAAGCCTGCGTAAATTCTGAAGTATTCTTCTTCAAAGCTTGCGTGGATTTCGCCTTCAACGAGTCTGCGTCAACGAAACTGCGTGGATTTTTGCCTTCAGCAAGACAGCGTGGATTTCATTTCAACTGGAGTACGTGGCAGCCATGCCACCGATCTCTCTCTCGCGTGCCCAGTAACTTGCACACGACCCATGCACTAATGCCATGTGTCCAACAGTTACGGGCCACGTCCAGTAACTACTCACTAACCCTGCGTGTATTTAGAGTCTGCGTGACTTTTCAAATGCACTAGTGGTGAGGTAGTTATCTTTTCAGTTACTGTTTTGACTCTATAAATAGGGTTCTTTTTTTTATTCATTGTACAGATACATTGATATCTACTGTCAAAATTTTGAGAAGCTTTTCTTCTTCGCATAGTCCAAAGGATAAAGCGATCGTCTTCTAGATCGGATTCCTACAGTTGTAATTTTCTCAGATACAAAATAAATAAAGTGAATTTATTTATGGAAAACAATTCTTGATTACGAATTGTTAACAAACTCTAGCTAAAGTAGAAAGGTAATATTAATAATTTGTATGTTTCACATGTTTAATGTGTTAGTTTAGGTGAGTTGGATTGGTACCGCTCACCAGTGTATTCTCCAATATACTAACCCTCTCCTTTATATGTGCTAGGAACAACACGTACGTTCAAGGGCGTTAGTAGGCTCTTAAAGCATTGGAGCTCTTTTCGAAAGCATTTTGAAGTTTTCTTTTAGTTTAAGATATTTCATATTTGCAATAATAAGAGGTCATGATGCATAGAACAATGTTATTCATATCAGTATGTCAGTTTTATTAATTATAAGCCGAGTGGCACTTTCAGTTACTTATTGAGAAATCTTGTACTTTGATGCAAATAATGAATAAAAAGAGATATATCTTCATATAAACTGTATTCAACTTTCTGCTTATTTATTTGCTGCAACATTACTTTCAAACGGGTTAATACACATGCATGTTCTTGTTGTTGAAAAAGAAGCACAGAAACCTTTTTCCAAACTAGAGAGTACCTACGAGAGAACCCAGCAATACAACGCACGAACCAAACACCAAAACACAATCCACGCAGACACAGAAAATTTTTGACGTAGAAAACCCTTACGGGAAAAAACCATGGGACGATCGGAGTCTAACCCTTGAGAAGCCTTCACTAATAAAATAAAGGAGTACACACTCTACAAACTTCTTTCGATCTAACATGGATCTCCACAACACTTGGAAGCAAGAAATATTGATTATAAGGCAACGAAGAACAAAGACGACGAGTAGAGATTACCCGAACGAGATCCTCCTTCAGAAACGGCCTTCAATCCTCCTTCTTCTCTCCTAAAGTTGCAATGACACTCTTACCTCCTTTCTCTCTCTTTTTCTCTATGTTGTATGTAATTAGGGTTAGGAAAAACCATATGTAAACTCCCTAATCCCGTAACAAAATCTAGACCGTATGATACGATCCAAAGGTGTAAAAAACACCCTGAAATTAGCCTCAGCCCGACGATACAGAGTTCGGCCAGAAATCTGTGTGGTCGAGCTAGAATTGTTCTGGACACCATGGGCCCAAGTTCGGCCTTCCTTGTTCCAGAAGGTTGTATGGTGGCTCCCGAACTTCTTCTCTATCTCTGATTGGCCTCGTCACCTCCCCGAGCTTCTCTGACACACAGATGGTGCTCGTCGCACTCTGGGGTGTTCTCCACATAGGTTGGGAACCCCATCCACTCCAACATATCTCACCCTTCATAACTATGTGGAGGGGGTCGTCATTCCGACGATCTGCCTGCAGAACTCAAACTTTTCCTTTGGTAGAATATTGGTGAACATATATGTTCCGTTATCATCTGTATGAACCTTCTCATGCTCTACGTCTTTCTTCTCAAACACATTCCGTATCCAATGATACCGAGTCTCGATGTGCTTGGACCGACTATGAAAGGTCTGATTCTTCACAAGGTGAATAACACTCTAACTATCGCAAAGCAAAGTATACTGCTCTTGCTTCAGCCCTATTTCCTGTAACAGCTTTTTCATCTAAAGCAACTCCTTACAAGCCTCCGAAGTCGTAATATACTCCGCCTCTATCGTCGATAAGATAACACACTTCTGCAACCGCGACTGCCATGTTACCGCTCCTCCAGCAAACATCATCACATAGCCCGAAGTCGATCGTCTCGTGTCTACATCTCTAGCCATATCAGTGTCGGTATATCCAACCAGCTTCGGCTCGTCACCACCAAAAGAAAGTCTCCAATCGGCAGTGTCCTGAAGATATCGTAGAATCCACTTAACAGCACTCCAATGTACCCTTCCAGGATTTGAAAGATATCTGCTGATAATGCCAACTGCATAAGCGATATCTGGCCTCATACATACCATAGCATACATAAGACTTTCTACAGCTGAGGCATATGGAACCCGCTCCGTATCTTTTTTTTGTCCTCGACAGATGGACACTGCTCCTCAGTGAGCTTAAAGTAGGCCGCAAGGGGATAACTCGTTTTCTTCGACCCGTCCGTTTGCCATTGATTGTCGTAGAACAGAACAGTTTTATAGGAGGACTAAACTTTAACTCATAATTACAAACTCGTTTGTACAAAAGAGAGCCTAAGAATAAAACCTAAGAAAAGCAATCTAAGTACAATTGTTTAGTTTTAATTCTCGGGGGTGACGGTAGAGGCTCGGGAAAGTGCTATCAACTCTGTCACGACCCGCACCCACTGTGAGGGTACGAGTGCGTAACAACGCCCAGCCTACGTCGCAGTGTCGATGGTAGAACGCTGTCCTAGGTTACTATCTAACCCATAACTCACGCAATATATAATGTACTCATCATGATCAACTCCGAACGGAGGACAAGTATAAGATATTGAAACTCAATCACAGTCTAAGCACGATAAGATAACAGAGAAGAAATAACTAAGAAATAGAAAGACAACTACTAAAATAATAACAACTCTCAACAATCTCAAATACTACACAAGTCTCAAATCAACTACAACAAGTTTAACATGAAAACAGATGCAAGTCTACTAAACTAAATCCCGATCACTCCTGAGTGTCGGGGCCAAAGGTAGCTAAGCCATCTCCTGGTCCATAATAAGTAGGGCAAGTGTCCTTAGGGCAATCATCTGTAAAAATTTTCAACAGGTCCAGTCAGGACAGGAACGAGTACAACTCATCAAAAAAATCCCAAATAAATGATAGAGAACTATAAACAGTTATAGACAGTTATATTGATGAATCATGGCAGTTTTATACAGGTAGTGATGTAGAGAAACAGTTAAGGTACAAGGAAAATAAAGTAACTAAACAAGAGAAGAATCATGGCAATAAAGACTGTAAAATAGAAACTAGCTAAACTAGAGTAACATGGTATAAGTCCAGACAGTAATGTAGACAAGTGTAACTCCAATGTAAGTCCAGTACAAGACTAATCTAATACAAGATTAATCCAGTACGGGACGATTCCAGTCATAGTGATCAATGATTCCATGGTGAGTCTAGCCTATACTCTAACAGTGTGTTTTAAAATATCGGGATCAACATGTGAACGGCTGTAGGTAATACGGCACACCGTACACTCGACCAAGTGTGGGGTGGCTATCATTCCAGTATAATTCCAAGGGAGTGGTTCCAGTATTTGGGTATGTTCACATGTCTACTCTAATATTTCCCTGTCCAACAAGTACAAGTGAATCCATAACCCGACACAAAATAAGTACAAGTCCAGCCAGAACACGAATGATGCCAGTAAGTGATTCCAGGGTGATTGCAGTAGATAATTCTAGAAATAGAGGCCAGACATGAATAAATGAGTGTCGCATGAAATAGATCCAGTAATAACAAATCGTGTTTGTAACGGAGAATCAGATAGAACTAACTACAACTGAAGTATAGTAATCGACAAGTAAATGAAAGAACTATCAGAGAATGTACTCGTCTGGGAATCTGAAAAGAGTATTGTAATATCAGATGTCTGTACCGGAGTCACAATGTCCTAAACAGAGTAATATGAATTATAATATGTTTAAAATAAGGTAAATGAATGATACAATATAAACTACATGATTTCTAGGTCAATCTAGGTCAAAATCAACTCTAGTCAAACCTGGTCAACTGTCTAGGTCAAACTAGGTCCAAGTCAAACTTGGTCAACTCTGGGTCAACCCAAGTCAACTACACTAGTCAACTAGGTCAATTGGTCACATTTAGACTCAAATGTTGATTTTTGGTCAACTCTAGTCAATCCTGAACTATTGGGTCAAACCTTGGTCAACTCCTACTCTATCAAGTCTCACTAGGCCTAACCCAAACCTATACTAGCAATCTAGCACAAGTACAAGCCAAACTAGGCTATCAAGCCAACCACACACCTTAACTGGGCATCCCTGCCATAAACATAGGCTATGAGCCATAGACCATAGGCCATAGGCTAAACACACATTTACCTATAGCTATATATATATATATATATATATATATATATATATATATATATATATATATATCACATATAGATATATGCATAGAGTGATATGGAGAGGGACATGTGTGTGATGCATATAGAATTTAGTGTGGGTGTGTGTGTCATGTGTTACCATGTGCTAACAGTGTAGTGTAATGTGTCACATGACATTTAGATGATATGGTGTTAGCTAGGTGTGTGTATCATATGGCATGTGGGTGTGATTTACATAGAAATTAGGGTGTGTGTGTGTCCTGTGTAATCAGGATTAGGCAATGGAGTGTAAAAGGACAACTAGCTAGGTGTGAGTGAACTTGAGTGTGTATGACAGTTTAGTGTTAGGAAATAATGTGTGACAGTGATGTGTAATAGGTTAGGAGATATGTCACATATGTGTGTACATGTTGTATCAATGTGAATTAATGTGTGGAAACATTAGGAAAACAGTGAACAAAACTTCAGATTTAGGAAACCTAAATGACAGTGGCTAGTTGGGGTGTGTGTGAGTGAATGGAACATTAGAGTATATAGCTAACAGTGAGTGAGTGTGTAGCTCAGGCTATTTAGAGTGTCAAATGACAGTTAGAGTGTGACTAAAACAGTGTAATATGGATTAGAGTGTGATAGAAATCTCAGGAAAAGGACTTAATGTAATGTGTATGGAATCTGAATCCAGTGTGTGTGCCAATAGTGAAACAATGTGTGTGTTTGCTAACAGTAAATTAGTTCTCAGGAATAGTGTAAAATGACAGTTCAACATAAAACTAACAGTTTATCCCAATGTCCCATATACCAATTCGACCCAAATTCCTAACACAATCACAACCCCACATCACATTAAACTAACATATGTGTAATTGCATTAACACATGGTATTTAACATCAAATTCAGCTTAGAAGGGGAAATTAAATTCAGGAATTAAAACCTGAAACATGTATCAGTCAACAGCTCAACAAGCAGTCCAAAACCCCATTTCAAAATCTAAAAACCTACCCAGTCAATAACCAACATTAACATAGTCTAATACACATGTTTAAGTGATTCTAACATGGCAATTAACAGGAAAATCAGTTTAAAAAGGAATGAAAAATCTCAGGAACTCAATCTCAGGACTGTGTATCAGTCAAGAATGGGAAAACCCAATTTCGAATTCAAAACATGATAATATGCAAATTTAAAGGTTGGTAAGGGTGTGTGCACATGACAGGGTGTTATACTAGTCGATTCGTGTCCACAAAAGTGGACACGACGTGTCCAAAACGTGAATCGTATAGTGTTTCAAAAATTAGCACAGGCAGCCTCGTGCAGCGAGGACACGGCCTCGTGCACGCGACACAGGGCACGACACAACTCGTGCTCGTGCCCACATGTTCACCCCACATAGGGCTACAATCGTGTCACCCTGCACCGCGTCCCCGTGTCCAAATTAAATGAGCGTGTCAGTGGCCAAAATGCTCGCGTACACAGCCCGCACGTGCGGCCGGTACGACCAGTGCGAGGAGGAGAACTCCTCGCACACTGCACCATATGGTCCCATCTTTTGGGAGGATGATTTCAGTCTATGCCCCATCATCCTCGCCAAAAATGGCGTGTCCACGTGTCCGATACAGGAAGATATTGAGCCCGTACAGCAGGACAGTGCACGTGTTCTCGTGCGCGCGTGTCCAACACTAAATTCGACACAAAAACGACACAAAATAATTTTAGTCTTCACAAATATTAACATGCACACCTAGATCTAGGGATCCATGAAATTAGATTTTCAAAATACGAAAATAAATCCCTAAGGGGCATTTCATCGAACACCTAGCCTACACTAGTGATACGTGTCCGATACGAACACTAAACCTAATGCAAATGACACAAAATTTCTACTGTAGCTAGGGGACACCTATACCTAAGCTATCATGCACTAAAATCAGGAATAAAACATAATTTGGGGGTTTTACCTATGAGTGTCAATCCTCCAAGAAAGCCCCAAATGGAAGGATTCCAAATAGCAACTCCCAAGCTCCAAATGACACTAAAACTGAGATGATCCTCCAAAAATAGTAAAAAACCAAAAATTAGATTCTAATGCAAAAGACTAGGGTTAAAAAGGAATTAAAATGAATTTATTAGGATTTTGGAAGGGGAAAAAAATACCTTTTTTTCAAATTCTAGGTCAAGCTCTAAAAGAGGCAAGAACACTTCAACATGACATTAAATAGGGGGTTCTCCTATGGCTGGCCATGGGTGTCTAATTAGGGTTAGGGTTTCATAAATTGGACCATGGGCTTAAGTTCTAATCATTTAAGTCATGAAGTCATAAGCCATTTCATAAAACCATAAGTCATGACTAGATTACACTAAACTTAATCCTTCCATTCCAAAACTAATTCTAAGTGACGAAAATGGGTTAACTCAAGTTAGTCTACGTTCACCATAGCTAGGGTTAGGTACTAGGCTAGTCTACAAGTCTCAATAAGTCAAAGTCCAAACTAGGAATCACCAATTCAATAAATTAATCAAATAATTCTAATAAATCAAAACGACCAAATTATCCCTAGGCTAAAAATGATAATTGAATATTCCTAATTACATGGTTAGGCTCTAGGTCATGCAGTCTCTAGGATTTCACTAGCAGCACATCAAAATCATAAGTCATGACTTAAACAATTTTTAAATAGTTTAAAATGATTAAAAATTACCAAAAATCATAATGTAAAATAAATAACAATAATAATAATTATAATTACAAATTTTCAAAATTATCCTCATCTGGAAAACTGGGTGTTACAAACTCTGCCTTACTCCTTGGACGATCGAACGCAACCTCAGCTCCGGCGAAGAAATCCTCTCTCTCTGCCTGGGTGTGTATATCTCTCTGTGTGTATCTCTGTCTATGCAAGGGAATAGCATCTTGCTATTTATAGGAATTCATGAGTAATGGGGTGTACAGCCACGTGGCTAATTTTGGGCTACATCCTTGTAACTGTGCCTCGAGAAGTGGACAGCTGGGGATTGGTTAAGATTGATCATGATCTGTTTGTTGCACTAAATCTGAACTGTTAAGACTTGATCAATTTTTGCCACGCGTCTCAACTGCTACTCTGTGGGAGTCGTATGAATGATGCATCCTGGCTGAGTCGTATGAAGGACTGTCCCATAGTCGAGCCGCATGAAGGGTGTATCCTGGCTGAGCCGTATGAAGGACTGTCCCATAGCCGAGCCGCATGAAGAGTATCTCATGACCGGGCCGCATGAAGGTTGTCTCATAACCGAGCCGCATGAAGGACGTCTCATAACTAAGCCGCATGAGAGTTGTCTCATGAACGAGCCGTATGAGAGTGGCCTCATGACCGAGCCGCATGAGAGTGGTCTCATGACTGAGCCGCATGAGAGTGGTCTCATGACTGAGCCACATGAAAGTCGCATAGGTGATCCGCATAAAAAATCTTCTTTGGAATTTCTGAACTGTGCCAGATATCATGATGATTTTCTCGTCTTTTTAGGAGCATGTCACGTCTTGTCTTTATGTCAGAGCCATCATCTCTGTCAGAGTTGTCGCCTTTATGTCAGAGTAATTATGGCCAGCTGCTTAGGCTGATTTCGAACCGCATGAGGTTCTCTGCTATTTGTGGGCCGCATGAAGATTTTTTAGCTGCATGAAGCTTTCTGGATTTTTGAGCCGCATGGAGTTTCCTGGGTTTTGAGCCGCATAGAGAATCCCTTTCTTTCCTTGCGCTTGTGAAGGATCACATCTCGCAAGTCAAGGACATCTCGATCAGCCTTTACACTCGCTTTATGGGCCTGAGAATCTCGAGCACACGAATGCATAGGTATCATATTTGCTCCCTGATGCTGGGCTAGTAAAAGTACTTGCCCTCGATCAATATTGGGAGACTCTTGAGAACCATCATGTCCGTTTGCCGCCAGGGGCTGGACACGGGCGGTCCTATATAACTTTCCATCAGAGGCCCGCTTAACAGTTAGCGGGACTCTCTGATGGTCAGTAGTTGGGACAGCTGACTGAGCTCGACTAGCCCACGCTATCCTAGACTTCTTCACTCTAGCACCCGAGGGTGCGTAGTAGGAAGAGTCCAAGTTGGAGAACTACCCTGTCTGTTTGCCGCCGGGGGCTGGACACGGGCGGTCCTATACAACTTTCTATCAGAGGCTCGCTTAACAGTTAGCGGGACTCTCTGACGGTCAGTGGTTGTCACACCCCGCTCCCGTAGAAGCGATCGTCCTCGCTAAGGCGTGATGCCGCACGAGCCTAGATTACGCTCGTGTAAGGCGGGTTCCATAACGGCCGATTTCAGCTGCTGCGACGAGGTCGTCGAACAGAAGTCCCATGCAGAGACATTGAATAATAGCAGCAGAAATTTGAACAAAACACAAGTTATGCAAAAGAAGCTCTTTATTGATATTGAAACAAAGGTTACAATGGGGCGCAAGGCCAAGATTACAAGTCTCTCAAGCTCACTCAAGCTCACTCATTTCATATTACAAGTCACTCAGCTCTCTCTCATCTCTCAATACAATGCTTGAGCCAGCGGAAGCTTCGAAAGGCGACGTCCATACATTATGTCCCGTATAAGTCTTGACTCCATGCAGCCGCACGCTTCGAATCATCAAGGAACTCCGTGCCTTGACGCATCCAAGCGAGCTCCGCGCCACGAGCTTCTACATGTGCCAGCACATGAAAACTATGTGGGTGTCAGTACTCAACTGTACTGGTGGAATGAGCTCCTCGCCCATCCATATAAAACCAACACGTTAATTTACTTTGTGTGTAACATAGCCCCTTTATGATTTTCTTTCTACTCTTTTCTTAGGATCGATTTTAGGACAGACGTCTTGGCCTATTTTGTATCTCGAGACCATCCCGTGCTTGCAACATCAACACTAACCTATCAAGTCGTGTTTGTCTTATGGTCCAAAATCAGAGATGCAACTATACGATAGACTCTTTTTCTACGTGACTGTGCTATAAAACCATATTGAGGCCGTGCCTCGTATTTCAGTAAGACTAACCACATCGACGCCTTGCGGCCGTTGCCACCTCGCGGTCCTTTGCTGCTAAATCATCAACTGACCCAATCAAGACTTGTGGGTAAAGTTTCACTCGACCGACTTTGCCTTGCGGCCTTTTCTGACCTAGACTCAGGACAACTCACATCCAAACTATGCAACTTATATGCCGACAACTCAAAACTCGATGCCACATCTCGTACCGAAGTACGGTATCTTCGTTGCAGCCAAATCTTCGGCCCAAACATTTTGTGTTACTGACTAAACATTCATCCAAGTTCTAGACCAAATCCAAATGCATACACGCGGTTTGCCGCTATTCTGTCGACTCAACTATATGAATTTGGTCACTGGCTCCCAGAGCCGTTGTGGACTCTTTTTGTAGTTTTGATTAGGCGGATGCCCCTTGCCAGCGCGAGTAGTTAGCTCCGCTGCAAGTCTTCGCCTAACCCGTGCGGTCATCCAGCACACAGTCTACGAAATGTCTCTATCGTAACGGTTCCCGTGGGCCGCCTGGGTCACCGTTCGAGAAACTGTTTATTTTATTTACCTTGTACAAGTTGTCCAATGACCATGCAAGACTCAATTCGAACTGACGTCTCACACAGTCAAAGCTACTTCTAGTGTTACCATCTCTTTCAGGGCTAAATTCAACAATTCTCATATTTGAGATCTTGCCTCGATGACCCAGTCGCGAGCATTCTTCTTTCTTGCCTCAACGACCCAGTCGTGAGCATTCTTCTTTTTTGCCCTATCATTTCACTTTTACTCAGGAACAACTATTTGAAATACTTTCCAAACTCAATGGATCAACCGTGGCCCGTGCCTTAAAATACTAAGTCCGTGCCATCGTGTCTTAGACCAACTTGAAACACTATGTGACACCACCGCCCAAGTCATACTCTATATGACGGGCCTTACGATCGTGAGACTATGTGACTATACTCGGCCGTAGAACTCATAGGGCCGTGCCTGCTACTACTCCTGATAGCTTAACGTAACTTGCCTAACTTACTTTGCAACAACTTGACGAGCAAAGTCTGCGTCAAGCCTTGCGTCGTAGGAACGTGCCGTGCACGCGTTCGACTTAAACAACCAAGTTATTTGAACTGCCTAGACTTATGCCACAAGCCATGCAATACAACTTAACCCGTCGACGAGCAGAGGCTATGCCATGCCTTGGGCGAAGAGATCGTGCATACTTTATGAAGCCTTTATGTGGGCGACGCCTATGAATTTGGCTAACTCTTAGCTTGTGGCAAATACCAACTTTTTCTTCTCCCAAGCCACGGGACGAAGGATCGAGTGTCATTTTTAAAGCACGCCGTGCACCAACTCTAAGACGATCGTTGGACCTTTCTATATTCTAACTCAATTCGACCCGTCGTGATTATTCCCTTATCTATGTTGATTCGTCTCTTTTATTATCAAGCCTATTTGTGCAAGTTGAAAACATGTGATTTATTATGTGAAGGCAAAGATGAGGCGAGTTCACCGAAACTACCCCACCTGAGCGAGCGGTCGTCTCGACCGAGAGATGTCTCTGAGCAGCCATTGTAAGGCTAAGTTCGAACGCCGTCGGCATTCCTATTCCTCCGATTGACTGAGTGGGATGGGGCACTACAGTGGTTGGGACAGCTGACTGAGCTCGACGAGCCCGCGCTGTCCTAGACTTCTTCGACTTAGCACCCGAAGGTGTATAGTAGGAAGAGTCCAAGTTAGAAGGAGGGAAGGAAAGTTGGTGCCTTTTTCAAAGGAGGCAAGGGGGATCTATTTATAGAATGGAGTGAGCCCTTTCTTCTTCTCCTTTCCGATGTGGGACTAAAAGCAATATTTTCTATGCTTCTAAAAGACCCCCTTCAAAGTTTTTAAATTGCAAATTTGGAATACTTTGAATAAGAAGCATGGAAAGTAGAGTTATTTTGGTGTGGCAATCATATCAGAGGTAGCATGGACGTGATAGGTTTGGGTACTTTCGCTGGGGATTTTGTGTGGACTTATCATCCTTGGCGTACCTTGGTTTTAGGTACGGATAATAAGTTGAGAGAGGGAACCATCATATTTACTCAGAGGTGGTGAGAACATGGTAAATATGGGTCTAAAGTAGAGGCTTTCTACTCAGAGGTAATGAGGACGTGGTAGGAGTGGGCCTAATGAGGATACACAGAACAACTCAGAGGTGCTATCAACGTGAAAGTTCTATGTATTGGGTGGTTTGTTTGTGATGGACGGAAAAACAACTCAGAGGTAATATGGACGTGGTTATTTTTTTCGTTGGAAAATTTTGTGGACCTATTAGCCTTTTTGTGCACTGGTAGTGCGAGTAATAGATTCGAATGATATTTTGTGTACTGATGATGCGAGTACTGATAATAAGTGGAGAGAAAACTAACATATTTACTCAGAGGTAATGTGGACGTGGTAAATATGGGTCAAAACAAAGCCTTCCTACTCAGAGGTAGTGAGGACATGGTAGGAGTAGGCCAAATGGGGACACACAGAACAACTCATAGGTGTTATCAACGTGTAAGTTCTATGTATTGGGTGATTTATTTGTGATGGACAGAAAAACAACTCAGAGGTAATATGGACATGGTTGTTTTTCCCGTTGGAGAATTTTGTGGACCTATTGCCCTTTTGTGCATATAGAAATGCGAGCAAATAGATTCGAATGATATTTTGTGGACCTACTATTCTTTGGTACACCGATGGTACGAGTAATAGATTATGATAACTTTCATGGACCTATTACCCTTCTGCGCACTGGCGGTACGGGTAATAGATTAGGATAAGTTTTGTGGACCTATCACCCTTCTACGCACTGGTGGTGCGGGTAATAGATTTGAAAGAGATTTCGGAGAAAAAAAGTATTTGGGGTGAAAGTTCAGAGGTATGATCATACATGACTTGCTGCCCAGGAGATACGATATAAACCCACTCGGAGCGGTCAGAGAGTAAATTCAGCGGTACCTGAGGGTACATAACTCAATAATCTGGGAAATTTGGGGTCAGAATGTAAGTTCAGCGGTACCAGAGGGTACATAACTCACAATCTGAGAGATAGTTGGAAGATATTGTTTAGTCATAATTTTTCTTGAGGAACTTGTCGTTGTTGTTGTTGTTGGTATTAGGACGTTTGCTCTTATCCTGTCCATCCGAGATATGCAGCCCCAGTTGGCGAGCCTTCTTCAATTTTGCTTCTGTGCTAGTGGCACTGATGATGAAGGCCTTCCAGTCTTTAAATTGATCTTCGCCCATCCAGAGGCTGATTGTGGGGAGCAGCCTCTTTTGGCAGATCTTAATTAAAGAAGAGTCCGGGTTACCGGAGGGCAATTTCATCGCAGTTTGGCGAAACCGCTCAATGTAGTTTCTTGTCAGCTCTTTTTCTTCTTGGACAATGTCCATGAGGGTTGACATTGTCACATCTTGTCCCACCTCGTAGAACCTTTCCAGGAACATATGTTTAAAGCCGGCAAAGGAATGGATGCTGTTATCCGACAAGTTACGGGACCAATCGAATACGACCCCCTCTAATGCCCCAATGAACAACCTCGTGAGGATGGCGTCGTCATACGACAGATGGTCTGTTGTGACCTCAAAGTAGGTCATGTACCGGCTTGCAGAGGTCTTCCCGTTATATGGATTAATGTTGAATGGTTTGTATCATGGAGGGAAGGGGACATCTCTCCATGCAGCGGGATACAGCTGTCGTATCCTGAGGTCTTGAGAGGTTTCTCGGGCGTGAAACATTGCACGGAGCTCCTAGACCTCTCTTCTTGCCTTCCTAGCCTCTTCTGCAGCAGTGGGAGCCGATATTCTGGGTGGATTGTCGCCCGGGGTTGGTGCGGTCGTATTTGAGTCCGCATTGGCGGCGGGACCCAAGCTTGTTTGACCAGGCATCCTTGCTTGTAGAGCCGGTAGGGCTGCCTTGATCTCGTCCACTGACTTAACTAAGGTATGAAGTATGGCCTCGAGAGTGTCGAGGCGTTGCCGATCACTGGGACCGTCTTGATCATTCCCAGTCATAAATGTCGTTCTCACATGAGGAGAAGTAGAGGGAACCGTAGAAGACGTACCCTCCGAATCATACCCTCGCATAGAGAAGTCGTCGGGGTAAATGGGAATATTCTCCTCTGGTTCAGACTCGAAGGAAGTGCCACCCCCTGCATAGGAGGTTGCCTCGTCTTGGCACTTGTGGACGTCTTCAGGGACGTCTGAGTCTGTTGGAGGGATTGTTTCCCCTGGTTCATCTTCTTAAAACACCGGATCGTTGTGGATGTTCTGAGGAGTGCTACCCCCAGCTTCAACTACCCCCAGGGATGTGGATGACGAATCTCCAAGTGTTGAAGATTTCGTCTTTGAGCGGGTACCTTGATAAACTCCTCCTGTGACGGCTGTGGACAACCGCTTAGATGAGAGTTTCTTGGCCGTGCTGGTTGAGATTATCGGGATGGAGGTATTTATTTTCTTCCTTCCTTTGTCGATAGGGACCTTCCGGGCAGAGTTACAGGAGACGAAAGGAAGCGCCTCGTCTCTTGAGCTTTGTTGTAGGACCGGTCCTGGCTGTTGCAGTCGTTGGAAGACGGACTGCCGGTCCTCTTGTACTGCTGTCTTGTTGCAGCAGCAGTTGACATTGACTTGAGTACAGTGATGTCTATGGAAGGCCTCTTTGCACACCAAGATTTCTTCTCTTTCTTTTCGCTTGTGAAGAATCACATCTCGTAAGTCAAGTACATCTCGATCAACCTTTACATCGTTTTGTGGGTCCGGAAATCCCGAGCGCACGAGTGCGTTGGTATCATGTTTGCTTCCTGATGCGGGGCTAGTAAAAGCACTTGTCCTCGATCATTGTTGGGAGACTCTTGGAAACCACCCTGTCCATTTGCCGCTGGGGGCTGGACACGGGCGGTTCTGTACAACTTTCTATCAGGGGCCCGCATAACAGTTAGCGGGACTCTCTGATGGTCAGAGGTTGGGACAGTTGACTGAGCTCGACGAGCCCGCACTGTACTAGACTTTTTCGTTCTAGCACCCAAGGGTGCGTAGTAGGAAGAGACCAAACTGTACCGTATAGAATCTGGCACATTCTTATTAGAGCTTCTGATGTCAGGACCGCATGAGAGGCGGTCGAAAACTGAACCCGAGCTGCATAGGACAGATGGCCGACGGCTGGGATTGGATGTCTCATAGGTCATCTCCCTGCGGCTAGGGTTGGTGGTCGCATAGGCATCTTGCATGCGGCTGGGATTGGTGGCCGCATGAGCCTTCTGCATGCGGCTGGGATTGGTGGCCGTATGAGCCTTTTGCATGCGGCTGGCACCCTTATGCGGCTTCTTCCTGGACCGCATAGAGTTCCTATTTGCTCCCGCAAGTCCAGCATCGTAGTATTTTCATTTCTCGGACTTGGGGACAGCAGGGTCCTCTCCAGCCTGAAGTGGGGCCGTATGTGGGTCTTCTTTGCCATCTTGGGCAGCAGAGAACACTTCTTCTAGAGCTTGGGGAGGGGCAACGATTTTGGGCCTCCATGCCCTGCGGGCCTTCTTTGGGCTAGCTCGCTTCTTGATGGGGCTAGTGCTCCCCTCGGAGAGCATCTCTTCAAACGCTTGCTGGTCGAAGCAAACAACCAGCATCTGTTACGGGGAGCCGAGTTTGGCTGCGTCCGATTGTGTCACCAACTTCTCAGCAGTGGAGAAGTTGGTCCCAAGCAGAGTCGCCATCGTGTTTTTCATTGATTGTCGTAGAACCGAATAGTTTTATAGGAGGACTGAACTTTAACTCATAATTACAAACTCGCTTGTACAAAAGAGAGCCTAGGAACAAAACCTCGGAAAAGCAATCTAAGTACAATTGTTTAGTTTTGATTCTGGGGGGTGACGGTAGAGGCTCGGGAAAGTGCTATCAACTCTACCTTACTCCTTGGACGATCGAACGCAACCTCGGTTCCAACGAAGAAATGCTCTCTCTCTCTGCCTGGGTATTTATATCTCTCTGTGTGTATCTCTGTCTATGTAAGGGAATAGCACCTTGCTATTTATAGGAATTTATGAGTAATTGGATGTACAGCCACGTGGCTAATTTTGGGCCATATCCTTGTAACTGTGCCTCGAGAAGTGGGCTGCTGGGGATTGGTTAAGATTGATCATGATCTGTTTGTTGCACTAAATCTAAATTGTTAAGACTTGGTCAATTTCTGCCACGCGTCCCAACTGCTACTCTGTGGCGAGCCACATGAATGATGCATCCTGGCTGAGCCGCATGAAGGACTGTCCCATAGTCGAACCACATGAAGGGTATATTCTGGCTGAGCCGCATGAAGGATTGTCCCATAGCCGAGCCGCATGAAGAGTGTCTCATGACCGGGCCGCATGAAGGTTGTCTCATAACCGAGCCGCATGAAGGACGTCTCATAACTGTGCCGCATGAGAGTTGTCTCATGACCGAGTCGTATGAGAGTGGCCTCATGACCGAGCCGTATGAGAGTGGTCTCATGACTGAGCCACATGAGAGTGGTCTCATGACTGAGCTGCATGAAGGTCGCATAGGTGATCCGCATAAAGAATCTTCTTTGGAATTTGTGAACTGTGCCAGATATTATGTTGATTTTTTCATCTTTTTAGCAGCATATCACGTCTTGTCTTTATGTCAGAGCCATCATCTCTGTCAAAGCTGTCGCCTTTATGTCAGAGTAATTATGGCCATCTGCTTAGGCTGATTTCGAACCGCATAAGGTTCTCTGCTATTTGTGGGCCGCATGAAGATTTCTGAGCCGTATGAAGCTTTCTGGATTTTTGAGCCGCATGGAGCTTCCTGGGTTTTGAGCCGCATAGAGAATCCCCTTCTTTCCTTGAGCTTATGAAGGATCACATCTTGCAAGTCAAGGACATCTCGATCAATCTTTGCACTCGCTTTATAGGTCCGAGAATCCCGAGCACACGAATGCGTAGGTATCATGTTTGCTCCCTGATGCGGGGCTAGTAAAAGCACTTGCCCTCGATCAATGTTGGAAGACTCATGAGAACCATCCTGTCCGTTTGCTGCCGGGGGCTGGATACGGGCGGTCCTATACATCTTTCCATCAGAGGCCCACTTAACAGTTAGCGGGACTCTCTGATGGTCAGTAGTTTGAACAGCTGACTGAGCTCGACAAGCCCACGCTGTCCTAGACTTCTTCGCTCTAGCACCCGAGGGTACGTAGTAGGAAGAGTCCAAGTTGGAGAACCACCCTGTCTGTTTGCCACCGGGGGCTGGACACGGGCGGTCCTATACAACTTTCCATCAGAGGCCCACTTAACAGTTAGCGGGACTCTCTGACGGTCAGTGGTTAGGACATCTGACCGAGCTTGACGAGCCCGCGCTGTCCTAGACTTTTTCGACTTAGCACCCGAAGGTGCGTAGTAGGAAGAGTCCAAGTTGGAAGGAGGGAAGGGAAGTTGGTGCCCTTTTCAAAGGAGGCATGGGGGCTCTATTTATAGAATGGAGTGAGCCCTTTCTTCTTCTCCTTTCCGATGTGGGACTAAAAATAATATTTTCCACGCTTCTTGTCACGCCCCAGTCCTAAAATACGTAGGACTAGGATACGTATACATGCTAGCTACGCATCGAGAGGACTCCAGCCCAGCTCGAATACGTATAAGCTGTCTGGTTATTATAGATTAACTATATCTCAATCCACATAATAATGATAAGTATGACGAATCAAGTGCAGTAAGGCTGATCAGGCCATGATACACTGATTCTAGATTAGATAAATATGTTAGAGTGGATCCCCAATAACACATTTATCATGAACAAGCGAGAGGAAAAATAGAAGCTTGTACAAGACTAGGCTATAATGTAGCAAGAATCAAATATAGGACAAAATCTAATCACGGAAGAGAAAGATAAAACATCAACTAAATATACCTGCAGTCGCGGTGTAGAAATTATCCTCCATCGATGTACCATACCTTCATCTAATACCTGGAGAGATCACCAGGTCCTCAGAGGACTAGCAAGACACATAATATACATGCCAACTGTACAGTAAATAACATACGAGAAAATAGAAAATGGTACAAGGAACAATATGAGACTAAAGAATAAGTATAAATGGCATACCGTCAAAGATAGTGCTATCAAACGTGACTAATAGTAAGTCGGGATAACCGCAGCCTGATGGGAGCTCACAGTCCTATAGTCAGTAGCCGATAGGGAATCTCTAACTATAGTAAGGCTCATTCGCACTCGATGGGAGCTCATGAACGAGATGGTCAGGTATAGTCACGTCTAATAACAGGTCAGGGTCAAATCAAACGATCATGACCGGGTCAAGTCAATCAAGTACCGAAATTCAGACTAAGGTCAAGTCCAAGTTAAATAGTTCAGGAGAAACATGGCACAGGCATATCAATACTATCACTAGACATGAACAAGATAGGAAAGATAGAACAAGTAGTATAGAAAGAAAATCAAAATCTACGTGCACGTGTAACTATGAAGAATCACGAGAGGAAACAAGAGAGATATGTAACAAAGCAAGAAATACTGAAAGTATAGGAAAGCATAAAAATACTGTAGAGTTTGGCAATGTGTACTTGCCTGAGGGTTGCACGGAGAACCAACAATATATCGCCAATCAACAAGTCAGAAAGTCCAAGTCTCACAACTACCTCCAGAAGCTGTAATAGATGTTACCAACATTTTCAGATTAGTCAAATTAGCTAGGATTGCCTGTCCTTAAATCCAATTCTGGAAACAGAGGCAAAACGATAATTTTGGGTCAAAACGATGTATGTCGTTGAACCCACTTTGTACCGAAAAAAGTGCCAGAGTCAATGGTCTCTAAAGTCATCAAACTACATGTCTACGAATTTGTTTTGATGATACAAACCCAAAGGTATGTCCAATTTTAGATTCCAGTGGGCCGTGCACAAAATCGCCCCGTTGAACCGAATCGTGGGACCCGCAAAACGGCGATTCAATCAACTGTCTCAGAATTGGACCAAACTTGGCATACAGGAACAGAAAAATGATACGGTCCTGTTGGCGCAAGTTTTGTCTCGATTTGACGAACATGTACAAAGTAATTGGGAAATTTTAAAAAAGGCCGATACGGTGACACTACCAAAATAAGTCATATCAGCGACGCAATTAGCGACGCTTAATCAAAACGTCGCTAAAATTGTGCAACTTAGCGACGTAAAAAGTTTACGTCGCAATACGTCAATATTAGCGACTATCAGCGACATATTGCGGCTACATTTTGTATAACAAAAATTTTCGTCGTAGAAAAGTCGGTGGACGTCGCTATGAATTTATTATCAGCGACGATTAGCGACGTAAATGTAAGATGCCGCTAATTTTTTAGAATATAGCGACGTTTAGCGACGTCTTACTCTGACGTCGCTAATTTATTTCTAATATCCCGATCTGGTTTTCCTTTCCCCCCATTCTCACTCAAAAATTTCCCAAAAATTTTTCATTCCCCCCCACAACCGGACGACCCCCTGTGCTACTTCGCTGCCCCCCTCCTCCTCCTCCACCGCTCCTCCGCCTCCACCGAGCTCCTCCTCCTACTCCTCCTTTTCCGACCGCTCGCCTCCATCACCGACCGCCCTCCTCCTTCTTTTCCTCCTCCTCTCCGGGCTACTCCTCCACCGACCCCCTCCTCCTCAACCGCCTACACGTGCCGACCTCCTCCTCCTCTCGGCCATCCCCTTCCTTGGTCGCCCCCAAAATAAGGTAAACCCTAACCATTTCTCTACTAGCCATTTGACATGGACACGACACAGACACGAACACATACACTGACACGACACAAACTTAATTCTGACAGAAAATAAAGATTTGATGTAAAACAAATAAGTAAAAAATTCTAACTAGTAAAAAAATTATTGGAAAATCGAGATCATTATTAAATAAAGTTATATGGTTTTACATTGTTTGGTGTCATTATTAAAAAAAATTACAAGTATGAGTATTAGCTATAGCTATATATATAGTGATGAGTATTAGCTATAGCTAAAAAAAATTACAAGTATGAGTATTGTTTGGTGTCATTGTTTGGTGTCATTATTCCTATAAGTATTAGCTATAGTTATATATATAGTGATGATCGGGATATGCATCTATGTAACATATAGTTATAGTATGAGTATCATTGATATAAAAATGGTGTAAGGGTAACCCCATAGGTATAGCCTATAGCAATGCATGCATTTATGGTAAATAGATAATTATAGGACTACATAGATATAACATCATGGATAGATAACCATGGGTACCATATCCTGTATGCATATAGGGTATGGATTAAGAGGGTATGTCCATTGATGTTGGGTTATACCTTAGGTAAGTGCCTCTAATAGAGTATCCTAGTATCCTTGGTATAGGATATTAAGGGTGTTAAGGTTTTAGGCATAGGCTAAATATAAATATGGGTAAAGGGCATAGTGTGGTATATATCATGACATGGTACCATAAAGGTATACTTAATATGGGTAATCTAGAGAGTAATGCATGTGTGTAGCATATGGTATGGCATGGTATAGGACATTAGAGAGTAAGTAAAGGGTAGATGGCTAAGGTAATTCCAAATAGTAGATATCTATAAATATAAATCAGATAGATACGTTTAACACACCGAATATTCTAGTATCCTAGTATCTTTGTTATAGAGTATCCTAGTATCCTTGTATCCTTGTTGTTTGTATCCTAGTATCCTAGTATCCTCTAATAGAGTATCCTCTAATAGAGTATCCTAGTATCCTTGTTATTTGTATACTTGTCTGACATGTTTCTCGTTATCACACATCTGTCTATTTTTACATTTTTACTTGTTCTCCCTATCACATATATTGTTCCTTATTTATCTGTTCTTCTATTTTGTACACTTGGTATCGGTGGTTAGATGTTGTTCAGTCCTAACTTGCTTTGGTAGTGTTTTGGCTCTATCCCAACTTCATTATGTTTCAATCCATTTTATATTAGGCACCCTAGATGGTAGCAGTCGACTGATACCCTAAAAACTTCAGTATCAGAGCCTTGAATGTTGGCATCAGATGGATTAACTTCACATTGTCCTTCATTCCCTGTACTAGCAGACTAGATGTGGTTCTGTCCCTATGTTGATTGGGATCATGAGCATACATCCAATCTTTCGTAGATTGTCCTGACCATTTTAAAGTAATGACTTTACTTGATGTTGTTCTATCCAATACACTTTTGGATCTAAATCCTTAATATATGTTGTTCAGTCATTTAGTTAGTATATAGGCTAATGTACAAATCTTTAGTTACTTACATGTTCACATTGTGTATTGATCAATTTTTTGTACCAGTTATACTTCTCATTACCTTTAGTTCAGATTGGTATGTATGATATCCTCAAGATGTCCGATTCAACTTTGTGTCATTCGATTTAGATATCCATACACCTACACTAGAGGTACCATAACACATGAACTATTTTCTATCAGGGTAACATACTAGACTTATCTCAATATAACAATATTAGTCCCTATGTGATAAAGAGGATAGATACATTCATATGCATGTGTTTCAACGATGTGCTTGTATCTATCTTACAGAATTATCCTCAAATGGATATGGAGCTGAATTACTATCTGCAAAATCGTTCGTAGATGTACAACCGTCATCCTGATGACATGTGCGGTGTGCGGGATGAATTCATAGAGGGTGTACACCAGTTTCTGTAGTTTGCCAAGGCGTTCCCTCAGTACATGGACGGTACCAAAATTAAGTGTCCGTGTGTGAGATATCGCAACGTGAAATATCATCCAGAAGTGGATGTCACGTATCATTTATACTCGAAGGGTTTCAATCCGAATTACTATCAGTGGAGCGAGCACGGAGAACTTGTGTCTTTAGCATCGGAGTACGAGCCTTATGTGGATGTCCACAACAACGCTCCTTACGACGATGGTTTGGTGAACATGATTTTTGACGCGGTCGGGCCTAGTTTCGATCCGGATGATCATGATGCACCTGAGGAGGCAACGAACCCCGATGCTGCACAGTTCATGGAGTTGCTGGAGAATGCAAGGACTCCATATATCCTGGTTGTGAGGATCATTCACCGTTGGAGGTGGTTACAAGATTGTTGAGCATCAAGTCCGATTTTAACATGTCGCAAGATTGCTACAACCGTCTTATGGAGTTGCTTATAGAAATATTGCCTGAGGGTGCGAAGTTGCCTAAAGACTTCTACCGGTCTAAGAGGATGGTTAGATCGCTCTGGATGGGATACAAAAAAAATCGATGCCTGTCGCAACGGGTGCATGTTGTACTACAAAGACGACAAGGATGAAGACGCCTGCAGATTTTGTGATGTCGATCGCTACAAGACATGTGGTAGAGGAAAGTCTGTCGGTGCCAGGAAGCCTACCTCTTCGACGCACTACTTGCCGTTGACGCCGCGGTTGCAGCGGTTGTTTATGGTGAAGAAAACTGCAGAAAAAATGAGTTGGCATAAGCGGGAACATACCGAAGGAGTGTTGGATCACCCATCTGATGGAGAAGCATGGAAGTACTTTGATCGAGAGTATCCAAATTTTGCTTCTGATCCGCGTAATGTCAGATTGGGTCTCTGCTCCGACGGTTTTACCCCATTCGAACTTTCGGGATCCCAGTATTCGTGTTGGCCTGTGATCGTCACCCCGTACAATCTACCGCCTTGGATGTGCATGAAGACTCCGTATATGTTCCTCACCGTTATTATCCCAGGTTCGAACAATCCAAAAAGGAACATCGATGTGTATTTACAGCCGTTGATTGATGAGTTGAATCAGCTGTGGGAAGTAGGTTCCAACACGTACGATGTATCTAGAAAACAAAATTTCCAGATACGAACAACACTTATGTGGACCATCAACGACTTTCCGGCCTATAGAATGTTATTTGGATGGAGCACGCATGGTCGTCTTTCATGTCCGTATTGCATGGACAGCACTAAGGCTTTCCGTTTGAAACACGGAGGCAAACCGTGCTTCTTTGATTGTCATCGACAATTCCTGCAGACGGATCATCCGTACCGGAGGAACAGGAATGCTTTTCGTGCTGGCGTTATGGAGAAGGCTAATCTCCCGCCAAGGTGGCCCGGATACACGATATGGGAAGAGGTTAAAGATTTACCAAGAGCTATTGAGCAGCCTGCTACGGGCTACATGTGTGACGGATTTGGTCGCATTCATAACTGGACGAAGAGGAGTATATTCTGGGATCTTCCATATGGAGCATCAATCTGATTAGACATAACCTTGATGTCATGCATATCGAAAAAAATGTGTTTGACAACATAATTAATACTGTAATGGACGTAAAGGGGAAGACGAAAGATAAACCAAAGGCTAGATTGGACTTGAAAGAAATATGTAGACGTCCTGCATTGCATTTGATAGAGGACGGGAATGGGAAGTTGAAGCAGCCTAAGGCAATTTTTTTACTGGAGAATGAGGATAAATGAGGCTTTGTAGGTGGATTCAAGGTCTAAAATTTCCAGATGGGTATGTTTCGAACTTGAGAAGATGCGTCGACCTCAAGGAGAACAAACTGACAGGTATGAAGAGCCATGATTGTCACGTATTCATGGAGCGGTTAATTCCGGTTGCATTTCGGGAATTCTTACCGCAGGCAGTTTGGGATCCATTGACGGAGCTTAGCATATTCTTCAGGGACCTTTGTTCTAAGAAATTGCCCGTTGATCGTCTAGAAAAGCAAGAGAAGGACATTGCGGTAACACTGTGCAAGCTAGAGAGGGTGTTCCTTCCTGGATTCTTCGACTCTATGGAGCAGTTGCCGATTCATCTTTCCTACGAGGCACGTGTTGGTGGACCCGTCGAATATCGATGGATGTACCCGTTCGAACGACATTTGAATCACCTAAAAAGAAAGGTAAAAAATAAGGCTCGGATCGAGGGTTCTATTTATGAAGCCTATATTCTCGAGGAGATTACAAATTTCTGCTCCTCCTATTTCAAACCTCATGTTGCTACGAATAGAACGAGGGCTCCGAGAAACGACGACGAATATCAAGAATTTAATGATGGAATACTGAAAGTATTCAATGCGTCCGAAAAGCCTTCGGGGAAAATAAAGAAGAGATATTTGAACAGCTGACTGAGCTCGACGAGCCTGCGCTGTCCTAGACTTCTTCGCTCTAGCACCCGAGGGTGCATAGTAGGAAGAGTCCAAGTTGGAGAACCACCCTGTCTGTTTGCCACCGGGGGCTGGACACGGGCGGTCCTATACAACTTTCCATCAGAGTCCCGCTTAACAGTTAGCGGGACTCTCTGACGGTCAGTGGTTAGGACATCTGACTGAGCTCGACGAGCCCGCGCTGTCCTAGACTTCTTCGACTTAGCACCCGAAGGTGCGTAGTAGGAAGAGTCCAAGTTGGAAGGAGGGAAGGGAAGTTGGTGCCCTTTTCAAAGGAGGCAAGGGGGCTCTATTTATAGAATGGAGTGAGCCCTTTCTTCTTCTCCTTTCCGAAGTGGGACTAAAAGCAATATTTTCTACGCTTCTTGTCACGCCCCAGTCCCAAAATACGTAGGACTAGGATACGTATACATGCCAGCTACGCATCGAGAGGACTCCAGTCCAGCTCGAATACGTATAAGTTGTCGGGTTATTCTAGATTAACGATATCTCAATCCACATAATAATGATAAGTATGACGAATCAAGTGCAGTAAGGCTGATCAGGCCATGATACACTGATTCTAGATTAGATAAATATATTAGAGTGGATCCCCAATAACACATTTATCATGAACAAGCTAGAGAAAAAATAGAAGCTTGTACAAGACTAGGCTATAATGTAGTAAGAATCAAATATAGGACAAAATCTAATCACGGAAGAGAAAGATAAAATATCAACTAAATATACCTGCAGTCTCGGTGTAGAAATCATCCTCCATCGGTGTACCATACCTTCGTCTAATATTTAGAGAGATCACCAGGTCCTCAGAGGACTAGCAAGACACATAATATACATGTCAACTGTACAATAAATAACATGCAAGAAAATAGAAAACAGTACAAGAAACAATATGAGACTAAAGAATAAGTATAAATGGTATACCGTCAAAGATAGTGATATCAAGCGTGACTAATAGTTAGTCGGGGTAACCGCAGCCCTATGGGAGCTCACAGTCCTATATTCAGTAGTCGATGGGGAATCTCTAACTATAGTAAGGCTCATTCGCACTCGATGGGAGCTCACGAACGAGGTGGTCAGGTATAGTCACGTCTAATAACAGGTCAGGGTCAAATCAAACGATCATGACCGGGTCAAGTCAATCAAGTACCAAAATTCAGACTAAGGTCAAGTCCAAGTCAAACAGGTCAGGAGAAACATGGCACAGGCATATCAATACTATCACTAGACATGAACAAGATAGGAAAGATAGAACAAGTAGTATAGAAAGAAAATCAAAATCTACGTGCACGTGTAACTATGAAGAATTACGAGAAGAAACAAGAGAGATACGTAACAAAACAAGAAATACTGAAAGTATAGGAAAGCATGAAAATACTGTAGAGTTTGGCAAGGTGTACTTGCGTGAGAGTTGCACGGAGAACAACAATATATCGCCAATCAACAAGTCAAAAAGTCCAAGTCTCACAACTACCTCTAGAAGCTGTAATAGATGTTACCAACATTTTTAGATTAGTCAAATTAGCTAGGATTGCCTGTCCTTAAGTCCAATTCTGGACACAGGTGCAAAACGATAATTTCGGGTCAAACGATGTCCACCGTCGGACCCACTTTGCACCAAAAAAAGTGCCAAAGTCAATGGTCTCTAAAGTCATCAAACTATATATCTACGGATTTATTTTGATGATACGAACCCAAAGTTATGTCTAATTTTGGATTCCGGTGGGCCGTGCACAAAATCGTCCGTTGAATCGGATCATGGGGTCCTCAAAACGGCGATTCGATCAACTGTCTCAGAATTGGACCAAACTTGGCATACAGGACCAAAAAATGATACGGTCTTGTTGGCGCAAGTTTCGTCTTGATTTGACAAACGTGCACAAAGTAATTAGGAAATTTAGAAAAAGGCCGATACGGTGATTTTCGACGGATATGCATCAAATTCGTCGCGCACACGCGACCAATTTGAATTCCGTCAAAGTCCACACGTCCACAAAGTCGATACGCACCCTTCAATGCTTTTGGTTCGCGACCATGTCACCCGGATTGGCGGGACGCACGTCGTATCGAAGAATTTTCTAGTTTTTAAACTATTTTGAAATCGATTTTTCTTCGTTTTTGGAAAACAGATTACTCGGCATATAAGCGATGAATTCAGAATCTACAAAAAGGATTCTAAAGCCCTATAGGTTGTCTAAAATAATATTCATGTTGGTTCTTGGGTTTCTCATTGGATTTATCAAGTATGGACTTTCAAAACAGTATCAAAACTGTTATAAACAGTGTGTTTATCCTGTTTTTCGTCGAGATTTTGACTCGATTTTATAAAGTTTTAGGGCATTTAAATTTTAAATGGTTGACAAGTCTTGTAGCCGTATATATTGGCTTACGACAAACCTATTGGTTCGAGATTTGATCACACGATAAAGAAGAAAATGGATGATGAATATGGGTACCTCAGTCGATTCTACCGAACTTGCTGTCGGTGGTGTCCCTATTTCTGCGTACAGCGACCGACTTCGGCATCGTGGCTGCGCGCGCAGGTGACTGGGGTGTCACTTCCCGTTTCCAGAATACGTATTTTAAATACATGTACTGCTGGAATGTATTTATTTAATATTCATCATGTATTGTTCTGTATTTAAATTCTTTTAATTCACGTTAATTAATTTTCCCGCAATTTTATCTTTCTGTATTTTAATTTCTGCTTTGCTTGTGGGTTCGGCCTGAGTTGGTTTATTTTTCAGCCATCGAGTGGTTCAACATGAACCCACCTACCACCACTCCTTCATTTAAAGCCCCATCCCCTTTTCTCTCTCTCTTCATTACTTCTTCTCATCTCTTCTTCTTCCTCATAAACCCTCCACCACCTACCTAGCCGCATAGGCAAGTGCCAACTTGCTTCTTGGTGGATCTTCATTTTTGTTGTTCCATTGTCTTCCTCTCAAGATTCTTAGATACTTTAGTACTTAGCATTTTCAATTTCCATGGCTCATTTCATGTAGATCTAAGTTTAATGCATTTTTGGATTTTTTAGGTTTTGATCTAGTAACTTTGTTATTTTTTAAGTTTTGATGGTTCCATGTTGTAGAGAATTTCGTTCTACCCTATTTTGACCTATGGAAGTCCAGATTTGGGCTTGGAATGAAGGATTTAGAGAGCTTGGAAACAATGGCTTCCATGGTTCTGTTCTCGGAAAAGTGGAGAAGAAGAACAGTGCTTGACCGCATGCATTTTCATGCGGCAAGTCTTTCTTGGCCGCATGGCATTCCTGGTCGCATACCATTCCCCTGCCGCATGAACACCGTTCAGCTCAGCCGCATGAGACCCTTTAGTTCTCAGCCGCATAAGCTCAGGATTCTGTAGCCGCATGAAGTTTTCCTTCCTAGCCGCATGGGGGTGCCAGTATTTTCTCAGCCGCATATGCCGCATGTCTCAGGACCATTTCTCAGCCGCATATGTCGCACCTACTTTCAGCCGCATGAGCTCTGATTGAATCCGGCCGCATGGACGCATGTCCTTCCGAGCCGCATATGACCTTACTTTTTCAGCCGCATAAGGCTTGACCCTTCCAAGCCGCATGGCTGAGCTTGAACTCCAGCATCATAAAGCTTGTCATTTCTGGCCGCATGGATTTAGATAAACCCAGCCGCATGAGACTTTCTACCCGAGCCGCATAGGGCCCAGATCCCCTATCCGCATGAACTTGATTTCCTGAGCCACATAGGACCCGATTGTTCAGCCGCATGAAACTTGATCTGTTCAGCCGCATGGGATCCCTATCCCCGGCCGCATAGACTTGTTATTTCTTAGCCGCATATGCATGTCTTACTCAGCCGCATGAATTAATAATTCCCCGACCGCATGAACTCTAACCCATAATACCCTTTGGGCTGATTCTGTCCTAATTAACATTGATTATTATCTTGGCATTAATTAACATTGATTGTTATCTTGGCATTAATTAACATTGATTGTTATTAGTAATTGATCATGCGTTCCTAGCTGGAACTAAGAGACAGGCTTGTCGTCTTATTGAATTGAATGAATGAGACACGTTCATATTAACTATGAACTATTGTAATCGACTGGCTGATCCCGAACATTGGCATACAGGCACATGCAGGCTTCAATTTATTTATTTATTTATTTATTTATTTATTTTACAGAAGCAACATGTGTACTTTATGGTCAAGGCATGATTACTCCGTGGCTAGTTTTTATTGTTGTATTACGCTATGTAAGACCTACAACCTAACCGCACGGGTATCGTTGTAGAGTTGGGCATATCGTACTTTGTACAGAAGGTACTCATTTTGAATGACCATGATCCACGACATGGGATTTCACTTAACATAGAGGCTACTAAGTTAAATAAAATAATGATTGCATGGAGAGAATGGATTCTCGAGTTCTTACATGGCAGCCCTCTTTGGGACTATTAGTGCCCGACAGGCCGGCTGGTTCCCACAGATACTGCCAATCTGCCACACGGACAGGGAGCGGTATCTGCTTATATTATTTATTGTATATTGATGACGGGCGTCCCGCTGTGACTCGTCTAATTCATGATTGGCACAATTGATTGACTGGATAGACTAGCCTTGCTTGCACATAGTAAGAACTGAGGAATCCTTATTGCATAATCCCAAGGTAACTTGGGACTCATTGTAGCAAGCCGTAGTAGTTACATGGTCGTTTAAGTTGACTTGTTTGTGTATTGCACATACTCTGTTAACTAACTGAGATGATCAGAATGTCAGGGCATGACGGGCCAACTTCTGTCCTTGTTTGGTTGGGAGGTTGGTTCGAAGTGTCGTGATGTTATGTGAATTCCAGAGGCAAGAAGAGATCTATATATCATATTCTCTTATTACTGGTTTTAATTCCTCATATCGTGCTTCCTTGCGGTACTTGCTATTAGAGGTCTAACCTCTCTGGTTTTGTATGGCCAGATTTAGAGCCGGTCCCCGAGGACTCAGCTTACTTCTACCTCCAAAATGGTCAATACTAGAGGAATAATCGCAGGAGGACTCGAGTGGGTTCCTTACCTCCCCGCTCGTTTTGTTATTTACTTTATACTTACCGTTTGGCACCGACATGTTAGTCGGATTGTCTTATACTTACTTTTATATAATTGTAACTAAGTCAGGCTGCAGCTGATAACAATTGTGTATACTTTGCTACATCATCTGGCTATGTTTTATAAAGCCAGATATCAAGAACATTTTGACTGAGCGTTTGGGACGCCTTACTGCTTTATCTTACATGTTCTCTATTTTTGTTTCTTGTTTGAATGATTGAGACAATAGATGTGAAGTGACCATAGTGAGACTTTTTTGTAGTATGTACCCCTTGTCTTTTAGACAGCATTGATCGTATTATACGGTATTCATCTACCCGTAATACGTAGCTGGCTGCGTCATTCCTCCGCTCTCCAGTATTCTGGTTCTGGGGCGTGACAAAGTTTTAGTGGTGGCCCATGCAGGTCTATTTCAGACTTGTAGGGTATTTTATTTATAGGATGTCTCAATCATACATGTTCCCCCTTGATCTCATGATTCGTTACTCTCGATTCTAGCTTGACATTTCGGTATCCTTCGACTTCATTGATCCTTCATGTCCGGTCGTTTGATTGCTCTCTTGTCCCTTTTCTTAGGGGCATTTCGTCCGCATCTGTCAGGATAGTCAGGATATCTCACACACGGACACTCAGCAACATCAGATGTTATTCCAGCAGCGCATGCACGCTCAGTTGCAAGAGTAGAATGTACTACTCAACCAAGGATTACAGACAGCTTTGGAAAGAGGGACGAGGACAGATTCAGAAGCATCAACCAGATTTTGTAAGTTCAACCCCCGTCATTTCGCGGGCACGGAAGATGCCATCTCAGCAGATGCATGGCTTAAGGATATTGAGGCTATTTTGACAGCAGCTAAAGTGCCGGCAGAAGAACGTATGGATCAAGTAAAGTTGTTACTTCAGGATCTCGCACGTGATTGGTGGGAATCAGAGGAAGTGGGCATCAGACGTCCTGTTGCTTGGGACGATTTTACTGCAAGGTTCAAGACCAAGTACTATGGAGTTGTGGCACAGTTTGAGCTACAACAGAAGTTTATCAACCTCAAGCAGGCCGGCAAGACAGTAGATGCTTATGTAGCGGAATTCTGCAGATTGAGTAGGTTCGTTCCAGAGATGGTAGCAACGGAGAGCCAGAGGGCTATGAGATTTCAGCAAGGGTTTTATCTTGAGCTCTTGCAATTGATAGAGGGACACAATTACCAGACTTTTGATAAAGTATTGACGGCAACCCGAAGGCATAAGATCACCATTCAAAGGATCACGTAAAGGACTGGAGGTTAGAAGAGACCCCACAATCAGATTGAAGGAGGAGGGGGAGTAGCGCCCCGAACAATAGCACTGTCCCTTGGCATTCGTATTCACGTTGTGGCAATACGAGGGCTAGTACCACCACCAAGGCAGCAGCATCAATAGCAGAGGAAGAACCAGCAACCCCCAGCGGGCGGCACTTATTGTGGGAAGGTAGGGCACACTAGAGATGTGTGTCGGACATTGAACGGACTGTGTTTGATATGTGGAAGTCCAGATCATCGGGTTACCATCTGTCCCATGAATTTGAGGTCAGGAGGACCAGTGCAATAATTTCCTGCTCTACCAGCACCAGGGGCAGGCCAGTACCGAAGGCCAGCGGTGGCAGTGAGACCGTTGGCGCAACGTTCGTTCATGTCGCAGGCTAAGATGTTTCGGCAGCAGGGACCGCCGATGCAACACCAGCATAGACCACCCCAGCATCACCAAGGCAGGGGCCAGCAGCAGCACCAAGCTAGGCCGCAGCATGGGAACCAACAAGGAGGTCGAGGGCAGGCATTCACTCTGTCCTTGGAAGAGGCATTGGCATCAGGAGATGTTGTGGTAGGTAACATTCTCGTCGCCTCATATCCCGTAGTAGTATTGTTTGATTCAGGAGCATCACACTCATTTATATCTGCACAATTTGTGACACAGCTAGGAATGGAGTTCGAGGCATTGCCAGGGAGGTTGAATATACTCACTGGTAATAGGCTCGTAGGAGTTAGTAGAGTTATTCTAGCATGTAGCGTTGTAGTTTGCGGGCATTCCTTACCAGGCCGGTTGATAGAACTTTCTGTTGGAAATTTTGACGTTATCTTAGGCATGGACTGGCTGAAAGACAGTCATGCGACAATAGATTGTCGTAGGGGGAGTGTATCTTTTGATATTCCAGGCATGAAGCGGTTTACCTTAGTCAGATCAGTGGCAACTCAACAAGAGCAGGGAGTAGTAACAGCAATGGAAGAAGTTCTAGTTTCGAAGGTAGTTGAAGAGTTTCTAGACGTATTTCCCGAAGAACTTCCAGGTCTACCACCGGTTAGGGATATTAAGTTCAGCATAGAATTGGTACCTGGAACTAAACCGATATCAGATCGAGTTTACAGAATGTTGGATTCAGAGCAGGCCAAGGTATATCAGCACATAGAGGAACTGAAGAAGAAGAAGTTCATCCAAGCTAGCATATCACCATAGGCAGCACCAGTGGTACTTGTGGGGAAGAAGGATGGGTCATCCAGATTGTGCATCGATTACAGAAAGCTCAATGCGGTAACAGTGAAGAACAAGTACCCACTACCAAGGATCGATGACTTATTTGATCAGCTGAGCAGAGCTAGAGTTTTCTCCAAGATAGATCTTCGTTCAAGGTATCATCAAGTGAGGGTTCGGAAGGAGGATATTCCCAAGATAGCATTCAGGTCGAAGTATGGGCCGTAACGCCCCAGAACCAGAATACTGGAGAGCGGGGGCATACATAGCCAGCTACGTATAATGAAATAGAATCCACCCCACTATACGGTCACGACTGTCTAGATACATGAGGGTTTAACTACTATCCATCAGTCTCCTATGGTCAATAACAAGCCTAAATGTCTCAATCTCAAGCAAGCAAGTAAAGTTACAAGATGTAAGATCACCCAATATACAATAATAAGGCATCCCAAACATTACATATTCAGCTGATCATAAAGCTAGTCGTTACAAAATGTGAGGACTAACAAGAGTTTAGTCATACATGATCAACCCTACGATCTGTCAATCATGCTACAGTCCGTAGACAGACAATAATAGGGTATACAATACGAGCTAACAGGTGTTCGTCGGCTAAACGCCTCAAAATAGAATTTTTTACAATAGAGTGGGAGAGCAAAAATAAACCCACTCGTGACCCTGGTCACGCCTGATGGTTACCATCGGGCTGGAAAGTCGGTAGATCCTCTGAAGCTGCTCCGAAATCTGGCCACACAAAACCAGCTGGGTCAGATCCCAGAAAGAGGAAGTGCCATAAAGAAGGCTTCACTTAAGAACTAAAACCAACACAACAAAAAAAATATATATTTAAAGCAGTTAAATGAACTGATAGTAAAAGAATGACAATAGTCATAATGGAGTACGAGGGAACCATTCAAGTAGCCAAGTCACAACCCTTAAACCAAACAAGGACCGGGGTTGTAACCCTTCACCTGAATAGAACTCCGTCTCCAAATCTTGTTGATAAGGTAAAACATTACAAGCGTGACATGGGGTGCAATAATACAATAAACGAAGAGAGGACTCAGAACTGCTCCGGGAGCCAGGTTACAACCCTTAAACCAAACAAGGACCGGGGTTGTAACCCTTCACCTGAACAGAACTTAGCCTCTGATCTTTATTGTTAAAAGTGACAATCGTGCGATCAAGCCTGCGATAATCGAGCACTGAATTTACACCATATAATCATTTACGGCCAATCAACGACTACGGCTTTCTACATTAGCTAGCTAGGGTTATCACAAACATGCAGTGAGATGTTCCTCCAGCCACAAGCCCTGCAGCTAATCCAGGTTATCCAGGCGACTTGGGTTCATTAAGTAGTGCATCGTTCTTTTCCATATATCAGTGAATTTAGACTTGTGCCCTACTCGTCGGCAGGCTGCAAGTCCCTCAATGGTGGCCGGGATAACGGGATCGCCTGTAACTGGGAAAATCTCTCATGACTACTGAATTATTCTAGTTATTAGCCTTAGCCATTTACAGTAGGAACCCCTGACCGTGGTACTCAGGGATCCCTGTCCTAGACATGATGCAAACACTACCGGTTCAATTGTACAAACACAATCACCCACGGTGTCCAGGCCATCCAATCTTGTCATGTCATGATCACTGTCAGGAGTGCGCCGCGTCGGGCCACTATCATGTCATGCCAAAAGTGCACCACAACGGGTCACCATCGTGTCAGGGAACAATTAATTTAACACAAGTACACATATATTAATTAAATATTAAAAGGGGCAAGGGATGTTGGGGACTCATGCGGCTCGGGAAATTTCCATGCGGCCCGCAGTCACTTGTCCATGCGGCTAAGCAATTAAGAGAATGTAAATAATAATAATAATAATAATGATAATAATAATAATAAAAATGCATTAGAAAAATGCAATTAAGAATGCATTCAAAGGATGCATTAATTGCATTCTAAAGGGGTTCATGCGGCTGGCCTTTCCAAGGAAAGCAAAAGAAAATGCATTAGAAAAATGCAATTCAGAATGCATTCAAGGAATGCATTAATTGCATTCTTCCATGCATTAAAGGAATGCATTGGGAAAAGAAATGCTTTAGGAAAAGTAAGTGTATTAATGAATGCATAAAAATGCATTAGTGAATGCATTACATGCATCCCTGGAATGATATGCGACTGATGCATCAAAATGCATTAGGAAAAGTAAATGTATTACTTAATGCATAAAAATGCATTAGTGAATGCATTACATGCATTCCTGGAATGATATGCGGCTGATGCATCAAATGCATTAAATAATGCTTTGAATGCCATGCGGCTGACGCATGAAAAATGCCTCAAAATGCATTACATGCATTCTTTGAGTACCATGCGGCTGACTTAAGAAATTGTATTAATCAATGCATCTAAGCATTAAAGTATTGAAGAAGCTATGCAGCTGATTCTCCAGAATTGCATTAAATATAACAAGTATGCCTGCATGCGGCCCATCTTTTAGCATGTGCATGGGGCCATATATATTTCCTCATGCGGCTGAAAATGGTCCCCATGCGGCCAAGAATGGTTTTCTCCTGTATGCTGATGCATGCAAGGCTATGGGTGCCAGCATTAAATGCTAAGCCATGATAATGTGGCAAATCATTAATGCTAAGCTTGCTCCCACGTGCATGCATTTAATGCTAAGGTGGCTATGTGTATTCCCATGCGGCTACAATTAGCATTTGCAGATGTATAGGAGATTAAATAATACAATTCTATATAAAGCCATGCGGCTGAGCAAAATCCCGTAGGTAAAATTTGGACCAAAAAAAATTCTCTGCATCATGGGATCATCAATTAGCAAAATATGCCAGTTTGATAGATCGAAACTCCTGGAAACCGAAAATACCACAAAGCTAGATTTACAAAAATTTAACCATGGAAATGAAAAATGCCAAATACTAAAGTGGGTTAGAAACACATGAGGAAGACAATAGAACAATAAAATTGGACTTCCTCCATGAAGCAAGGTGCACTTGCCTAAGCTCTTCCTCTCTCTTTCTTTCCTGGTGGTTGAAGAAGTAATGGTGGAGAAGAAGAAGTAATGAAGAGAGAGAAATGTTAGTGGGATATTTAAAGAAGAGGGTGGTGGTAGGTGGGATATTTAATGAAAGTGGAAGGTGGGAGTGGTTTGGTCCACACAAAAACCGAACCATGCAAAACCAAGCCGAACCAAGTCAAGTCGGGCCGAACCAAAATGAGGCATGCAAATATGGGTCTAAATACGTACACGTATACCAAAATATGTAATACGAACAATGGTCATTACAACTCTACCCTCCTTAAAAGAATTCCGTCCTCGAAATTTAATCTAGTGGCTAGAGATGCAAGGACAAGCTATACTACTCACAAGCAAGCTATACTAGTTAAGCAATCAAGCAATTATTCGTACAAGCAAGGAATCGAAGACATGAGGCATAGGAAAGATATTATACCTCACGAGTCAAACAGGTCGGGATATCGCGATCGGATATCATCCTCACGCTCCCACGTTGACTCTTCCAAAGAGTGATGTCCCCAAGCAACACGGACTAACTTGATAGTCTTGTTCTTGAGTATCTTCTCTCTTTGGTCCAATATGATACGGGTCTCTTCTCATACGAAAGGTTGGTACCCACAACCAATTCTGAATGATCCAGGATATGATTCGGGTCCGGAATATACCGTCGTAGTTGGGATACATGGAACACGTCATGCACCTCACTCAGAGACGGCGGGAGAGCGAGGCGATATGACACGTCTCCCACTCGCTCCAGAATATCGAACGGCCCTATATACCTAGGACTAAGCTTTCCCCGTACGCCGAAACGAATGACGCCACGGTTAGGCAAGATCCTCAGGAATACATGGTCGTCGACAGAAAATTCAAGGGGATGCCGATGAGAATCGTCCCAATGGCGCTGACGATCTTGTGCAACGCGAAGATGATCTCTAACTCTCCTGACCACTTCAACTATCTGAGCGATCATCTCTGGACCAAGCATCTGCCTCTCTCCAACATCGTCCCAGGCTAGTGGGGATCTGCACTTTCTTCCATACAGTGCCTCGAACGGTGCCATTTGGATACTGGCTTGGAAACTATTATTGTACGAAAACTCCACCAGGTGCCGGTGATCTTTCCACGAACCACCGAAGTCGAGTGTACAAGATCTCAACATATCCTCCAGAGTCTGGATCGTGCGCTCTGACTGACCATCTGTCTGCGGGTGATAAGCTGAGCTAAACTGGAGGTGAGTTTCCAAACTCTCTTGTAAGCTACGCCAAAAGTGTGACGTAAATCTTGAATCCCGGTCCGAGGTGATACTGACTGGTACTCCGTGGAATCTGACAATCTACCGAAGATACATCTCTGCTAGCAGAGCTGTCGATTGACCCACTCTGAACGGTAGAAAGTGAGCCACCTTCGTGAGTCTGTCAAATATAACCCAAATAGCATCTCTACCGGCGGGGGATCTGGGTAATCCAGTCACGAAATCCATGGTTACATGCTCCCACTTCCATTCTGGAATCGACAAGGGCTGAAGAAGTCCAGCTGGTCTCTGGTGTTCAGCCTTGACATGTTGGCAAACCAAACACCGAGAGACAAACCGAGCTATCTTACTCTTCATGCCATTCCACAAAAAGTGCTGACGGATATCACGGTACATCTTCGTGCCACCGGGATGAATCGAATACTGAGAACTGTGAGCTTCCGCCATCACCTCCTGTCTAATATCTCCACTGGGTACACAAAGACGCTTACCATGTCGAAGTGTACCGTCTTCATGAATGCATAATTCTGGTCGTCGTCCTGCTTCACATTCTGCTCTAAGCCGCTGAAGCTTAGAATCGGAGGACTGAGCTATCTTGATCCTCTCAACTATACTGGACTGTACTTGTATGCTGGCCATGAATGCCACGTCGGTAGGAAGGACAACTTCTATACCCATCTTCTTAAGATCTGCCAATAACTCTGGTTATGCTGTCAGAAAATAAACTCTGGCTCTCCTGCTCAATGCATCTACAACAACGTTGGCCTTCCCGGGATGATACTGCAGGTTGACATCATAATCTACAAGTAGCTCTAGCCATCTTCTCTGACGCATGTTAAGGTCCATCTGGGTGAAAACATACTTCAGACTCTTGTGGTCGGTAAAAATCTCTACCCTATCTCCATACAGGTAGTGTCTCCACAACTTAAGTGCAAACACTACAGCTGTCAGCTCTAAGTCATGGGTTGGGTAATTCCTCTCATGGTCACGAAGTTGACGTGACGCATAATCTATTACCTTCCCGTGCTGCATCAAAACACATCCTAAACCCTTGCCTGAAGCGTCACAGTACACTGAAAATCCTCCGGTCCCATCTGGAAGTATGAGAACGGGTGCCGTCATCAAACCTTGCTTCAGCTTCTCAAAAGATTCCTGACATTCTGCGGTCCAAGCAAACTGCACATCTTTGCGGGTTAACTGTGTCAATGGTGCTGAAATCCGAGCAAAGTCCAAAACAAATCTCCGGTATTAGCCGGCTAATCCAAGAAAACTGCGAACTTCTGCAACTGTGCTGGGCACTGGCCAGGTTTCGATAGCCACTATCTTCTGGGGATCCACTTTAACTCCCCCTCTGGTGATGATATGACCCAAGTATGAAATACGATCGAGCCAGAACTCGCATTTACTGAACTTGGTATACAACTGGTGCTCTCGGAGAATCTGGAGGACAACTCTGAGATGCTGCTCATGCTCTACTTCACTCTTGCTGTAGACCAGGATATCGTCTATGAACACGATCACGAACTGATCCAAATAAGGCATGAAGATACGATTCATGAGGTCCATGAATGTCGTCGGCGCATTGGTCGCTCCAAAGGGCATAACAAGGAACTCTCAATGCCCATATCTAGATCGGAAAGCTGTCTTCGGGATGTCCTGCTCTCTGACTCTGATCTGGTGGTACCCTGAACGCAAATCAATATTCAAAAATACTGCCGCTCCTCTGAGTTGATCAAACAAGTCATCTATCTTGGGAAGAGGATATATGTTCTTGATTGTCACTGAGTTCAAGGTACGATAGTCAATACATAATCTGGACGTACCATCCTTCTTTTTCATAAGAAGCATCAGGGCTCCCCAAGGCGATCCGCTAGCACGAATGAGTCCCTTGGTCCGGAGTTCTTCAATCATCTTGTACAATACCTCCAATTCTGACGGCGCTATCCTGTAGACTCTCTCTGACACTGGTGCTGTCCCGGAGATCAAGTCGATAGTAAACTCGATCTCTCGCTCTGGCGACATTCTTGGAAGCTCTTCCGAGAAAATATCTGAAAATTCCTCGACTATCCGGGGTAACTGCATTGCTGCTACGGCCATCCGCAATACTGGAGGAGGAGGTTCCACTTCGCCTCGAAAAAAGGAAAATTTTGGCTCGCCTGGAATGCTAAAAACAACTCTGCAAATATGGCAGTCTATCCTAGCATATTGGTCCCTCAACCAATCCATCCCTAAGACCACATCATAATCGGCCATCGGAAATTCTATCAGCCTAGCGGAAAACTCTCTACCGCTAACCACGATCCGACACGAGAAAGACACTCTATCTACTCCCACAAGACCATTACCAGTAAGTATATTGAGCCTTACTGATAATGACTCGGGCTCCAGTCCTATCCGTATCGTAAATCGTGCAGACATAAATGAATACGATGTACCAGAGTCAAATAACACTGAAGCAGAAAATGTGTTGACGAGAATAGTACCTGCCACTACCTCACCTGGTGCCACTCCTTCTTATCCCATGGTCAAAGCCAACACTTGACCATGTCCTCTGGGTGCCGGCCCTCTCTGCTGGAATCTTTGCTGCCTATTCTGAACTTGCGCCTGGGCAAACTGCTGAGGCCTTTGCTGATGAAAAGCCTGGGTCTGCGTCGGCAACGGTGTAGTGCCCCGTCCCGCAAAGTCAATCGGAGGAATCGAAATGCCGACGGCGTTCGGCCTTAGCCTTGCAACGGCTTGCTCGGAGACATCACTCAGGTGGGGTAGTTTCGGTGAACTCTCCTCATCTTTGCCTTTACATAATAAATTGTGTTTTCAACTTGCATAAGTTAGGCTTGATAATAAAAGCTACGCATCCACATAGCTAAGGAAATAATCCCGACGGTTTGAATCGAGTTAGAACATGAAAAACGTCCCACTGTCGGCTTAGAGTTGGTGCACGGCGTGCTTTGAAAATGACACTCGGTCCTTCGTCCCGTGGCTTGGGAGAAGGAAAGTTGGTCTTCGGTGCAAAAGCTGAGAGTTAGCCTAAGTCATAGGCGTCGCCCGCACAAATGCTTGTTAAAGCATGCACGATCCTGTCCCGCAAGGCTTGGCATAGCCTTTGCTCGTCCCTTGGGATATGTTGTAGGCTTGATGCCGGTCGACCTAAGTTATTCTACGTGCTGTCCTGCTCATTCTGCGGTTGTCAAGATAAATAGTCCCACGACCCCAAGGCCCATCATATGAAGTATGACTTGGGCGATAGCGTTGCATAGAACACGAGTTGGTTTAGAGGCACGAGCCACGGTTGGTTCAGTGGAAAGTTATCCACGGTCGGTCGATACTTAAGGAAACATGTTATGTTCAAGTTAAGTTGGAAGGCTATACAGTAGCCGTTCCCTGAGTTCAAGAAATGTTAAGTCTAAGCGATGGTTAGTCGCCGAGGCAACCCTGGTTAGGGGCTCTGCAAAGGAAGTACGAAAAGTGGAAAGAGTAAAACAACCAAGTAAATGAATTGATCACATAACAAGCCCCAATGGTATCCTAAAATACACCATGTTAACCTATATGAACTTGGACAACTTGTCGACAAGGGGTGGTTTCTTCGAGCGGCAACCCGGGGCCACGGGACCGTCTCGACCTAGGAAGAAACTGGTTGTAGCCGAGCTGGGTAATAGGCAACGCTGGTTAGGCGATCGGTAAGACGGGGACTTGCATCGGGGCTCGCTACCTGCGTTGCAAGGGTCCCGTATTACCAGGCCACGTCCAAGGCGGCTGGTTAGGCCAATCCCATAACAAACACTTGATATAAATTATTTTCAACTAACATGGTAAGTTTTGTGTGTCGGTACGGGCGGTAATCCGTGTGTGTGCCTTTGGATTGAGTTGAATATGTATGAGTTAAAAAGACACAATGTCGGAGCCTAAGATTTGGCTACAGCGAAGGCGACGTGCTTCGGCACGAGATGTGGCGTCGAGTGTTAAGTTGTTGGCATAGAGTTGCATGAGTTAGGCTTGAGCTATCGCGAGTTAAGTCGAGAAGGGCCATAGGGCTAGTTGTATGAAGTTACGTTGAGTTGTTGGGCTCGGCTCGATATATGAGGCACGGCCGCGTTGTCACAACACAAGTGTAGGCGATACTAAGCAAGGAGGCACTGCCTCGGAGATATTGAAGCACGAATCGAGTTATGGCACGACCGAGTCGTTACGTCCCAGAGTTTGGCACAAAAGACAAGTATAAGCCGGTGCGTCGACAATACAAGCACGAGAAAGGTCTAGAGGCAAGGAAATAGAGTCCTTCGTGTAGTTGCATCTCTGATTATGGCCGTAAGGCAAACACGACTTGATAGGTTAATGTTGTTGGCACGAGGAGTGGTCTAGTGACAAGTATGAGTTAACGTTGACATGGCAAACACGGGATGGTTTCGATACACAAGTTGCGCTAAGGCGCCGGTCCTAAAACTGATCCTAAGGCAAGAATAGAAAGACAATCGAAAAAGGGTTTATGTTGCACAAAGTAAATGAAACGTGTAGGTTTTGTATGGGTGGGCGAGGAGCTCACTCCACCAGTACAGTGGTACTGACACCCACACAGTGTTTCATGTGCAGGCACAGGTAGAAGCTCGTGGCGCGAAGCTCGCTTGGATGCGTCGAGGCACGGAGTTCCTTGGCGATTCGAAGCGTGCGGCCGCATGGAATCGAAGACTTATACGGGACATAATGTATGGACATCGCCTTCCGAAGCTTCCGCTGGATTCAAGTATTGTATCGAGAGATGAGAGAGAGCAGAGTGACTTGTAATCGAGTGAAAAGTGAGCACGAGAGACTTATAATTTGGCCTTGCGCCCATAAATGTAATCTTGTATTCAATATCAAATAAAGAGCTTCTTTTGAATGACTTGTGTTCATGTGTTACTTGTTCTTAAATTCTGCTGTATGTTTCAATATTTCTGCTTGGGACTTCTGTGCGACGACCCCGTCGCCGCCGATGTAATCGGCCGTTATGGAATTGTCTTGCACGAGCGCAATCTAGGCTCGTGCGGCATCACGCCTTAGCGAGGACGATCGCTCCTACGGGAGCGGGGCGTGACATAGTGGTATCAGAGCACGGCTTTACGTCCTTGGACCGTCGATTGAATTCTTTAACTTCGATGTTTCCGTAAAACTCTGTTGCTTCCGCAAGTTGATATCGTTGGTGCGCTCTCTCTCTCAAATGTCCCTCGGCATGTCCATACAATAAGTCTAAATATTTTCGAAAGCTCGTACAAGTACTCGGTTGAACGGGAGCGATAGGCAAAGGCCTTTGTGCCGACCGATGTTAAACATGACTCGATAGAGAAAACATGCTAAGTTAGCAAGTCGCATGCATGCCTAATTAGTCCAACGTCGACCCTAGCAATTGAGCGTGCAAACTCGGAATATAGTTCGCACGGAATGGCTATGCACACGGCCTTTTGGCTAAGTTGTGTTGCGCATCGCGCACCTCGACCCTTGGTGCAAATGAGTCGCGAGCGATATCAAGTATCGCTTGGTCGGGAAAGAAGATACACTTAGAGTGTCTATCGATAGGAACGCTATCGAACTAACGCTTAGGCGTACACGAAAGATTGACTTGGATTTCGAGGAAATAGTACGAACGACTTAGTGCGTCGTTGCGACGCGAGCGACTACGCTAGCGATTCGTCGAACGAATCCGAAGGATGTCTTAGCGAATGACGTGAATGTGATTGAGGACTAGATTGTATGGCTTGAATCCGAGTGGTGTATGTGATAGGTTCGGAAAAGAATAAGAATGAGTGTCGACGACTAGTCGAGTGGCTCGAATCTGAGTGGTGTATGGTTCGTCTTAGAAATTGTTCGAGTGAATATTGAGGATTACGAGTAAGCAGCGACGCGATGCGATCGCGCAAAGCCTTAGAACACGTCACGCTTAGTTTGTCGTGACTTCGAATGTCCCAAACGAGCATCTCGTTCGGACAACTTGTGAATGAGCAACGCAAGTAGAAAACGATTCAGAACGATGGATAAAAATGAATGGTCTTGATAGAGGAAACTTAGAGGATCGCACGTACGATATTGGATTGATACAAATGAAATATGACTTGAGTTTTGAACAACGATCTTGAAACGAGCTTGAGGAATAGCGATCGAACTTGATCTTGAATATCGAGAAAAATTGTGGAATATCCAACTCGGACAATAGCATTAGTCGTACGACTCGAAATTGGTTGCAAAGGAAGATCGTCAGGTTACGCATGTCGTCGATGGTATTGAGGCGTATCAAAGATCGATATGCAATAACTCGGGAGTACTCTGACTCGGCAAATGACGATCGTACAAATGTCATTATTTCGATGGATGCTATAATCGGGATATTAAAATGTGTCGAGGAAAGGATAGACTTGGCTCGAGGATTTCCTAAGTTGAACGAATGACGATCGAAATATCGAATTTGGCTTGGATAAAAACTGGAATGTTTGGATTTGCTTCGTCGACAACCACAACGTTGATATTCTTGTCTTATGCGAGCGCTACTCCAGCCTCGCACATGCGTCACGCCGATTAGGGCGATCACTCTGCGTGAGCGCTGGTATGGTGATTCATACAGCGGGAGTGGTCGAACTTGCACGGTACGACAATTTGTGCTTCGATTTGTGGTTTGACGCGAAGGTGACTCGTGAATGGATTTGTGTGCTTGAAGAATCGAACTTGAGGATTGAGTAGGTCCAATCCGCGTATCGAAAATGAGTTAGTCTAAACTCAAACAAGAGTTATGCCCCGATGAGAATGATTTTTCTGCGGATGCGTTGCATGGTGATACATGAACCACCGCGGATTATCAGACTCGCGTGAGATTGGGGCACAACGTATTGTCGAGCGAGACGACCTCGTGATCGAATACATAAATTGGTTAGAATTGGTGAATCGAAGGGATTCGAATATACGCAACGCGTGCCGTAATGCGAATTAGGTGATCGTGCTCGATGTTTAGAAATCTGAGTGGCGCGAGCTTGGGTAGAAAACCCCGTATGATCGACTTTGGTTTGACCCTAGGATTGGGGTCAGTGTTGACATTATTGTTGGGGAACTATGATTCCAATCCTGACATTGACTTAGCCTCAAAAAGAAATAGCCTAGCGGTTAGGCGAGACGCCCTGTTGCAGAGTTATCAATCGAAGAATTGATCTTGAGGATTGGTTTGAATGGATAGCATGAATCACGAGTATAGGAAACCCTGTTCACGAGGCTCGGCTGACATGCATATATTTCAGGGATGCCTGGGTATGTGCACGATGCGACTCGAGTGAGAATGACAATTCTCTATCATACGGCTTGGTTGAATGCATGTATTTTGGGGACACTTGGAATGCGTGCACGATCCAGCCAAGTGATACGACGAGTTCAAGCAAAAGATGGGAGTGTGTCGAGATCTTGAAATCGTGTTAAAGAAAAGATTGATAATAGTACGAGCGTGGCTCAGACTTAAGGAAACGCGTAGGCGTATCTCGCTCGACTGCGATAGTCCCGTGTCTAGGTACGACTAAGTCTTGGCCATAGAAATGGTAGGATAGCTTGCCTTCAGGAAAGTCTCGAGGACGAGACTTGTTTTGAGTGGTGTATGATGTAGTGCCCCATCCCGCAAAGTCAATCGGAGGAATCGAAACGCCGACGGCGTTCGGCCTTAGCCTTGCAACGGCTTGCTCGGAGACATCGCTCAGGTGGGGTAGTTTCGGTGAACTCTCCTCATCTTTGCCTTTACATAATAAATCGTGTTTTCAACTTGCACAAGTTAGGCTTGATAATAAAAGCTACGCATCCACATAGCTAAGGGAATAATCCCGACGGTTTGAATCGAGTTAGAACATGGAAAACGTCCCACTGTCGGCTTAGAGTTGGTGCACGGCGTTCTTTGAAAATGACACTCGGTCCTTCGTCCCATGGCTTGGGAGAAAAAGTTGGTCTTCGGTGCAAAAGCTGAGAGTTAGCCTAAGTCATAGGCGTCGCCCGCACAAATGCTTGTTAAAGCATGCACGGTCCTGTCCCGTAAGGCTTGGCATAGCCTTTGCTCGTCCCTTGGGTTATGTTGTAGGCTTGATGCCGGTCGACCTAAGTTATTCTACGTGCTGTCCTGCTCATTCTGCGGTTGTCAAGATAAATAGTCCCACGACCCCAAGGCCCATCATATGAAGTATGACTTGGGCGATAGCGTTGCATAGAACACGAGTTGGTTTAGAGGCACGAGCCACGGTTGGTTCAGTGGGAAGTTATCCACGGTCGGTCGATACTTAAGAAAACACGTTATGTTCAAGTTAAGTTGGAAGGCTATACAGTAGCCGTTCCCTGAGTTCAAGAAATATTAAGTCTAAGCGATGGTTAGTCGCCGAGGCAACCCTGGTTAGGGGCTCTGCAAAGGAAGTACGAAAAGTGGAAAGAGTAAAACAACCAAGTAAATGAATTGATCACATAACAAGCCCCAACGGTATCCTAAAATACACCATGTTAACCTATATGAACTTGGACAACTTGTCGACAAGGGGTGGTTTCTTCGAGCGGCAACCCGGGGCCACGGGACCGTCTCGGCCTAGGAAGAAACTGGTTGTAGCCGAGCTGGGTAATAGGCAACGCTGGTTAGGCGATCGGTAAGACGGAGACTTGCATCGGGGCTCGCTACCTGCGTTGCAAGGGTCCCGTATTACCAGGCTACGTCCAAGGCGGCTGGTTAGGCCAATCCCATAACAAACACTTGATATAAATTGTTTTCAACTAACATGGTAAGTTTTGTGTGTCGGTACGGGCGGTAATCCGTGTGTGTGCCTTTGGATTGAGTTGAATATATATGAGTTAAAAAGACACAATGTCGGAGCCTAAGATTTGGCTACAGCGAAGGCGACGTGCTTCGGCACGTGATGTGGCGTCGAGTGTTAAGTTGTTGGCATAGAGTTGCATGAGTTAGGCTTGAGCTATCGCGAGTTAAGTCGAGAATGGCCGTAGGGCTAGTTGTGTGAAGTTACGTTGAGTTGTTGGGCTCGGCTCGATATATGAGGCACGGCCGCGTTGTCACAACACAAGTGTAGGCGATACTAAGCAAGGAGGCACTGTCTCGGAGATATTGAAGCACGAATCGAGTTATGGCACGACCGAGTCGTTACGTCCCAGAGTTTGGCACAAAAGACAAGTATAAGCCGGTGCGTCGACAATGCAAGCACAAGAAAGGTCTAGAGGCAAGGAAATAAAGTCCTTCGTGTAGTTGCATCTCTGATTATGGCCGTAAGGCAAACACGACTTGATAGGTTAATGTTGTTGGCACGAGGAGTAGTCTAGTGACAAGTATGAGTTAACGTTGACATGGCAAACACGGGATGGTTCCGATACACAAGTTGCGCTAAGGCGCCGGTCCTAAAACTGATCCTAAGGCAAGAATAGAAAGACAATCGAAAAAGGGTTTATGTTGCACAAAGTAAATGAAACGTGTAGGTTTTGTATGGGTGGGCGAGGAGCTCACTCCACCAGTACAGTGGTACTGACACCCACACAGTGTTTCATGTGCAGGCACAGGTAGAAGCTCGTGGCGCGAAGCTCGCTTGGATGCGTCGAGGCACAGAGTTCCTTGGCGATTCGAAGCGTGCGGCCGCATGGAATCGAAGACTTATACGGGACATAATGTATGGACATCGCCTTCCTAAGCTTCTGCTGGATTCAAGTATTGTATCGAGAGATGAGAGAGAGCAGAGTGACTTGTAATCGAGTGAAAAGTGAGCACGAGAGACTTATAATTTGGCCTTGCGCCCATAAATGTAATCTTGTATTCAATATCAAATAAAGAGCTTCTTTTGAATGACTTGTGTTCATGTGTTACTTGTTCTTAAATTCCGTTGTATGTTTCAATATTTCTGCTTGGGACTTCTGTGCGACGACCCCGTCGCTGCCGATGTAATCGGCCGTTATGGAATTGCCTTGCACGAGCGCAATCTAGGCTCGTACGGCATCACGCCTTAGCGAGGACGATCGCTCCTACGGGAGCGGGGCGTGACAAACGGCCTCGGGGATAGAAACTGCTGCTGCTGGACTGGTACTGGGGCTGGTCCCCAAACTGATGAGCTGGTCCCGGCTGGTGATGAGTCAGTCCTAAATGGGTAGGACCCTACCTTGTGGTCTGGCGCTCCACAAAGCAAACACAATTCCCGAGCCTTGCGATACTCTGAAACAACATGTCCAGGCTTCCCACAATAAGAGCAGCCCATGGGGGAGGACTGCTTCTGCTTCTGCTGCTGAGGATACGTTAGGGTTGAATGTTGAACCGACATAACCGAAGCCGCCCTTCTCGGAGCTCCAATGGTCAAAGCTCTAGCTACCGGGGCTGGGGCTGACGACTGATTCATCTGGCCGTGAGATCGCTTCCGACCTCCGGTCCTGTCCACAATCCTCTGGGAGGTATACTCATGCCTCCTAGCTGCCCTCAATACCGCATCAAAAGTCTGATGCTCGAACGGCTCTACCGCCAGCAAAATCTCCAGGTGGAGTCCCTGTTGAAACTGCTGGGCTCTATCCAACTCGATCGCCACCAAGGTGGGAGCAAACCGACTAAGCCTAGAAAACTCGGCCGCATACCCATCGACCGTCCTGTCCATCTGTTTCAAGTTGAAGAACTTGGTCTGTAGATCGTACCGAGCCACCGCATCGAAGTACTTGGTTCGGATCCTCTCACGGAAATAATGCCCAAGCAATAGGCGCCACCAATCCAACGGCCTGAGCCGCCCACCAGCTGCGGGCTAGATCTAATAACTGCAGGCGCACCACGGCCACCTTTTCGTCTTCTGGGGTCTTCACTGCCTCCAATATCACCTCTGTGTCCTGAAGCCACGCATCAGCAGCGATAGCGTCTTCGCTGCCATCGAAGAATGGAGGGTTCAGGCGCTTGAAACTGTTCGCTGCACTGCTCCTATGGTGTCTACCACTCCCCAGAGCATCTGCCACTGCCTGATGTAAGGCATCTCTTCGACGATCCTGCGATATAAGCAACTCCCTGATAATTCCCACCAAGGCTCCATCATCCTGCCTCGCGGGCTGGGCTGACTGTACCGGAGGTTCTGGATCTCTGGAAGGCATGGCCCGGGAGGCTGCTCCTGAGTACTGGGCCTGGTTTTCTCGTTGCTGCTGGTCCACGGGAAGCGCTTCGCCTTGCTGATCGGCAGGTCCAGGAACAATGCCGCTGAAGAAGACGACATAGGGAATAATAAGGAAGGACCAAGACAAATCAATGATACAAGCATGTGATCAGGTCGAGAATCTCGGGGATTAGAAGATACGGACAGAGATCAAGGACGAGTGCTGATTAAGACATCTATTCAGTAAACCCTCACATATCTTGATTTACAAGACCTGCATGGGCCACCACTTAAACCATGTAACGCCCCAGAACCAGAATACTGGAGAGCGGGGGCATACATAGCCAGCTACGTATAATGAAGTGGAATCCACCCCACTATACGGTCACGGCTGCCTAGATACATGAGGGTTTAACTACTATCCATCAGTCTCCTATGGTCAATAACAAGCCTAAATGTCTCAATCTCAAGCAAGCAAGTAAAGTTACAAGATGTAAGATCACCCAATATACAATAATAAGGCGTCTCAAATATTACATATTCAGCTGATCATGAAGCTAGTCGTTACAAAATGTGAGGACTAGCAAGAGTTTAGTCATACATGATCAACCCTAGGATCTGTCAATCATGCTACAGCCCGTAGACAGACAATAATAGGGTATACAATACGAGCTAACAGGTGCTCGCCGGCTAAACGCCTCAAAATAGATTTTTTTACAATAGTGTGGGAGAGCAAAAATAAATCCATTCGTGGCCCTGGTCATGCCTGATGGTCACCATCGGGCTGGAAAGTCGGTAGATCCTCTGAAGCTGCTCCGAAATCTGGCCACACAAAACCAGCTGGATCAGATCCTAGAAAGAACAAGTGCCACAAAGGAGGATTCACTTAAGAACTAAAACCAACACATCAAAAAAAAAATTTAAGCAGTTAAATGAACTGATAGTAAAAGAATGACAATAGTCATAATGGAGTACGAGGGAACCATTCAAGTAGCCAAGTCAAAACTCTTAAACCAAACAAGAACCGGGGTTGTAACCCTTCACCTGAATAGAACTCCGTCTCCAAATCTTGTTTATAAGGTAAAACATTACAAGCGTGACGTGGGGTGCAATAATACAATAAACGAAAAGAGGACTCAGAACTGCTCCGGGAGCCAGGTTATAACCCTTATACCAAACAAGGACCGGGGTTGTAACCCTTTACCTGAACAGAACTTAGCCTCTGATCTTTATTGTTAAAAGTGACAATCGTGCGATCAAGCCTGCGATAATCGAGCACTGAATTTACACCATACAATCATTTCTGGCCAATCAACGACTACGGCTTTCTACATTAGCTAGCTAGGGTTATCACAAACATGCAGTGAGATGTTCCTCCAGCCACAAGCCCTGCAGCTAATCCAGGTTATCCAGGAGACTTGGGTTCATAAAGCAGTGCATCGTTCTTTTCCATATATCAGTGAATTTAGACTTGTGCCCTACTCGTCGGCAGGCTGCAAGTCCCTCAATGGTGGCCGGAATAACGGGATCGCCTGTAACTGGGGAAATCTCTCATGACTACTGAATTACTCTAGTTATTAGCCTTAGGCATTTACAGTAGGTACCCCTGACCGTGGTACTCAGGGATCCCTGTCCTAGACATGATACAAACACTACCGGTTCAATTGTATAAACACAATCACCCACGGTGTCCAGGCCATCCAATCTTGTCATGTCATGTTCACTGTCAGGAGTGCGCCGCGTCGGGCCACTATCATGTCATGCCAAAAGTGCACCACAAAGGGTCACCATCGTGTCAGGGAACAATTAATTTAACACAAGTACACATATACTAATTAAATATTAAAAGGGGCAAGGGCTGTGGGGGGCTCATGCGGCTCGGGAAATTTTCGTGCAGTCCGCAGTCACTTGCCCATGCGGCTAATCAATTAAGAGAATGTAAAAAATAATAAAAATAATAATAAAAATCATAATAAAATGTATTAGAAAAATGCAATTAAGAATGCATTCAAAGGATGCATTAATTGCATTCTAAGGGGGTTCATGCGGCTGGCCTTTCCAAGGAAAGCAAAAGAAAATGCATTAGAAAAATGCAATTCAGAATGCATTCAAGGAATGCATTAATTGTATTCTTCCATGCATTAAAGGAATGCATTGGGAAAAGAAATGCTTTAGGAAAAGTAAGTGTATTAATGAATGCATAAAAATGCATTAGTGAATGTATTACATGCATCCCTGGAATGATATGCGGCTGATGCATCAAAATGCATTAGGAAAAGTAAATGTATTACTTAATGCATAAAAATGCATTAGTGAATGCATTACATGCATTCCTGGAATGATATGCGGCTGATGCATCAAATGCATTAAATAATGCTTTGAATGCCATGCGGCTGACGCATGAAAAATGCCTCAAAATACATTACATGCATTCTTTGAGTGCCATGCGGCTGACTTAAGAAATTGTATTAATCAATGCATCTAAGCATTAAAGTATTGAAGAAGCTATGCAGCTGATTATCCAGAATTGCATTAAATATAACAAGTATGCCTGCATGCGGCCCATCTTTTAGCATGTGCATGGGACCATATATATTTCCTCATACGGCTGAAAATGGTCCCCATGCGGCCAAGAATGGTTTTCTCCTGTATGCTGATGCATGTAAGGCTATGGGTGCCAGCATTAAATGCTAAGCCATGATAATGTGGCCAATCATTAATGCTAAGCTTGCTCCCACGTGCATGCATTTAATGCTAAGGTGGCTATGTGTATTCCCATGCGGCTACAATTAGCATTTATAGATGTATAGGAGATTAAATAATACAATTCTATATAATGTCATGCAGCTGAGCAAAATCCCATAGGTAAAATTTGGACCAAACGAAATTCTCTGCATCATGGGATCATCAATTAGCAAAATATGCCAGTTTGATAGATCGAAACTCCTGGAAACCGAAAATACCACAAAGCTAGATTTACAAAAATTTAACCATGGAAATGAAAAATGCCAAATACTAAAGTGGGTTAGAAACACATGAGGAAGACAATGGAACAATAAAATTGGACTTCCTCCATGAAGCAAGGTGCACTTGCCTAAGCTCTCCCTCTCTCTTTCTTTCCTGGTGGTTGAAGAAGTAATGGTGGAGAAGAAGAAGTAATAAAGAGAGAGAAATGTTAGTGGGATATTTAATGAAGAGGGTGGTGGTAGGTGGGATATTAAATGAAAGTGGTAGGTGTGAGTGGTTTGGTCCACACAAAAACCGAACCATGCAAAACCAAGCCGAACCAAGTCAAGTCGGGCCGAACCAAAATGAGGCATACAAATACGAGTCTAAATACGTACACGTATACCAAAATATATAATACGAACAATGGTCATTACATGGGCATTATGAGTTCTTGGTAATGTCGTTTGGTTTGACCAATGCTCCAGCAATATTTATGGATTTGATGAACCGCATCTTTATGCCGTACTTAGATCAGTTTGTCGTTGTGTTTCTTGACGACATTCTCGTATACTCTGCTAGTGAAGAAGAGCATGAAGACCACCTCCGGAAAGTGTTACAGGTTCTGAGAGAGAACCAGTTGTATGCCAAGCTCAGCAAGTGTGAGTTTTGGACGGATCAAATTTCATTCTTGGGGCACATCATATCAGGAGCTGGAGTAGCAGTGGATCCCAAGAAGGTAGAAGCAGTAGAGAGTTGGCCAGTACCCACGACCGTAGCTGATGTGCAGAGTTTCTTGGGATTTGCAGGATATTACAGAAGGTTCGTATCAGACTTTGTAAAGTTTTCAGCACCCATGACCCACTTGACACGGAAGGATGTGCCATTTGTCTGGTCGGCAGAATGCCAGACATCATTTAAGAATTTGAAGCAGAAGTTAACATCAGCACCTATTCTTACATTGCCAGTTGGACCCGGAGGTTTTACCGTTTATTGTGATGCGTCAGGTAAAGGACTTGGGTGCGTCCTCATACAACATGGGAAGGTAATAGCGTATGCATCTAGGCAGCTTTGGGACCACGAAAAGAATTATCCAACTCATGACTTGGAGTTGGCAGCTGTAGTATTCGCTTTGAAGCTATGGAGGTATTACTTATATGGTGATCGAGTGGACATGTACACAGACCACAAAAGTTTGAAGTACATCTTTACTCAGAAGGAATTGAACATGAGGCAGAGAAGATGGTTGGAATTGATCAAGGATTATGACGTAGAGCTTCAGTATCATCCAGGCAAGGCTAATGTGATAGCAGATTCTCTCAGCAGGAGAGGCGGCGCATTTATGTTGACCACACAGAAGCATATCTTAGAAGACCTTCAGGAGATGGGTATCGAAGTTATACTTCCTAGTGATGTAAGAATTCTGGCAAGTCTACAAGTTCAATCTGACTTAGTAGACAGGATCAAGGCAGCTCAGGCACAGGACCCAAGAATTCAGAAGCTTAGGGCAGAGTGTGAATCAGGACTCAAAAAGGAGATGAGGATTCATGAAGATGGTACACTTAGGTTTGGATCACGCCTATGTGTGCCTAGTGGAGATATCAGACAGGAGGTTATGACAGAAGCTCACAGTTTTCAGTATTCTATACACCCTGGAGGGACTAAGATGTACCAAGATATCAAGCAGCACTTCTGGTGGAACGGGATGAAGAGGGAGATAGCTAGATTTGTTTCCCGTTGCTTAGTATGTCAGCAAGTAAAGACAGAACAGCAGAGGCCAGCTGGATTATTGCAACCACTTCCTATTCCAGAATGGAAGTAGAAACACATCACAATGGACTTTGTGACCGGTTTACCGAGATCGCCAAGTGGTAAAGATGCTATTTGGGTGATAGTAGATCGGCTTACAAAGGTGGCATATTTTTTTTCCTTTCAGAGTAGGGCAATCTACAGAAAAGTTGGCAGAGTTGTATATGTAGCAGATAGTCAGGCAGCATGGAGTCCCTGTCAGTATTATGTCAGACAGAGATACCCGCTTTACATCGCATTTCTGGAAGAGCTTACATCATAGTTTGGATACTAAATTAAGATTTAGTACGGCTTACCATCCACAGACGGACGGGCAATCAGAAAGAATAATTCAGACTTTAGAAGATATGTTGCGAGCTAGCACTCTAGATTTTGGAGGATCTCGGAAGAGTCACATGCACTTAGTCGAGTTCTCATACAACAACAGTTATCAAGCCAGTATCCAGATGGCACCATTTGAAGCACTATATGGTAAGAAGTGTAGGTTGCCACTAGCATGGGATGATATCGGGGAGAGAAAGATGCTAGGCCCAGAATTGATTGTCCAGACAGTTGAAGTGGTCAAAGAAATTAGAGAGCGACTTCGAGTTGCGCAGGATCGGCGTCGTCATTGAGCGGACCAGCATCGTAGGCCACTAGATTTTTCTGTTGGGGACCACGTGTTCTTGCGGATCTCACCTACTCGTGGGGTCATTAGATTTGGCGTTCGCGAGAAATTGAGTCTGCGATACGTTGGCCCATTTGCTATCCTTGATAAGATAGGTGTAACGCCCCAGTCCCAAAATACGTAGGACTAAGATCGTAGACATGTCAGCTGTACTCATACGAAGTACACTCCAATATATGGAAACCTCGTATGAATACATAAGCTGTAAAATACAGTAGAACCATAACTAATCTCATCCACGCAAAATAAATGAATAAAAGACATCATATAAAGATAATGAATTGTCTTGATACAATATGTTGGGCAGAGACAAATCTACTACCAACAAGTAAAGAAAAAATACATGAGAGAATAAATAATTTTTTTTGGCGAGCGAAGCGAAGACGATCCCAGTGCAATCATCCTCGAAGAAATAGCAATGATCACGGCTAGAGCTAGAACACCTGCAAAAGACAATAGCACACACCTGGAGAGATAACCAGGTCCTCAGAGGGACGTAACAAGACACATAATATCATGCCATATAAACTGAATAAATATTGCTCAAATGATTAAGTCAATCGAATTATAACATGGTCCAATACGTACCTACTGAACGAGCGTACCATCCCTCCAACCAATTAAGGACAGGAGATGGTAAACTAATTCACGGTGACGTATCTTCCCATGCTATGAATCCAATATGGTATCCGGACCCCAACAAGGTTCAATACCTTCTTATCGAAGTAGTAAGTCACACCTACAACCAAACAAGGACAAGATGTGACGAACTAATCCGCGACAAGTTATTGTTCCAAGCCACGGTCAGATACAAGTACCCAAACCAAAAGTACTCGAACCTAATGGATAAGGGCGCCTAACAAACTCTAGGTGAATGCAGTTTTAAGAACAGTTCATGGTCGCATGACTACCCGGTCAAGTCAAGAAAATACCAATACAGTACCTCAGTAGCGAGTCACAACACCATATACTATTCCTCAGTATCGAGCGAGTCTATAGCATATAGTCTACCTATCGTTCCTCAGTAGCGAGCGAGTCTACGATAGATAGGGTGGTAGTCAACTTCCAATCATGTTCTTCCTGTCCAATGCTAACTTTTAACTGCTAAGGCTTCTAGCATGCAATTCTATTAGCAGTTATTTCCTAACGCACGACTTATACGTACTGGTGGCCAACCAATCACGCATGTTCGAGTCCTATATGCGACTCACCACAACGTGGTACAACGTGTCAAGGCCAATGAATGCAACACACAAGGTGGTCCCTTAAATCTAGGTTTATTGTGTAAGAAAATAATACATAGCAAAAAACTGAACAGTAAATTCTAACAGGTTATGCCATGTATCACAGTTTATTTTGCATAAAGAAAATAATGAACATGCATGAAATATGAGCTAAAATAATTAAACAGCAAATAACAAGGTATCTTGCATGGTAGGACGCCTGGTGTACTGCAATGATGAATGTGGCACGGTCTACAACTTCGGTACAACCACTATGCAAGGTGACCTTGGGTGGTAGCACGGACAATTCCATTGGGTCCAGATGGGTCAAATTGGTTAGGATGGACATATGGTAGGACAGAATTGGCGAGAGGATAGGAAAAATAGGATTAGTCATGGACCGCAAGATAATCGAAGGGAATTGTATAAATGATATACTAATTTAGAAAACAATTTATAATACTTTTGAAAATAGTTTTATTTAATTAAAATAATTTAATTAAATACTTAAAATCCAGAAATCCTTTTTAGGGCAAAAACTCCAAGTTTTGTCAAAAGGTTATTTTAGGCTGAAACCTATATTCTATAAATCAAAAATATTTTAAGCGAACCAAAATAATATTAGAAAAATTATTTAAGGTTAAGAACCATATTTTGTAAAAATAAGATTTTATTAATAAGCTATACTTTTAATGCCACAATTTTATATAGCAAGTGCAATTAGGGCTCCTAACCCAATGTCGAAATTATTTACTTATACTTATAATAATAACAATATAATTAGTAATAGTACTAATAATAAAAAATTCTTAAATCAAATATAATGCCAATAATATATACTTACTTAATATTCTGTAATTAAAAGATAATAATAATAATAATAATAATAATAGTAAAACTTATAAACATACCTGTATATACATAGTATAATAATAATATACTAATAAATTTCTAAATACTCGTTAATGTTATTAAACCAATAAATACTTAAACTTATAAAGAACCCATTGATCACAGCATAACACAGTACTTGCTCTTCTTCGGGTGGAGGGATAAGAGGAGCTGGGAGAGAGAGAAAGCAAGGGAAAATGGGGGTTTTCGAGCGAGAGAGAGAGAGGCGGAGAAGAGAGGAGTGTTCGGGGTGGAGCGGCGGAGCTGTGCTCGGCGTGCGGCGGATGCGGAAGGAGGAGAACGGGGCCAGCTCGCGGAGGCGGAGGCAGCAGAGAGGGGCGGACGCGCCCGGAGGGAGGAAGGGGGAGGCGCAGTGGCTAGGGCACGCCGGCGACTGGGGGCGTTCGAGGAGGGAGGAAGAGGCGGAGGCCGTGGCGGGTTCCGGCAGGTCGAGACGGGAAGGAGGATTCGGGTGAACTATGGCTCGGCGGAGCTCGCTTGCTCCGGCGGCGTTCGTTCGTTCCGGCGGTACGGCGGAGTCCTGGAGGATGGCAGCCAAGGGCGGAGGAAATGGGGGATCAGGCGGCGGAGGACGGCTCGGAGGGGCGGTCGCCGGGACGAGGTGATCTTGTGGGAGCGGCGGAGAGCCTTAGCGGCTAGGGCGGCGCGGAAGCTCGCGGCGGCGCACAGAGTGGTGGCGGCCAGGCGCTGCGGTGGTTGGGGAGGCCGGTCGGTGAGGTAAGGGTGTTCCTAAACTTTAGGGCTTATTTATTTGTCGTGTTTCTGGAATCGGTGGCGGTTGTGGCTGCCGGTGGTGGAGAATGGTGGTGGGAAGTTGGCCGGGGAATGTCAGATGGTGGCGATGGTGCATGGGTCGGATTTGGTGATGTGGTGGCGGTGATGATCGGTGGAAGAGGGAAGGCTAGGGAGTGGCCGTGGGGTTGGCCGTGTCGGGATCGACGGGTGGTGAACTCCGGTGATGTTATGGTCGATTGTGCAAGGGCGGGGACAGTCGTGGCGGGTAGTTGTTGTCAGGGTGAAGCAGGATTAGTTTAGGATTAGGGATCAGAGATTGGGTTGCTGTGTCGAAATCGTGTCTGACCTGTGGACACGAAGAAGGTGAAATGTACACGTAAATAAAATAGTAAAAAGGGAAAAATAAGGTCACGGACACGATGCACGGGATTAGGGTTTGTGGAAAATTTTATGGAAGATTAATTGTTTATGGAGGAGTACCTGCCTATTTATAGGATGTGGGAATTCCCAATTGGATAATGATTAGGAATATTCAAACCCATTTTAGATAATTCAATTACTAAATTTAAATCAATGAATCAAATCTAAATTTAAACCAAATTCCAATTTAAATCTATAAAGTGTACCTTTATACTTTTTAAATTAAATCCATAAAATCAAATCTAGATTTAAATGGCCACAATAACTTCCAAATATATTTTTCAAAATACCAACAATAATAATTTCGAAAATAATAAATATTTTTAATTATCTTTTTGTATAATAAAATATTAATATTATATCATAAATTATATTTTATTTTTAAAATAAACTAGCAAAATATTTATGAAATATATGTATGCACTAAGAATATTATTTATTATTAATAATTGTATAAACGAAAGATTTTGTGTAAATAAAATAAATACAATAATGAACTTGGAAATTTTGGTACGATATCTAAATAGTTATTATGTATATTATTTTGAAACCATAAAAATAGAAGAAAAATATTTTTCAAAAATATGTACGCTCGCACATATTCGCACCTGACGAGCAACTACGAAAAATAAAATTTCGTGCGCGACGTACAATACGACTACGCGACGTACAATACAAAATTTTAAATCGGTACCAAATTTAATAATAAAAAAATATTAGAAATTTAGGGATTTTACATCCTACCCAACTTAAAAGAATTTCGTCCTCGAAATTAAGAATTAGTAGGGGGATGAGAGGACACAAGGGGGTATCAATGGGGATCCAACGATGACAATGTTTTCACAAATTATGTCGTAAGAAGTTGCGATCTAGATCATAGAAAAAAATAATACGGATATGGTCGTGGGTAGTGAATGAGGGTCATAGTAGGACCGAGAAGAAGGACGAGGAGTTTATGATGAAGACATAGCAACATCAAGTGGTAATGGTCATAATTGATAGGACAGCTAGAGGAATTTCAAGTACAAGCGCCTTCGTCCTTCAAAATAAATCAGTGAAGGCGAAAGCGATTTAAGGAGTTCAATGACGACATTATTAATTACGAATACGTGGTTCAAAGGCGATCGAATAATTTTAAAAGAATTGTCAAGGCAGTCGTGGATGGGATTGTAAGGGCCAAGTTTAATTATGTCTCCATCCACGCAGAGTAATAGACAAAAGCGAACCAAAGTGCACTTGGTTGATCAGACCATTATGCACCGGTTCTGATTAGACAATAGGCTAGTGAGCGCTCAATAGCATATGTTATGAACAAACTCGATAAAGAATAAGCTTGCAAAAACTAGGCTACATTAGCATCATTAGTCAAAATGGTAAATACATAGGCACGAGAGATTAAGATTTAAAGAAGGTAGAATGATTCTAAGTCATACAGTCGTCCTATAGTCTTCTTGTCCAAGTCCTTGGTTGGCTAGACGGGTTAGGTCCTCTAGATTCTAGGATCTAAATAAGCTTGCTAATATAGGTCACTAGGTCAAAGGGGTTGCTAGTTCATAAGGTATTCTACCCAACTTAAAGAATTAAACTAATGGTATTTTGGGACAACTAACTAGTAAGGTCAATCTCTAGCAAGCACGAAGGGAAGATAAGAATAGGGATGGAAGGAAGCAAGCAAGATGCAAATGATGAGTCAAACGGTAGATAAAATCAAGGAAAGAGGTCAAGTACGTGGATGAGATCCTAGACTTCTAATCCTATACGCAGGCTTGCTTGGTACGGTAAAGTAACCAAACAATTTATCTTGACCTGCATGGGCCACAACAAAAACATGTAACGCTCCAGTCCCAAAATACGTAGGACTAAGATCGTAGACATGTCAGCTGTACTCATACGAAGTACACTCCAATATATGGAAACCTCGTATGAATACATAAGCTGTAAATACAGTAGAACCATAACTAATCTCATCCACGCAAAATAAATGAATAAAAAACATCATATAAAGATAATGAATTGTCTTGATACAATATGTTGGGCGGAGACAAATCTACTACCAACAAGTAAAGGAAAAATACATGAGAGAATAAATGATTTTTTTTGGCGAGCGAAGCGAAGACGATCTAAGTGCAATCATCCTCGAAGAAATAGCAATAATCACGGCTAGAGCTAGAATACCTGCGAAAGACAATAGCACACACCTGGAGAGATAACTAGGTCCTCAGAGAGACGTAACAAGACACATAATATCATGCCATATAAACTGAATAAATATTGCTCAAATAATTAAGTCAATCGAATTATAATATGGTCCAATACGCACCTACTGAACGAGCGTACCATCTCCCCAACCAAACAAGGACAGGAGATGATAAACTAATTCACGGTGACGTATCTTCCCATGCTATGAATCCAATATGGTATCCGGACCCCAACAAGGTTCAATACCTTCTCATCGAAGTAGTAAGTCACACCTATAACCAAACAAGGACAAGATGTGACGAACTAATCCGTGACAAGTTATTGTTCCAAGCCACGGTCAGATACAAGTACCCAGACCAAAATTACTCGTACCTAACGGATAAGGGCGCCTAACCAACTCTAGGTGAATACAGTTTTAAGAACAGTTCATGGTCGTATGACTACCCGGTCAAGTCAAGAAAATACCAATGCAGTACCTCAGTAGCGAGTCACAACACCATATACTATTCCTCAGTATCGAGCGAGTCTATAGCATATAGTCTACCTATCGTTCCTCAGTAGCGAGCGAGTCTACGATAGATAGGGTGGTAGTCAACTTCCAATCATGTTCTTCCCGTCCAATGCTAACTTATAACTGTTAAGGCTTCTAGCATGCAATTCTATTAGCAGTTATTTCCTAGCGCACGGCTTATACGTACTGGTGGCCAGCCAATCACGCATGTTCGAGTCCTATATGCGACTCACCACAATGTGGTACAACGTGTCAAGGCCAATGAATGCAACACACAAGGTGGTCCCTTAAATCTAGGTTTATTGTGTAAGAAAATAATACATAGCAAGAAACTGAACAGTAAATTCTAACAGGTTATGCCATGTATCACAGTTTATTTTGCATAAAGAAAATAATGAACATGCATGAAATATGAGCTAAAATAATTAAACAGCAAATGGCAAGGTGTCTTGCCTGGTATGACGCCTGGTGTACTGCAATGATGAATGTGGCACGGTCTACAACTTCGGTACAACCACTATGCAAGGTGACCCTGGGTGGTGGCACGGACAGTTCCATTGGGTCCAGATGGGTCAAATTGGTTAGAATGGACATATGGTAGGACAGAATTGGCGAGAGGATAGGAAAAATGGGATTAGTCATGGACCGCAAGATAATCGAAGGGAATTGTATAAATGATATACTAATTTAGAAAACAATTTATAATACTTTTGAAAATAGTTTTATTTAATTAAAATAATTTAATTAAATACTTAAAATCCAGAAATCCTTTTTAGGGCAAAAACTCCAAGTTTTGTCAAAAGGTTATTTTAGGCTGAAACCTATATTCTATAAATCAAAAATATTTTAAGCGAACCAAAATAATATTAGAAAAATTATTTAAGGTTAAGAACCATATTTTGTAAAAATAAGATTTTATTAATAAGCTATACTTTTAATGCCACAATTATATATAGCAAGTGCAATTAGGGCTCCTAACCCAATGTCGAGATTATTTACTTATACTTATAATAATAACAATATAATTAGTAATAGTACTAATAATAAAAAATTCTTAAATCAAATATAATACCAATAATATATACTTACTTAATATTCTGTAATTAAAAGATAATAATAATAATAATAATAAAACTTATAAACATACCTGTATATACATAGTATAATAATAATATACTAATAAATTTATAAATACTCGTTAATGTTGTTAAACCAATAAATACTTAAACTTATAAAGAACCCATTAATCACAGCATAACACAGTACTTGTTCTTCCTCGGGTGGAGGGATAAGAGGACCTGGGAGAGAGAGAAAGCAAGGGAAAAGGGGGGGTTTTGAGCGAGAGAGAGAGAGGCGGAGAAGAGAGGAGTGTTCGGGGTGGAGCGGCGGAGCTGTGCTTGGCGTGCGGCGGATGCGGAAGGAGGAGAGCGGGGCCAGCTCGCGGAGGCGGAGGCAGCAGAGAGGGGCGGACGCACCCAGAGGGAGGAAGGGGGAGGTGCAGCGGCTAGGGCACGCCGGCGACTGGGGGCATCCGAGGAGGGAGGAAGAGGCGGAGGCCGTGGCGGGTTCCGACAGGTCGAGACGGGAAGGAGGATTCGGGTGAACTATGGCTCGGCGGAGCTCGCTTGCTCCGGCGACGTTCGTTCGTTCTGGCGGCACGGCGGAGTCCTGGAGGATGGCGGCCAAGGGCGGAGGAAATGGGGGATCAGGCGGCGGAGGACGGCTCGGAGGGGCGGTCGCCGGGACGGGGTGATCTTGTTGGAGCGACGGAGAGCCTTAGCGGCTAGGGCGGCACGGAAGCTCGCGGCGGCGCACAGAGTGGTGGCGGCCAGGCGCTGCGGTGGTTGGGGAGGCCAGTCGGTGAGGTAAGGGTGTTTCTAAACTTTAGGGCTTATTTATTTGTCGTGTTTCTGGAATCGGTGGCAGTTGTGGCTGCCGGTGGTGGAGAATGGTGGTGGGAAGTTGGCCGGGGAATGTCGGATGGTGGCGATGGTGCGTGGGTCGGATTTGGTGATGTGGTGGCGGTGGTGATCGGTGGAAGAGGGAAGGCCAGGGAGTGGCCGTGGGGTTGGCCGTGTCGGGATCGACGGGTGGTGAACTCCGGTAATGTTGTGGTCGATTGTACAAGGGCGGGGACAGTCGTGGCGGGTAGTTGTTGTCTGGGTGATGCGGGATTAGTTTAGGATTAGGGATCAGAGATTGGGTTGCTGTGTCGAAATCGTGTCCGACCTGTGGACACGAAGAAGGTGAAATGTACATGTAAATAAAATAGTGAAAAGGGAAAAATAAGGTCACGGACACGATGCACGGGATTAGGGTTTGTGGAAAAATTTATGGAAGATTAATTGTTTATGGAGGAGTACCTGCCTATTTATGGGATGTGGAAATTCCCAGTTGGATAATGATTAGAAATATTCAAACCCATTTTAGATAATTCAATTACTAAATTTAAATCAATGAATCAAATCTAAATTTAAACCAAATTCCAATTTAAATCTATAAAGTATACCTTTATACTTTTTAAATTAAATCCATAAAATCAAATCTAGATTTAAATGGCCACAATAACTTCCAAATATAATTTTCAAAATACCAACAATAATAATTTCGAAAATAATAAATATTTTTAAATATCTTTTTGAATAATAAAATATTAATATTAATAAATCTCGAAAATTATATTTTTATTTTTAAAATAAACTAGCAAAATATTTATGAAATATATGTATGCACTAAGAATATTATTTATTATTAATAATTGTATAAACGAAAGGTTTTGTGTAAATAAAATAAATACACTAATGAACTTAGAAATTTTGGTACGATATCTAAATAGTTATTATGTATATTATTTTGAAACCATAAAAATAGAAGAAAAATATTTTTTAAAAATATGTACGCTCGCACATATTCGCACCTGACGAGCAACTACGAAAAATAAAATTTCGTACGCGACGTACAATACAAAATTTTAAATCGGTACCAAATTTAATAATTAAAAAAATAGTAGAAATTTAGGGGTTTTACAATAGGCGATGTTGCTTATCGTTTATCCTTTCCATCTTCGTTACGAGAGGTGCATGACGTATTTCATGTATCTCAGTTACGTAGGTATGTATCGGACCCAAGCCATATCCTTGATCATTCTGAGCTGGTTGTTGGTACCAACCTGTCTTACGAGGAACAGCCTGTGTCTATTTTGGACCGAAGAGAGAAGATACTCAAGAACCGAACAATTAGCCTTGTCCGGGTTGCTTGGGGTCATCACTCTTTAGGGGAGTCAACGTGGGAACATGAGGACGACATCCGATCATGGTATCCGCACCTGTTTGACTCACAAGGTATATTTCTTTCTGTATACCTTGATTGTCTCAACTCCTCATGCTTGCCACCTTATGAGTAGAATTGCTTAATGTCGCAGATTTTTTAATATAGATATGTTACTTGCTATTGACATTGTAGAATGATTGCTTACTCAATTTAATTGTACTTAGATTAGTTTAGCTTTGATGTTTCTATCCTACTTGGAATTGAAATTCTGAGGATGGAATTTTTCTAAGGAGGGTAGAGATGTCACTTCTCATTCCCAGAATACGTATTTTAAATACATGTACTGCTGGAATGTATTTATTTAATATTCATCATGTATTGTTCTATATTTAAATTCCTTTAATTCACGTTAATTAATTTTTTCGCAATTTTATCTTTCTGCATTTTAATTTCTGCTTTGCTTGTGGGTTCGGCCTGAGTTTGTTATTTTCCAGCCATCGGGTGGTTCAACATGAACCCACTTACCACCACTCCTTCATTTAAAGCCCCATCCCCTTTTCTCTCTCTTCATTACTTCTTCTCATAACTCTTTTTCTTCCTCATAAATCCTCCCCCACCTACCTAGCCGCATAGGCAAGTGCCAACTTGCTTCTTGGTGGATCTTTATTTTTGTTGTTCTATTGTCTTCCTCTCAAGATTCTTAGATACTTTAGTACTTAGCATTTTCAATTTCCATGGCTCATTTCATGTAGATCTAAGTTTAATGCATTTTTGGATTTTTTAGGTTTTGATCTAGTAACTTTGTTGTTTTTCAAGTTTTGATGGTTCCATGTTGTAGAGAATTTTGTTCTACCCAATTTTGATCTATGAAAGTTTAGATTTGGGCTTGGAATGAAGGATTTAGAGAGCTTGGAAACAATGGCTTCCATGGTTCTGTTCTCGGAAAAGTGGAAAAGAAGAACAGTGCTTGACCGTATGAGTTTTCATGCGGCAAGTCTTTCTTGGCCGCATGGCATTCCTGGACGCATACCATTCTCCTGCCGCATGAACACCGTTCAGCTCAGCCGCATGAGACCCTTTAGTTCTCAGCCGCATAAGCTTAGGATTCTGTAGCCGCATGAAGTTTTCCTTCCTAGCCGCATGGGGGTGCCAGTATTTTCTCAGCCGCATATGCCGCATGAATCAGGACCATTTCTCAGCCGCATATGCCGCATAACTCAGGACCATTTCTCAGCCGCATATGTCGTACCTACTTTCAGCCGCATGAGCTCTGATTGAATCCGACCGCATGGGCGCATGTCCTCCCGAGCCGCATATGACCTTACTTTTTTAGCCGCATAAGGCTTGACCCTTCCAAGCCGCATGGCTGAGCTTGAACCCCAGCCGCATAAAGCTTGTCATTTCTGGCCACATGGATTTAGTTAAACCCAGCCACATGAGACTTTCTACCCGAGCCGCATAGGGCCCAGATCCCCTATCCGTATGAACTTGATTTCCTGAGCCGCATAAGATCCGATTGTTCAGCCGCATGAGACTTGATCTGTTCAGCCGCATGGGGTCCCTATCCCCGGCCGCATAGACTTGTTATTTCTTAGCCGCATATGCATGTCTTACTCAGTCGCATGAATTAATAATTCTCCGGCCGCAAGAACTCTAATCCATAATACCCTTTGGGCTGATTCTGTCCAAATTAACATTGATTGTTATCTTGGAATTAATTAACATTGATTGTTATCTTGGTATTAATTAATATTGATTGTTATTAGTAATTGATCATGCGTTCCTAGCTGGAACTAAGAGACTGGCTAGTCGTCTTATTGAATTGAATGAATGAGACACGTTCATATTAACTATGAACTATTGTAATCGACTGACTGATTCCGAACATTGGCATACAGACACATGCAGGCTTCAATTTATTTATTTATTTATTTATTTATTTATTTATTTATTTATTTATTTATTTATTTTATAGAAGCAGCACGTGTACTTTATGGTCAAAGCATGATTACTCCGTGGCTAGTTTTGATTGTTGCATTACGCTATGTAAGACCTACAACCTAACCACACTGGTATCGTTGTAAAGTTGGGCATATCGTACTTTATACAGAAGGTACTCGTTTTGAATAACCATGATCCACGGCATGGGATTTCACTTAACATAGAGGATACTAAGTTAAATAAAATAATGATTGCATGGAGAGAATGGATTTTCGAGTTCTTACATGGCAGTCCTCTTTGGGACTATTAGTGCCCGACAGGCCGGCTGGTTCCCACAGATATTACAAATCTGCCACACGGGCAGGGAGCGGTATCTGCTTATATTATTTATTGTATTATTGTATATTGATGACGGGCGTCCCGCTGGGACTCGTCTAATTTATGATTGGCACAATTGATCGACTGGATAGACTAGCCTTGTTTGCACATAGTAAGAACTGAGGAATCCTTATTGCATAATCCCAAGGTAACTTGGGACTCATAGTAGCAAGCCGTAGTAGTTGCATGGCCGTTTAAGTTGACTTGTTTGTGTATTGCACCTACTCTGTTAACTAACTGAGATGATCAGAATGTCAGGACATGACGGACCAACTTCTGTCCTTGTTTGGTTGGGAGGTTAGTTCGAAGTGTCGTGATGTTATGTGAATCCCAGTGGCAAGCAGAGATCTATATATCATATTCTCTTATTACTGGTTTTAATTCCTCATATCGTGCTTCCTTGCGGTACTTGCTATTAGAGGTCTAACCTCTCTGGTTTTACATGGCCAGATTTAGAGCCGATCCCCGAGGACTCAGCTTACTTCTACCTCCAAGATGGTCAATACTAGAGAAATGATCGCAGGAGGACTCGAGTGGGTTCCTTACCTCCCCGCTCGTTTTGTTATTTACTTTATACTTACCGTTTGGCATCGACATGTTAGTCGGATTGTCTTGTACTTACTTTTACATAATTGTAACTAAGTCAGGCTGCAGCTGATAACAATTGTGTATACTTTGCTACATCATCTGGCTATGTTTTATAAAGCCAGATATCAAGAACATTTTGACTGAGCGTTTCGGACGCCTTACTGCTTTATCTTACATGTTTTCTATTTTTGTTTCTTGTTTGAATGATTGAGACAATAGATGTGAAGTGACCATAGTGAGACTTTCATGTAGTATGCACCCCCTTGTCTTTTAGACAGCATTGATCGTATTATGCGATATTCATCTACCCGTAATACGTAGCTGGCTGAGTCATTCCCCCGCTCTCCAGTATTCTGGTTCTGGGGCGTGACAGGGGTGTTCGCCGGCGGTCGCCTGGCTAGGGGGAGGTCGTCGCGGTGGCTGGCAGCGGTCTGCAGCGACTGTCGTAGCATCGCGATCTCGAGCACGAGCACTCGCGAGGGAAGGCTGCTGTCGTTGTTTACTGCTGCGCGCGACTGTGTGGTCGGCCTCCGGCGGTGGCCCGGTCCTGCGACGGCGGCTGGGTGCGCGTGGGGTTAAGGTGGTGGTGAGGTGTCGCCGCCATGGCCGCTGATGCGTATTTGGATGGGGGTCGGCTTATATATAGGATTTCCATCTCGCGAGAAATTCAATTTCTCGCGAGATAAGGTTGTGAAATGTGAAATGTGATTATGACAACGGCTGTCTAGATATGTGAGGGTTTCACTACAATCCATCAGTCTCTTAAGGTCATAAAATAGCCTATTGTCTCAATCTCAACCAACTAATAATAGTTACAAGATGTCAGACCACCAAATACACAATAGTAAGGCGTCCCATACATTACATATTCGGAATGATCATGAAGCTAGTCGTTACGAAATGTGAGGACTAGCAAGAGTTCAGTCATACATGATCAACCCCCGGGGCTTGTCAATCATGTTACAGCCCGTAGGTTGACAATAAGTAAAGCTGCAATCGAGCTAACACTTGCTCGTCGGCTAAACGCCTCAAAAGAATAATTTACAATATTACAGTGGGAGAACAAAAAAACGAACCCACTCGATGCCCTAGTTACGCCTGGTGACCACCATCGGGCTGGAAAGCAGGAAGATCCTTTGGTGCTGCTCCGGTATCTGGCCATACAAAACCAGCTGGGTCAGACCCCAGAAAGAGCAAGTGCCACAAAGGAGGCTTCACTTAAGGACTAAAACCAACAAATCATTTGCATTCAATATGTAAGAAAACAACAATAAGTAACACAGATTGAGGTTTGTGCAATACCAATGCACTTGCCCCAATCAGAAAAAAAATAATTAAGTGAAGCAACATTGACATAAGATAACTGGAGAATCATGCTAAATAAAATATAGCTAGGCAAATATATGAAGAGAAGACGAAGGTACTATTCCGGAAGCCAGGTTACAATCCTTAAACCAAACAAGGACCGAGATTGTAACCCTTCGCCTGAACAGAACTTAGTCTCTGATCATTTATTGCTAAAGGTGACAATCATTAAGGTAAAAATGAGATAGTACAATGATGAAAGTGACAATGAAGAGTACAATATGCTAGAGTGACAATAGAGTACAATCATTATAGTAACAATCTGGAGTAACAATCATTCAATCATTCTGGTACAATCTTTCAATCAATCACTTCTAGACAATACTATACTGGACTAGACTCCATCCAATCAATCACGGCAATCATTGTCTACGGCTTTCTACATTAACTAACTAGGGTTATCACAATCCTAGTTACTAACAAGATGCAATGAGATGCTCCAAGTAGTCACAGGCCCTGCAGCTACCCAGGTTATCCAGGCGAACATTATAGTGACAATTTAGAGAGTTCGATCATTAAAGCGACAATCAGAGAGAGTATAATACACTAGAGTGATAATAGAGTTCAATCATTAAAGTGACAATGGAGGGTGCCCCACATAACAGTGGGCTGGAAATGTGCCCTACTCGTCGGCAGGCTACAAGTCCAAACATTTACGGCCGGAATAACAGGGTCGCCTGTAACTGGGGAACATCTCTTCATGACTAGTGAATTATTCTAGTCATTAACCTTAGTCCATTTCAGTAGGTACTCCTGACCGTGGTACTCAGGAGTCCCCTCCTAGACATGATGCAAGACAAGACTGGATTATTTATACAAGCACAATCGCCCACGGTGTCCAAGTTACTTATACAGGTCATGTCATGTCAGATAGCCGTCGCAACAGCTTATCAAGATATATCATGTTAGGTTATCATGTCAAGTTTACTGGTCAAGAGTGCACCACGACGGGCCACTATCAGGTCATGTCATGTCTACTTGTCAGGAGTGCACCACAACGGGTCACTGTCGTGTTCAGGGTACATGTGCAGGACAGTATAGTACAAGCATTCAATCAGGAGACTCAAGTTATGCTAAGGGTACAAGACATAAATTAATAAGAATAAGAATAATAATAATAATAATTTAAATAGCAGGGCAAGGCACGGGAAGGAGCCCTACGGCTCAGGGTCACTAGAACTCAAGTTACACAGGGAGTTACAAGACATGGGCAGATAATAGTAAAATAACAGTACCCAGGGCTATAGGGGAACCATGCGGCTCAGGCCTATACGGTCAGGAATAATCTCATGCGGCTGGGAGGAGAACAGCCCATGCGGCTGAATAGGGTCAGGTACATACGGCTAAAAGAGAAAGGCTTATACGGTTGAAGGGTATCAGTCATATACGGCCAGCGGTAGGAGAGGGGCGTATGCGGCTCAGCCAGAACATTCCATACGGCTAGGAAGATTGGCGCTATGCGGTTACAAGGAGAACAACGCCATGCGGCTCACGGAGGAAGGGCTCTCATGCGGCTGGAACGAACTCGGGTTCATGCGGTCCACAGAGCAAAGGGCTATACGGCTGAACCGAGTCGAGTCCCATGCGGCCAGGGGATAAAGGAATTTTATGCGGCTGGGAAGGAACTTCTCATGCGGCTGGACTGGGAAGCTCAGTCATGCGGTTAAGTAAGAAGGACTACATGCGGCTGGAAGGAATACTTGCCGCATGAACTTGTCATGCGGTCAAGTGCTGCCATACGGCTCAGGGCTGTGCTTCTTCTCCAATATTTCCGAGAAGAAGTACACCATGAACCCATGCTTCCAAGCTCCATGAAACCTTCATCCAGAGTCCAAATTCGAACTTCCATAGGTCAAAACGGGGCAGAATGAAATGCTCTACAACATAGAACCATCAAAACTTGGAAATAACAATGCTAAATAGATCAAAACCTAATAAATCCGAAAATACTATAAGCTTAGATCTACACAAATTTAACCATGGAAATTGAAAACACCAAGTACTAAAGAGTATTAGAATCTCAAGAGGAAGAGAATGGAACAATAAAACGGAGTTCCTTCGCGAAGCAAGCTGCACTTGCCTAGACTCTCTTCCTGGTAGGTGAGGAGTTAATGGAGGAAAGAAGAAGAGTAATGAAGAGAGAGAAGGAAGTGGGGGTTAATAAATGGTAGTGGTGGTGGTAGGTAGGTGGTTCTCCTATTGGTTCATGATGAACCAAGGCAAAACCAAGCCAAGCCGAACCAACCCAGGGATAAACCAAGCCAAGATAAACCAAGGTGAACCAAGTCAAGGCCAATAAACTCTCTCTCTAGCAATTTAAACCAAATGAATCATGAAATAAACCAAGCCTCACTAATCCAAAAAAAAATAAACCAATGAACCATTAAAACCAATTAAACTATCAATGCCATTAAAACCAAGCCAATGCAAAATAAACCAAGATAACCAATCATGACTAAATAAAATATGGGTCTAAAATACGTATACGTACACTAAATACGTATCATGAATTTGGAACATTACATCCTACCCACCTTAAAAGAATTCCGTCCTCGAAATTTAATCAAGAGGCTAGAGATGTAAGGGAAAGCTATTCTTTCATAGGCAATCTGTTGGCCCATTGGTCATATGGTCAACCTGATTTTAATAATTGATCAAACTCTGTCTGAATATACGAAACTAGTCGGGACATCTCGGATTCTTGGATATGATCAAGATTGGCTATCCTCTCCATTCAAGACCGAAGATCTGTTTGCCTACTCGAGTCTGTAATTCTTTATGCAATGTATTTTTTATTTTATTTGAGACTAGGAATATGTTGTACACCGAGTCGTACTGGCAAATAGGCTATCCCTAAATGAGTTCAAAATGTTTTTAAACTGACCTCTCAAAAAGGTTTACAAATAGGTTTTCAAAAAGGTTTTCAAAAATCACCAAAAGCTTTTTCAAAAACCCTAACTAAACCCTGACTTAACCCTGACAGAACTCGGACCGAGTTCGGCCAGAGTTCGGCCAGAGTTCGGTTGGTGGCCGTTGTGATTTTGAATCCTTGGAACTTGGTCCTCCTGCAGTTACGGATTTGACCGAGATTTGCTCAAAGAGTTCTGCCCGAATTCTGCCCGAATTCTGACAGAAATCTGCCTTTGGAACTCCTATAAATAGAGAAGAATTTCGATCATTTCAATTCACTCATTCACTTTCAATCTTCTCTCTATCTAAAGCTTTCAGTCTTCCAAAGAGTTTTCTAGAGCTTTCAATTTCAGATCCCAAGCCAGTTACAATCCTCTAGTCAATTTGCCAGTGCGGTACGGTCTAGAAGTTTCTGAGAGATTGTAATCAGAAGGCTTGATTGAAGAATACCTCTTCACATTTGAAGTTGGACGAGTTCTTCGTATCAAAGCTCGCGTTGTAGAAGTTGCAAGGACTTTGTAAGAAAACTTACGGTTTTTCCAATAGTGGATTCAACTGGTAGCAAGAGTTCTACCGACTGGATTAGTCCTCAACAGAGGGATACCAGTATACATCGCTGTCTTTACGTTTGCTCTCTTAACTCTGTCTTTACTTTATTTCAGTTGTGATTAATATTCTATGATTGTGCTGCTAACTTTTTTAATTAGCATTATTCTGCTGCCAACTCTATTCATCCCCCTCTAGAGTATTACGCTTTACTATTTCGTTCCTACAATTGGTATCAGAGCGGATGTTACAGGTAAAGCAAAGGTAACAGTACAATTATTTATTTATTTTAATTAACTGTTATATAGATCACAGCACAACATATGGCAACTGTGAAATTCACAAGTGAAGGCCAGGCCACAAACAGACCACCACTGTTTGATGGTACGAATTATACATATTGGAAAACACGGATGAGTTTCTTCTTGAAATCTCTTGACTTTGATTTATGGTCCATTGTTCTTGATGGCTATGAAAAGCCACCTCGTATAAATGTTGATAGAGTTTTAGTTGAAAAACCCATAACAGATATACAGTGGAAGAAAAAAAAAGGGCCAGTCTTGACGCACGTGCCATTAATGCTATTTTTTGTACTTTAGACAGAACTGAATTTAACAGGGTATCTATCTGCACAACGGCTAATGAAGTATGGAAGCTACTCGAAGTCACACATGAAGGCACGACTCAAGTCAAGGAATCTAAAGTCAGCAGACTTACTTAAGAGTACGAGGCGTTCAAGATGAAGCCCAACGAAACAGTTACACAAATGTTCGAGAGGTTCTTGGATATTGTAAATCCTTTGTCTTTCCTAGGCAAAGATTACAGTAACCATGAAAAGATTCACAAACTCCTGCGAGCTCTCACCAAGAACTGGATTCCAAAGGCTACTGCAATCATTGAAGGGAACGACCTCACAACTATGTCCCTCGAAGTACTCATGGGTAAGCTACTCACTCATGAACTGGAGCTACAAGATTTTGAAGAGCCTGCACCAAAGGAGAAGACGATCGCCCTCAAGGCTCAGCACAGAAAAGCTGATGAAGATGACACAGACAGCAGTGGATCTGACGCTGAAGATCAACCACTCCTAGCAAGGAAGTTCAAAAGATTCATGAGACATGAGAAGAGAGTCAAAGAAAACAACAGCAACAACTGGTACCAAGAAGATGCTGTCTGCTATGGTTGCAAGAAGAAGGGACACATGAAGAAGGATTGTCCCACAAACTCATCATCAAGCAAGAAGAGCAATAGGTATGAAAAAGGGAACCTGAAGAGATCAACATCACGGAAGTATGCCAACACCAGCATATGGCATGAAAGTGAAGCCAGCGACTCAGAAGACGAACAATCAGAAGACGCTGCAAATGTATGTTTTATGGCATCCGATCAGGTACCTACTGAACCTGTAGTTGATACTTATGATTGTAGGCCTTTAAAAATGAAAGTCACGCTGAGTTGATCAAGACAGAGTCAAAAGTCACGCTCAGTTGATCCAGACAATATAAACAAATCATGCTGGGGAGACAGCTCATCATTTGTCAGAGAGTAATTATGACTGACAGCACAACAGTCGAAGAATGTCTCTTCGTATGCTACGTATGCACAGACTTCGAGAGATCGTCGCCGTCTATTGCGTGATTTTCGAAATCTTCTTCAGCAATACTCAGCCTTCGTCGAGTTGGCGTACCAAAAGGGTTTCTTGTCATTTAATGCGACTGACAAAGCAATTACTGTCAGAGATTTTGTGTCAGTTGAGACACGCCGAATCAAGACAGCTGGCAGTTCTATCTCAAGTCTGCGTGTATTTGTGATCTTCATCTCAAGTTTGCGTGGATTCTGAAGTTTTCTTCCTCAAGTTTGCGTGGATTTTCGAGTTCTTTGCCTCAAAGTCTGCGTGGATCCTGAAGCTTCCTGCCCTAAGTTTGCGTAGATTTTGAAGCTTTCTACATCGAGTTCGCGTGGATTTCGTCTTCAACAAGTCTGCGTAGATTTCATCAAATTGGAGTACGTGGCAGCCATGCCACTGATCTCTCGCCTACGTGTCCTGTAACTTGCACACGACTCATGCATGATTGCCATGTGTCCAACAGTTACAGGCCACGTCCAGTAACTGCTCACAACCTTGCGTATGTTAAATCCTGCGTGATTTTCAACTAAGCACAGGCTGTGAAGACAGTTATCTTTTCAGTTATTATTTTTGACTCTATAAATAGAGTTCTTTTTCTCATTCATTGTACAGATACATTAATATCTACTGTCAAAATTTTGAGAGCTTTTCTTCTTTGCATAGTCCAAGGGATAAAGCGATCGTCTTCTAGATCGGATTCCTACAGTTGTAATTTTCCCAGAAACACAACAAATAAAGAGAATTTCTTTATGGAAAACAAATTGGCGACTCTGCTGGGGAAAACCATCTCCTCTTCTGAGATGGCAACAACTCAATGCGACACTTCGTCAATCGGCTCGACGAAGAAGGTGATGACGATCAAATTCGATCAACTCGCCTATGAAGAAATGCAGCGGGCTAAGGGTGGCAAGCCCATTCCAGCCTCCATCATCACTGCCAAGTCGAAGGGACACTCTGTCTATGTCCCTAAGAATCAGTTGGCAGTCAATGGTGAAGTCTCTGCCACAGTGTCTACTCCTACCTCTGGCAAGAACTCCACTGCAAGCACGCACACTCTTGTGCGCTCGAAGATGACAGTAATCAAAAGTCATGCTGACAGTACTGGCTCCTTAGCCAAATCTGTTCCAGCGTGCAAATTCAACCCTAAAAGTCACGCTGACAGTACTGGCTCCTTAGCCAAATCTGTTCCAGCGTGCAAATTCAACCCTAAAAGTCACGCTGACAGTACTGGCTCCTTAGCCAAATCTGTTCCAACGTGCAAATTCAACCCTAAAAGTCACGATGACAGTACTGGCTCCTTAGCCAAATCTGTTCCAGCGTGCAAATTCAACTCTAAAAGTCACGCTGATAGTACTGGCTCCTTAGCCAAATCTATTCCAGTGTGCAATCCCACATTCAACAGTCACGCTGACAGTACTGGCTCCTTAGCCAAATCTGTTCCAGCGTGTAATTCTAAAATTAAAAGTCACGCTAACAGTACTGGTTCCTTAGCCAAATCTGTTTCAGCGTGTATTTCATCAGAGAAGAATAACTCCTTAGTTATCTTTTTTTCTTTACCGAGTTCTACTAGAACTGGGGGTGGTCTTCCACACAAAGTTCCTTCGAAAAGGAATAACTCTTTAGTTGTTTCTTCTGCTCCTGTAGTTTTTACTTCAGGAACAGCTTTGACTGATACTTTTGTTAGTCAAAGGAAAGGAGATGGTCTTTTGACTACTCTTCCTTCTGGACATTCTATGTCTCAAAATCTGATTGAGTCTAAGAAGAAATATTCCTTAATATCTTCTTCTATGACTTCTTCAAATTGGGCACAGAATTTGTCCATTAAAGAGGGTCTGTTACCAACTCCTAATCAAAGGAGTGGTTCAACTCTTCCTTCTCTGCAAATATCCAGATCAATGGAAGGAAAACTCCATGTTTCCAAAATTAATGTGTTACCTTCCACTGATTTAAGAACAAAACTCAGCACTTCTGGTGTTAAGAAACCATACCAATTGGATATGAAGATAAAAGATCCAGATGCAGAGTATGCAAGAAATTATGTGGCTCACATTAATCACTCTTTGTATAATCAAGAGCCATCAAGACCCAAGAACAGGAAGTATACTCCTTAATCTTCACAAACAGATTTACGAGAATATCTTCAACAGAAGAGAAGGAGTAATTCTATGTCAAAGGAACATGCTGAATGTGACTTCTATCCAAGAGTCATAATTCAGTGCAGATGTCAATCAACGGTTCAAGACCATGGTGATCATGAATGTGACTTCCAGCCAAGAGCCACAATGCAATGCAGATGTCAAACTAAACGACAGTCTGTCTTCAATAGGCTTCAGTATGAACATATGCCTGATGAAGATGAGCCTTTGTTTGCCTCTGTCAACATGACTTCTCGGGACACCGGGGGTAGAGTTGATAGTCCAGATGGAGTATATAGAAACATCAGAGCAAGAGTCCTGGCTTCTAGTCAAAGAAATTTGATCCCTGAAATTGATTCTGAATTTCTTAGAGAATCTAACTTCCCATCTCTTCCTACTGGGGGTAATTCTCCTATAGTTGACTTTGATGCACGAAGCAATGATTCAGAGCATACAACATCCACTAGTTCATCAATAATCCCTCATACAGTCACGACTTACATAGTTGATGGGAATACTGATGAACCTTCTTCTTCCTTGACTCCTCAAGATCAAAGAATTGCTTCTTTGGAACAGCAAATGAAGTCTATGACTGACACAATGAAGTCGATGTATGAACTCATGACAGCTCAGTTGCAAAATCGACAGACTGTACCAGATGCCATACCAGTTAATACTGATATAAGTCCAGTACAAGTTCCTCCAACAGTACAATCCAATACTCCTGGACCAGCTCAACTAAATCCTAGTCTCTCTGGAGCTGGGGGTAGTGCTTACAATGCTGTTCCTCCTCCCAACTATTCTCTACAAGCCACAACTCCACAATCTTATGGAGTTGTCTCTGAAGAATTGAAGAATCTCAAAACTCAATTCGAGGCATTCAAACAGAAGGATGGTTTACAAAGGTTAGGCATCAAGCAGCCTTATCCGATAGAATAGAAGCAAGTATCATATCCTCCTAAATACAAGCCTCCTACTATCTCATTCTATGATGGAACCACTTCTCCAAGTCAGTTTATTAATCACTTTGAGGTGATGACTGATCAACTGCAACCAAGTGATGCCCTCCTTACTCAGGTATTTATTGGATGTCTCAAGGGAACGGCTTATGAATGGTATAGGAGTCTCCCAGATGGGAGCATTACCTCATTTGCTGGTTTCAAACAGATGTTTCTTGAAAGGTTCTATGAAGGGCTTAATGACATGACTATGTTTGCTCTTATTAGAATCAAGCAGAAAAATAATGAGTCTACAGAGGAATACATTGAACGGTTTCGAAGAGAAGCTCTGAAGATGCCTCTTGGAACTCCTGATGCTGTCACCATTGACACGTGTAAATCAAACTTGTTGCCAATCATCAGTATGTGGACAGGGTCTACTCAATTTCAAGATTGGCCTTCCTTCATAGTCAGTGCCAAAGCTGCAGAAATCAGTGCTGAAACCTTCAAAGGTTTAGGAGTGCAGATGACTCCTAAAGAAACAGGACAAGGTGCTAACAATAAAAATAATTCTCGCAAAGGAAAAGAAACTCTTGAAGTTAATCTTCAGAGCAAAGATGCATCAAATGTTCAAACTCCTGCCTCTACGACTCAACAATCAAGAACACCTCGCCCCAAAGAAGAATATTCTTTTGATGACGACGATGTCCTTGGTATCTTTGAATGTCTGCTGAAAGGTAATAAAATACAATTACCAGAGATCAAGAAACCTGATGAAGCTGGTAAAACAGATCATCCTAAGTACTGTCCATATCACAGAATGCTGGGTCACACAATTCGTACATGTTATGTACTGAAAGGAAAGATCCAAGAAATGATTAAGTCTGGAGCTATCTCTCTTACTCCAAAATAGAAGACTGTCACTTCTAATGTCGTCTCTATGCAATTTGGAGACTTTTCTCCTCAATTTCTTGAAAGCGGAATCGTTCCTATTCCCAAGGCAACTCTTGAAATAGTAAATATTCCTCCTCCACAGTCTGAAGGATTAGCACCAATCACTTTGGAGACTGGAGAAATCATGTGGATTCATCCTGATCTAATAACAGACTTTGAATCTCCTTCTTCTCAAAAGATTTCTTCTCGAAAGTCCAAGAAGGCTGGAAGGATTAAGTCATGTCACATGACTTCTCTTGGGTCTACCTCTGACACAGAGCCAAAAGACAAAGAAGAAGCACTTGTTAGTGCTACTCGAACGGGGAAACCTTATCTAAAGGATTATTCTAAAAATCCTGAAGATCCTACTGATATCCCTTCAGCTGTTAAAGATGCTCCTAATGTTCCTCCTGAAGAAGAATCATCTACTGCACCTGTTCCTTCAACTACACCAGTTGAACCTGTTCCTCCCAAACCCACAACTCTTGAGAAAGGCAAGCAACAAGCTCAGTTTGATAAACCAATCAAGAAGTCTCTTCCTCTTGGACTTCAGAAGCCTTACCACTTCGACATTTTGGCTCAATTTGCTAATACTCCAGCTAGAATGTCCCTCTTTGAACTTCTACGTCTTTCTAAAGAAACTCGGGAGACGTTAAGTGAAGCACTTCTACAAGCTGACTCTTGTCTTGCACAATTGAAGAAGCCAGATGCGGAACCTGCTACTTGCTTATATTGCAACAGTGTACTGGAGATTATCCCAAATATCACCTTTACACAAGACGACATGCTACTGGAGGATAATCGACATGACCGACCTCTCTACTACACTGGTTATATTGATACGATAAAGATAGATCGTATCCTCATTGACCCAGGGTCTGCTATAAGCATAATGCCAAAGAGTTTGTTGGATGAACTAAAAATCCCTCTTCACAAGCTCTCTAAGACGAAGTGAGCCTTTGGGAAAGATTCATCTGAAGCTTCAGCTAGGCGATTTCAGATCTAAAGTCACTTTCTATGTGATAGAGATCGCGGGATCCTATAATCTTCTTCTGGGGAGGCCCTTTCTTCATGAAAATAATGTGGTGCCCTCTACTCTTCATCAATGTTTTAAATACATTGATAGCAATGGAAGAGTACAAAAAGAAGTTGCTGATATAAATCCCTTCCATGGGATTGAAGCTTATTTCAACGATTTCCGAATGTACAAAGAAGAGTATACAAGGATCATACAAGCTATGGAGAAAGAAGATGCACAAAGTGAGACTTTAATAATCCCTGTTAAAGGTCGAACTACTCAGCAACAATCTCCTAAACCCTCTGGAAAGATTCTTTCATCATTCCAGTGAGTGGACGGATCTCTCCGTTACCTCAGTCATCTACTCAAAATACACTGATCATTCCTGTCAGTGGGCGTACTACAGTTCCTGTATCTTCACAAGATACTCTGCTAATTCCAGTTGGAGGGCGGACTACTCTTCCTACTCAAACTTCAAGGGAGCTCACCTCTTCTGAGCCATTTGTTATCGATCTTAATCGAAACAAAGCTTCTTCTTCTTCTCCCCCTTTAGTCATTGACTTGGCTAAAATCTCTAAGGCTCAGCCTTCTCCCAATGTAAATATTGCTGCTTTTACATTTAATGAAAAGTCTCCACCTTTGCAGTACGTTGATGTGTGTAATTATGTTCATAGTTATTTACATCTGTTAGATGACTTGAACACAATAACCATAGGAGTTGTACAGACTGTTCATACAGATGTATCTCTAGAACCTGTACAATCTTCATACTTTCTAGTTCCCAGCAGAAAGCCAGGAGACATTCCAATATTCTTCTACAAAGGGCCTCAAAATCCTTCTGATCTTGAAGATGATGACAAAAATGATGATACTGGAAGATTACAACTACGTCGTTATAGTCAGCAATCTAGAGACATCATCAAAAATATGGGCTATGACTTCAGGACTGGCCTCAAAGATGGAAAAGGAAAAAAAATACCTGTCCGGATTCCTCCTTTGAAATATGGAAGGACGAAATGCGGATTGGGTTATACTACTCCTACTCCTTTCATCAATATTATCCATGAAGATTCCGAGTCTGACGAAGATAAGAGATCTGATTCTTCTAGTACCACTTCTTGGGATTCCGATACGAGTATCGGTGACTTCTACTGCAATATTTTGTCTTCCAACATGGTTTCCATTGACCATTCTGAAGAAAGTGATGAAGACGAAGAAGAGTTTGAAATCTCACCTGAATCAGAACAGTGGGCCCAAAGATTAGATAATCAATGGGAGTTCCGTTTCGAGCAAAAAGAACCTCCGACTGAAAATAAACTTGTTCAAATAGATGTTGGTGAAGAGGGATCTCCCAAACCAATATTCATCAGTAAAAGTCTTTCAGAAACTGATAAGAAAGACATGATCAAACTCATTCGTGATTACATCGATGTCTTTGCTTGGAGTTATGAAGATATGCCAGGGCTTGATCCTCAAATTACAACTCACAAGCTCAATATCTTGCCGAATGCTAAACCGGTCAAACAACAACAGCGACGATTTTGTCCAGACATCATGGATGCAATTGAAGCTGAAGTCAATAAACTCATTACCTCTGGATTTATTAGAGAGGAACAACATCCCGATTGGGTGGCTAATATTGTTCCTGTTCTTAAAAAGACTGGCAAGATCAGAGTATGCATAGACTTTCGCGATCTAAATGCGGCATGTCCTAAAGACGAATTCCCTCTACCAATCACTGATGTCATGGTTGATAATACCTGTGGATTTGAACGAATGTCATTCATGGACGGGTATTCTGGGTACAATCAGATCAAAATGTTTCCAGAGGACGAGAAGCACACTTCTTTTAGAACGCCGATTGGTACATACTGTTATACAGTTATGCCATTCGGTCTCAAGAATGCAGGAGCAACTTATCAACGAGCTATGAGCACTATATTCCGTGAACATTTGCAGAAAACAGTCGAATGCTATGTTGATGATATTGCAGTCAAAAGTCGACAAAAGGAGGATCATATCCAAGATTTGAAGACTATATTTGATCTAATGCGTAAGCATCAATTAAAGATGAACCCTACTAAGTCCTTCTTAGGCGTCTCTAGTGGTAAATTTCTCGGCTTCGTCATTACCTCTAAAGGTATACACGTGGATCCCGAGAAGATCAAAGCCATCCAAGAGACGCGTCCTCCACGCACCTTAAAAGAGCTACGAGGATTTCAAGGAAGAATCGCTTATATCAGGAGATTCATCTCTAATTTATCAGGACGCTGTAGACCATTCAACAAACTTATGAAGAAAGGTGTTTCTTTTGTCTGGAATGATGAATGTCAGAAAGCATTTGATGATATAAAACAATATCTGATGAGCCCTCCAGTATTGGTACCTCCCGTTTCAGGAATACCGTTCCTCCTCTATACTCGAGCAATGAGTCATTCATTGGGTGCATTACTCGCTCAAAAGAATCAAAATGGCCATGAACAAGCCATTTATTATCTCAGCCGCACTATGACCGGAGCTGAACCTCGATATTTACCGGTTGAAAAAGAATGTCTAGCCTTGATGTTTGCTGTCCAAAAGACACGTCATTATATCATTGGCCAGACTATTCATGTCATCTCCAGGATCAATCCTATATGGATCATGATGAATAAACCCAGTGTTTTGAATTCTCGACTGGCTAACTGGAGAATCCTACTTGCTCAGTATGACATGCACTATATTTCTTAGAAATCAGTCAAAGGACAAGCTTTAGCTAATTTTTTGGCTGCTCACTCAATTCCAGAAAATTCAAAACTCTATGATAAAATTCCAGATGAAGTCCTAGATTCAAATCAAATTGCTGAAGAAGATCCTACTTGGCGTCTATTCTTTGATGGAGCATCAAGAATTGGTCCTAATGGCGATATTATTGCTGGAGTTGGAATTGTTCTTGTATCGCCAGAAGGTCTTGCTATCCAAAGAGCTTATTCTCTCGATCAGCCGTGTTCAAACAATGTAGCTGAGTATAACGCATTACTTATTGGTCTTCAACTCGCTAAACATCTGAATATTCAACATTTGGAGGCGTATGGAGACTCTAAACTCATTGTCAATCAGATCAGGGGTACTTATGAAGTTCGCCATCAAGATCTGGTTCCTTATCATAAAACAGCTATATCTATGGCTTCTTCGTTTGAAGAATTCTTCATTGAACATGTTAGGCGAGCATGTAACACAGAAGCTAATGCCCTTGCTAATCTTGCAGCGGTGCTGGCTATTCCAATCAGACGGCAACAAATGATTATTGTTCGTAATCGAGAATTATTTCATCTTGAAAATAACTTGACTCTAGGACTTCCAGTTGACATTGAAGAATCAACATCTCATGACGTCAACACAACAAGAGGATTTGGATTCAGTCGTAAATCGATGTCATCTTCATCCGATTCCAGCATGGAATTCATTTTCAGTAACTCGACTGAGAATCAGAATACGGATAAAGATTGGAGACTTCCTTTCTTAGATCTCTTATTATATGATATTCTTCCGGATGATCCGAGTGAGGCAGCATCTATCAGACGACGATCACTCAGATTCTACTACAATCATACAACAAAGACCTTATATCGTCGAGCTTATAATGGTTTACTCCTTCGATGTGTTGCCGGTGACGAGGCTCAACAAATCATTCGCGAAGTACATGATGGAATTTGTGGAGCACATCAGCCAGGACCAAAACTTCAAGACCGTATTCGACGTATGGGTTATTATTGGCCCACCATGGTATCTGATGCCATCGAATATGCAAAGAAGTGTAAAGCTTGTCAAATCCATACGGATTTTATTCATCAACCCTCAGAATTTCTACATCCGACGGCAGCATCATGGCCCTTCGAAGCTTGGGGCATGGACATTGTCGACCCGATCAATCCACCGTCATCTAAAGGTCATCGGTTCATTCTCGCAATAACCGATTACTTCTCCAAATGGGCCGAAGCCATTCCTTTATCTGAAGTTAAGACGTCTAATGTTATCAGCTTTATTAAGCACCTCGTCATCTACAGATTTGGTGTTCCTTGACGCATTGTTCATGATAACGGACCACAGTTCGTCAGCCAGAAATTTACTCGATTCTGTGACGATCACCGGATCAATAATGTGGCTTCTACCGCATATAATCCAGCAGCTAACGGATTAGCAGAAGCTTTCAACAAGACTATCATCAAACTCCTAAAGAAGTTTGTCTCCACTAACAAACGTAATTGGAGTGACAAGCTCGGAGAATGTTTGTGGGCTTATCGCACTACAGTTCGTAATGCTACCAAATGTACACCTTTCTCTCTGGTGTATGATTGCGAAGCTGTTCTTCCATTAGAGATTCAAATTCCTTCTTTAAGGATAGCAATCGCTAATGAACTCACTGCTGAAAATAACGATCGTCTTCGACTTCAGGAATTAGAAGCTCTGGATGAAAAGCGATTATCTGCTCAACAGAATATTGAATTCTATCAAGCTAGAATTTCAAGAGCTTTTAATAAAAAAGTCAGAGTTCGATCATATCAAAAAGGAGAACTTGTTCTAACAGTCAGACGTCCTATGACTATGACTCATATGAGTAAGGGCAAATTTGACGCAAAGTGGGAAGGTCCCTATATTGTGAGCAAAGTTTTCTCAAATGGAGCTTATCAACTCTCAGAATTGGATGGTCGAAAAGTTTTGATGCCTATTAATGGCAAATTCCTTAAAAAGTACTATGTATAAATGTAAATACTTGTAATCATCAGACAAATTCATGTTTAAAAAAAAAATTTATTTTATTTTCATGAATGATGATGCATGATATTAAGAAAGATCACTATCATCCTTCTCTACTTTTGGACGTGGGCCACTACCGTCCTTCTCGAAGACGTGATCAGTAAAAGAGCCGAGAACCTCCTTGTTAGAACCCACGAGGAATTTGCAAGCGGCCATCCTCATGGCTTCCTCTTCTTCAGTCCTTCCTGGTTCGAGCAGAAAATCCAGAATGTCCCTTGGTGGCTTGGGTGCAGATGAACCTTCGCCTGCTTCCGTCTTCTTCGTTTTGATTGGATCAGCAGGGCGTTCTTCAGTGCCTTTCTGAACCTTTGAGGCTATCTCAGTCTTCTTGGATGCTTCTCCAGATGACATTTTTATGTTGAGGAGTAGAAGTATTCGTTCTCGCCAGATTTCTGCTATATTTATAGGCAGAAGTTTCTCATTCATCCGACGTTTCACATATTCATTTCTCACATTCATCCGACGTTTCACATATTCATTAATACTTGACGGTTCATCCGTTTATTTATTACATTCACTCGACAGTTCATCTGTTCATCATTTCCTAACGGTTCATCCGTTCATAATCTTCTATTAATTTTATTAAGTGGGGATTCGTTATTTATCATGTTTTCATAACCTCTGAATCAATTCCGAATCTACTTACTCATTTGTCATGTTTTGACCTCTGCATAGAAATCAATCTATTTTCTTTTGAGTTCCTATATATTATCACGTCCATAATACCTCTGATAATATCATATACTCTAAAATAGAAAAGATGATTTTATTATCTATCATGTCCACAATTCATCCACAAATACAAATCATTGAGCATAGAAGAATTGTCATTTCCATTCTCATTTCACCACAAAAAGTCTATTACATTTTCTTAGACTTTCTTACAAATCATAATGGAAATCTATTACAAATCTTGGATTTTCATTCTACACCACAACGATAACCTAAAAGAGATCTATCTTCTTCTTTGGATCTTCTCCGTCGGACCTTCTCCGTCAGGTTCGTTGTTGGTGGCAATTCCTGACTGTCTGGGTCTCAGTCACGACCAGATCAGCAGGAATCAAACTCTGGTCTTCTCTCTCAGACGAGAGGAGAACCACAGAGTATGGCAGCCCGAAGTCGTGGTGCTGCCAATACAACTGGTGGATTAGGAGCGACCTTCCAGAGGAGACAGGATTGTATCCAACCTTGGGATACAATTCCTAGTTCTCCCGCGAAAGGAACTCTACTACCCGATTTCTCGGTAGTAGAGTTGACTCCACCATCCAACTCTCGTGTATAAAGGCTCTTCCTACCATCTAAGGAAGACCCTTCTATCTCACGAAGAGTTATGAGTTGTCTGATTTACGCGTCAAAAACGTATGAGCTCCCTGATGTAGATGTCAGCAGGATATTCTCCACAACATCCACATCCCCAATGCCAGTTCTGAAGAACATTTTCAGCCAAGTTTCTGCAGAAAGATCAACAGAAATCATTCAGTATGCATTTATCAAACAGAGACAGGCGTGTATTGTTCAAATCAGAAACAAGAAACAGAAAGCCTATCTTCAACAGCAAAAATAAGTACACGTATTACACTGACTTACCTTCGAGTTTTGTGCTAAGGATCGGCAAACTCATGTTTGATACAGTGCGCAGAAGTCGAACATTAGAAAACATTGCTTTCCTGTTTGAGAGTAAAATCTCCCAAAAATTTCATTCTCAGAGAAGAAGAAGAGGAATGGGAGATGAGTATCTGCGAAACTCTTCCATCTATTTAAAGGGCAAAGTACAAGTCTATTCTTGGAAAAGATCCGCATAAATAGCGCTCGTAAATTGTGGAATGAGTGTCACGTGTGCTTTGGAAGACAGAGCAACATTGGAAACAATCAAAGGGTGCTGATTAATATTTCTCATTAAGGCACGCAGATCAAACACAAAAGTTGTACTTTATTTCTTTAAGACAGGCACTGATGGTCTTACAAAAGACAAAACAAAAATTGTAACAAAAGCATAAAAGTCACGCTCTATTTCCTAGAGCGACTGAGCTTGGTGCCTAGTTCTTCTACGCTCCTAACTTCCAGACAGTGCAACAGAACTTTAAACATTTCACGCTGCTCTATGAGGCTGCGTCCATCAGAAGAGGACGAGCCATCCAAGCCAAAATAGCTCAAGAAATTCTTAGCTAGTTGCAAGGGATCATCTTTGAGCTCGAAGACAAGGGACTCTGGCTCTTCACCCCCAAAAGTGGGGTCACCATGAGAACAAAAGCCCAACTTGCGTGCTTCTTCCTCAGCTTTCTCCTTTGGTGTCATATTGACGTAAGATGAAGATTAAAAATGAAACTTCTTCCTGTTTATATAACTGAGTTTTGCCGACGGTTCATATTCCACCATAAATTGGATACAATCAGTCTCGGAGAACGAAGAGTCATTATGACATTTAATAAGTTCATTTGGATGTTTTCAAAGAACTTCGAAGTCTTTTCGACTTCCGAAAAATTTTGAAGTCATCTCAGCGTGACTAAATCCATTTTATCATCTCTATTTTCAAAGTATTTCGAAAATTTTGAAGTCTTTTCAATTTTTCGAAAACTTTGAAGGGGGTCTTATAGGCCTTTAAAAATGAAAGTCACGCTGAGTTGATCAAGACAGAGTCAAAAGTCATGCTCAGTTGATCCAGACAATATAAACAAATCACGCTGGCGAGACAGCTCATCATTTGTCAGAGAGTAATTATGACTGACAGCACAACAGTCGAAGAATGTCTCTTCGTATGCCACGTATGCACAGACTTCGAGAGATCATCGCCGTCTATTGCGTAATTTTCGAAATCTTCTTCAGCAAGACTCAGCCTTCGTCGAGTTGGCGTACCAAAAGGGTTTCTTGTCATTTAATGCGACTGAAAAAGCAATCGCTGTCAGAGATTTTGTGTCAGTCGAGACACGCCGAATCAAGACAGCTGGCAGTTCTATCTCAAGTCTGCGTGTATTTGTGATCTTCATCTCAAGTTTGCGTGGATTCTGAAGTTTTCTTCCTCAAGTTTGCGTGGATTTTTGAGTTCTTTGCCTCGAAGTCTGCGTGGATCCTGAAGCTTCCTGCCCCAAGTTTGCGTGGATTTTGAAGCTTTCTACACCGAGTTCGCGTGGATTTCGTCTTCAACAAGTCTGCGTGGATTTCATCAAATTGGAGTACGTGGAAGCCATGTCACTGATCTCTCGCCTGCGTGTCCTGTAACTTGCACACGACTCATGCATGATTGCCATGTGTCCAACAGTTACAGGCCACGTCCAGTAACTGCTCACAACCTTGCGTATGTTAAATCCTGCATGATTTTCAACTAAGCACAGGCTGTAAAGACAGTTATCTTTTCAGTTATTATTTTTGACTCTATAAATAGAGTTCTTTTTCTCATTCATTGTACAGATACATTGATATCTACTGTCAAAATTTTGAGAGCTTTTCTTCTTCGCATAGTCCAAGGGATAAAGCGATCGTCTTCTAGATCGTATTCCTACAGTTGTAATTTTCCCAGAAACACAACAAATAAAGAGAATTTCTTTATGGAAAACAATGATGACTTCACCTTTGAGCAATTAGGAGATGCCTTCAGTGACCTGATGACTGATTACAGGAAACTGCGTAGCAAGTATCAGACCTCTAAGAAGGTACTCAAAGCGTACAAAGGTGAAATAGGTAGACTTACCGACCTACTAGCTGAGGTTAGAAATAATGTTAGTGAGTCTGGTGAGCTTTCTTCAATAAAGCTCTTATTACACGAGACTACCAAGTCATCTGAAGAGAAAGACAAAGTTATCGACCAACTGAAAGAAGAACTTTCCATAGAGAAGAAAAGTCTTCGATGTGCACAAATCAGAATGGAATCACTCACTTCTGATTATACTAAGTTGTATGACACTTCCAAAAGATTGGAAATTAGGTTAGGAAAATAGCCTGAGCCTGCTGCTTCCTACCCTAACACGTGTCACTTACCGAGAAATCGGAACATTCCCAAGCCAAACACTGTCAGACCTAACCCTATCAAACCTTTACCCCAAAAGGTTAAGCCCAAACAAGATTATAGGTATGCTTTCTTCTATACTAGAAAATCTAAACCTACCAACCATGCACACCACTCTGCTTTCAACACTCGACATGCACAATGTCATTATTGTGGCCTTATTGGTCATATTTCATCTGCATGTAGAATAAGAAAGCTTGTTGATTTAAATATTTATGCTTGGATACCTAAAGCTAACAATTCAGGACCCTACAAGAAATGAGTACCAAAAGTTTCATCTGCAAACTGTTTTGTAGGTGGAACACCCTTCACATGCTAGAAGCAAATGGATCCTCGACAGCGGTTGCTCACGGCATATGACCGGTGACGCTACCCTATTTGCAATACTGTCGAAGATAAAGAAGGAAGGCTATGTCTCCTTCGGTAATAACTTGAAAGGGTATATTATTGGTATCGGTGATGTTGGTAAGTTTCCCTATCCTGTAATTAAGGATGTCTGTCTGGTTACCGAGTTGAAACATAACCTACTCAGCATAAGTCATCTAGCTGATCATGGTTATGGCATCAACTTTGGCAAAGACAAATGTACTATAGTTGATAGCTCAACTGGTAGTACTATCTTTGAAGGTATCTCCAGGTGAAGTCCCTGCTGGAACCTCTGCGCTCTGTCAAACTCGATTGCCACCAAGGTGGGAGCAAACCGACTGAGTTTGGAAAACTCGACCGCATAACCGTCGACCGTCCTCCCCATCTGCTTAAGATTACTGAACCTGGTCTGCAAGTCATATCGAGCCACTGCATCATAATACTTGGTCTGAAACTTCTCGCTGAACACTGCCCAGGAGACAGGTGTTGCCAATCCCACTGCTTGTGCGGCCCACCAACTGCGGGCTAGATCCAATAACTGTAGGCGCACCACAGCCACCTTCTTGTCTTCTGGAGTCTTCGCGGCTTCGAGAATCACCTCTGTATCCTGTAACCAAGCATCGGCAGCAATGGCATCCTCGCTGCCATCGAAGAATGGAGGGTTCAGGCGCTTGAAACTGTTGACCGCACTGTTCCCTCGAGGACCACTTCCACTCATAGCATCTTGTACTACTTGGTACAGGGCATCTCTCCGACGATCTTGGGACGCAAGCAACTCACGGATGAGTCCTACCAAGCCTCCATCCTCTGACCCTGCTGGCTGGACGAGCTGAACTGGTGGTACTGGTTCTCCAGGAGGCACGGCTCGGGAGGCAGCTGCTGAGGACTGAGTTCCTTCTGGCTGATCAACAGGAACGATGTCACTGAAGTAATGACATCAGGGATATTAAAGAAGGACCAGGATAGATCAATGATACAAGCATGTTATCAAGTCAGGAATTCAAGAAGATATGAAGATACAAGTGGAGATCAAGGGAGAGTACAGATTGAGACATCTATTCGGTAAACCCTCATATATCTTGATTTACAAAACCTGCATGGGCCACCACTTAAACTATGTCACGCCCCAGAACCAGAACACTGGAGAGCGGGGGCGTACATAGCCAGCTACGTATAATGGAATGGAATACACACCGCTATACGGTCACGGCTGTCTAGATATGTGAGGGTTTCACTACAATCCATTAGTCTCTTAAGGTCATAAAATAGCCTATTGTCTCAATCTCAACCAACTAATAATAGTTACAAGATGTCAGACCACCAAATACACAATAGTAAGGCATCCCATACATTACATATTCGGAATGATCATGAAGCTAGTCGTTACGAAATGTGAGGACTAGCAAGAGTTCAGTCATACATGATCAACCCCCGGGGCTTGTCAATCATGTTACAGCCCGTAGGCAGACAATAAGTAAAGCTGCAATCGAGCTAACACTTGCTCGTCGGCTAAACGTCTCAAAAGAATAATTTACAATATTACAGTGGAAGAACAAAAAAAAGAAATCCACTCGATGCCCTGGTTACGCCTGGTGACCACCATCGGGCTGGAAAGCAGGGAGATCCTTTGGTGCTGCTCCGGTATCTGGCTATACAAAACCAGTTGGGTCAGACCCCAGAAAGAGCAAGTGCCACAAAGGAGGCTTCACTTAAGGACTAAAACCAACAAATAATTAGCATTCAACATGTAAGAAAACAACAATAAGTAACACAGATTGAGGTTTGTGCAATACCAATGCACTTGCCACAATCAGAAAAAATAATTAAGTGAAGCATCATTGACATAAGATAACTGGAGAATCATGCTAAATAAAATATAGCTGGGCAAATATATGAAGAGAAGACGAAGGTACTATTCCGGAAGCCAGGTTACATTCCTTAAACCAAACAAGGACCGAGATTGTAACCCTTCGCCTGAACAGAACTTAGTCTCTGATCATTTATTGCTAAAGGTAACAATCATTAAGGTGAAAATGAGAGAGTACAATGATGAAAGTGACAATGAAGAGTACAATATGCTAGAGTGACAATAGAGTACAATCATTATAGTAACAATCTGGGGTGACAATCATTCAATTATTCTGGTACAATCTTTCAATCAATCACTTCTAGACAATACTATACTGGACTAGACTCCATCCAATCAATCACGGCCAATCATTGCCTACGGCTTTCTACATTAACTAACTAGGGTTATCACAATCCTAGTTACTAATAAGATGCAATGAGATGCTCCAAGTAGTCACAGGCCCTACAGCTACCCAGGTTATCCAGGCGAATATTATAGTGACAATTTAGAGAGTTCGATCATTAAAGCGACAATCAGAGAGAGTAAAATACACTAGAGTGATAATAGAGTTCAATCATTAAAGTGACAATGGAGGGTGCCCCACATGACAGTGGACTGGAAATGTGCCCTACTCGTCGGCAGGCTACAAGTCCAAACATTTGCGGCCGGAATAACGGGGTCGCCTGTAACTGGAGAACATCTCTTCATGACTAGTGAATTATTCTAGTCATTAACCTTAGTCCATTTCAGTAGGTACTCCTGACCGTGGTACTCAGGAGTCCCCTCCTAGATATGATGCAAGACAAGACTGGATTATTTGTACAAGCACAATCGCCCATGGTGTCCAGGTTACTTATACAGGTCATGTCATGTCAGGTAGCCGTCGCAACAGCTTATCAAGATATATTATGTTAGTTATCATGTCAAGTTTACTGGTCAAGAGTGCACCACGATGGGCCACTATCAGGTCATGTCATGTCTACTTGTCAGGAGTGCACCACAAAGGGTCACTGTCGTGTTCAGGGTATATGTGCAGGACAGTATAGTACAAGCATTCAATCAGGAGACTCAAGTTATGCTAAGGGTACAAGACATGAATTAATAAGAATAATAATAATAATAATTTAAATAGCAGGATAAGGCACAGGAAGGAGCCCTACGGCTCAGGGTCACTAGAACTCAAGTTACACAGGGAGTTACAAGACATGGGCAGATAATAGTAAAATAACAGTACCCAGGGCTATAGGGGAACTATGCGGCTCAGGCCTATGCGGTCAGGAATGATCTTATGCGGCTGGGAGGAGAACAGCCCATGCGGCTGAATAGGGTCAGGCACATGCGGCTAAAAGAGAAAGGCTTATGCGGTTGAAGGGTATCAGTCATATACGGCCAGCGGTAGGGGAGGGGCGTATGCGGCTCAGCCAGAACATTCCATGCGGCTAGGAAGATTGGCGCTATGCGGTTACAAGGGGAACAATGCCATGCGGCTCACGGGGGAAGGGCTCTCATGCGGCTGGAACGGACTCGGGTTCATACGGTCCGCAGAGCAAAGGGCTATACGGCTGAACCGAGTCGAGTCCAATGCGGCCAGGGGATAAAGAAATTTTATGCGGCTGGGAAGAAACTTCTCATGCGGCTGGACTGGAAAGCCCAGTCATGCGGTTAAGTAAGAAGGACTACATGTGGCTGAAAGGAATACTTGCCGCATGAACTTGTCATGCGGTCAAGTGCTGCCATGCGGCTCAGGACTGTGCTTCTTCTCCAATATTTCCGAGAAGAAGTACACCATGAACCCATGCTTCCAAGCTCCATGAAACCTTCATCCAGAGTCCAAATCCGAACTTCCATAGGTCAAAACGGGACAGAATGAAATGCTCTACAACATAGAACCATCAAAACTTGGAAATAACAATGCTAAATAGATCAAAATCCAAGAAATCCGAAAATACTATAATCTTAGATCTACACAAATTTAACCATGGAAATTGAAAACACCAAGTACTAAAGAGTATTAGAATCTCGAGAGGAAGAGAATGGAGCAATAAAACGGAGTTCCTTCGCGAAGCAAGCTGCGCTTGCCTAGACTCTCTTCCTGGTAGGTGAGGAGTTAATGGAGGAAAGAAGAAGAGTAATGAAGAGAGAGAAGGAAGTGGGGGTTAATAAATGGTAGTGGTGGTGGTAGGTAGGTGGTTCTCCTATTGGTTCATGATGAGCCAAGGCAAAACCAAGCCAAGCCGAACCAACCCAGGGATAAACCAAGCCAAGATAAACCAAGGTGAACCAAGTCAAGGCCAATAAACTCTCTCTCTCTAGCAATTTAAACTAAATGAATCATGAAATAAACTAAGCCTCACTAATCCAAAAAAATAAACCAATGAACCATTAAAACCAATTAAACTATCAATGCCATTAAAACCAAGCCAATGCAAAATAAACCAAGATAACTAATCATGACTAAATAAAATATGGGTCCAAAACACGTATACGTACACTAAATACGTATCACGAATTTGGGACATTACAATGTATAACTTCTCCTAAAGATCACCGTGGAGGAACGTCGTCTTCACGTCCATCTGCTCAACCTCCAAGTCAAAACTGGCTGCCAATGCTAGCACCACCCGAATAGACGACTGCTTGACGACCGGCGAAAAGATCTCATCATAATCCACGCATTTCCGCTGATCGTAGCCTTTAACTACCAGCCTCGCTTTTTATCGAGGGCGAGTAGCATCATCCGTCTGCTTCACTCTAAACACGCATCGATTCTTCAAAGCCTTCTTGTCCTTTGGCAACCGCACCAGCTAGTAAGTAGAATTTGTATGCAAGGAACCCATTTTCTCCTGTATAGCCTGCATCCACTCCTGCCTTTGTTCGTCTTCCATAGCCTCTGCAAAGCTTTCGGGCTCTCCCACGTCAGTCAGTAGCACATACTCACTCGATGAGTATCTCGTAGATGGTCGACGCACTCTGTCGCTCCTTCTCAATGGAGCCACTTGTGCTGGCTGTATACCAACAACCTCCTCCCCTTCATGAACTGCCTCCCCGGCATACTCATCCTCTTGAGGGACACCCTGACCACCATCAGCAGGCTGATGATCAAGGTTGGGAGCAACTCCTTGTACTGTCTCCCCCATAACTTGATCCTCTGCGATGTCATCTGGAAACTGTTCGATGCGAAATGACTCTAACTCAGGCAATTTTTTTGTCTCAAAAGGCGTCTCGAAATCCTGAGTGTTGGTCATTGTCTGATCCTCGACGAATACCACGTTCCTGCTTCTGTAGAGCTTTTTCCTACTGCATCGTAGAGTCTATAGCCAAACTCATCCCGACCGTAGCCGACAAGGATGCATCGCCTCGTCTTCGGCTCAAGTTTGGACCTCTCGTCCTTCGGTACATGCACGAAGGTCTTACAACAAAATACTCACAGGTGATTGTATGGCGGCTCTTTGCCGTACCATACATTATCAGGCACATCACCCTCTAAAGGAGCACTAGGAGATAAATTAATAACATAAGCAGCTGTGAGAAGAGCCTCACCATAATAACTGCCTGACAAATTTGCTTCTAACAACAAACACCGTACCCTCTCCATCAGTGTCCTGTTTATGCGCTCCGCTACACCATTGAGCTGAGGTATCTTAGGCGGAGTCTTCAGGTGTCGTATCCCTTGCTCTCTGCAATAAGCATCAAGGTACTAATGTATTCGTCGCCGTTGTCGGACCGAACACACAATAACTTCTTGCCCGTCTCTCTTTCAACAGAGGCCTGAAACTCTTTGAAAGTGGACAGCACCTGATCCTTGGTCTTTAAGTTATAGACCCAAACCTTTCTGGAACTGTCATCAACAAAAGTTATAAAGTAAGAAGCACCACCAATAAATTTTACCTTTATAGGATCGCAGACATCCGAGTGAATCAACTCGAGCAACGTCGGCTTCCTTGAACTTGGGTGACTTTAGAAAGTTATCATATTTGGCTTCACAGCTAAGCAGTGCGTGCACTTCTCCAACTTTGTAGACTTGAGCTCTGGAATCACCTTTCTGTTCACCAAGTAGCTAATCCCCTTCTCGCTGATATGGCCAAGCCGTCTGTGCTACAAATCGATAGACGCATCAGAAACTGCGTTCACCTCTTGTGTCCCCTGTGCGCTCCCTTTCATATAGTAGAGACCGAACTTCTTACTTTCTCTGGCAATCACCATCCAACCTCTAGAAAGCTTCCACTGATTATTTTCGAAGAGAGTGAAGAATCCCTCGTCATCCAACCTTCCAACCGACACCAGATTGATGGACATGACGAACATCTTTGAGAACAAAAACTGCACCCGTCTTCGTCCTCAAATGCACATCTCCAATGGCAACCGCCTTCGACACATCTCCATTGTCCATCTTCAACACTCCACAGTCGTCTATCGTGTAAGTGACAAATAGTGCCCTGTTATGAGATACGTGCGCTGAAGTCCCTAAGTCTACCAGCCAAGAATTGTCATCGCAGGCGAGATTTATGATAACCTCATCACCTACGATAATCACATTTTCTCTATGTATCGAGGCCGCCGTTGTAGTGTTCTCATCTTGTTTTCCCTTGTCGTCCTTCTTCTCTTTTTTTCAAGCGAAACAGTTTCGCTTGATGTGGCCATTCTTGCCACAATGGTAACACTCCGAGTCCTCGTACCGACCCTTGGACTTCCTCCTGCTCTTGTCTCTGCCCCCACCTAGATCCCTACTTTTGTCCCTTCCGCGGCTCTCTGAAACTAACGCCTCCGAGTGGTGGGATGTGGATGAAGTGTCCTGAGAACGTCTCTGCATCTTTTTATTCAGCACCCCCTCTTGGCAAACTCCAGACTGACCACGTCTTCTGCAGCAGAAGCAATCATAGATACTCGTACGGTCTCCCACGAGTCTGACAATGTACACAGCAGCCATAGTCCCTAGACCTCGTCGTCGAACTTGACTTCCATCGAAGATAGCTGGTCAACCACGCCTTGGAAATCACTCAAGTGATCTGTAATAGATGCCCCATCATTGTACCGCAAACCCATCATCGTCCGGATCAGGAACAACTTGTTTACCTCGATCTATTTCGCATACAAAGTTTCCAGCTTATCCCATAACGTCTTCGCGTGCTCAATATTGGCAACGTGGTTGTACACGTTCTCGTCAACGAACTACCTGATATATCTACACACCTGTATGTGCTCGAAATTCCAGTCCTCCTTGGATTTATCAACTGGTCGCTCGGAAGCAAATACGGGCAGATGCAGCTTCTTGACAAACAACAAATTTTTCATCTTGCTCCGCCAATAATGATAGTTTGTACCGTTCAGGTTCACCATGTGCACCGGCTTCGCGTCCAATTTTCCTCTCTAGTTTTTCTGTCAACTCCTGACACCCTTCTGAATTCCAGAACCTGGCTTTGATACCACTTTGTTGGAAAAGAAGCGCAGAAATCTTTTTCCAGACTGGAGAGTACCTGCGAGAGAACCGAACAATACAACGCACGAACCAATTCACGCAAACACAGAGAGTTTTTGACGTGAAAAACCCTTGCGAAAAAAAATTACGGGACGATCGAAGTCCAACCCTCGAGAAGCCTTCACTAATGAAATAAAGGAGTACACCCTCTACAAACTTCTTCCGATTCAACACGGATCCCACAACACTTGGAAGCAAGAAATATTGATTACAATGCTACGAAGAATAAAGACGACGAGTAGAGATTACCCGAACACGATCCTCCTTCGAAAACGGCCTTCAATCCTCCTTCTTCTCTCCCAAAGTTGCAATGGCACTCTTGCCTCCTTCCTCTCTCTTGTTCTCTCCGTTGTATGTGATTAGGGTTAGAAAAAACCATATATAAACCCACTAATCCTGCAGCAAAATCTGGACCGTAGGATACGATCCAACGATGTAAACAACATCCTGAAATTAGTCTCAGCCCGACGACACAGAGTTCGACCAGAACTCTGTGTGGTCGAGCCAGAACTGTTCTGGACACCATGGGACCAAACTCAGCCCGAGTTCGGCCTCTCCTGTTCCAGAAAGTTGTATGGTGGCTCCCGAACTTCTTCTCCATCTCCGATTGGCCTCGTCACCTCACCGAGTTTCTCTGACACACAAACGACGCTCGTCGCACTCCGGGATGTTCTCCACATAGGTTAAAAATCCCACCCACTCCAACACTTGTCTTGTACAAGTACAATTGGACTTGTACAATATTACGTCTATGCAGACTTATCGAGACGTTACAAGTTACCACTCTATTGCTAGTTATTACCTTCCCAGTTCCCCTTACCAAATTATGTCAGCAAAATTACAAGTCCTTAGAATCTTATTTGCTTTAAAGTCCTCTATGCCGCTAACAATTGTGTTACGAGTCAGAAAGTTGACTTAATTTATAGAAAATAGGAAGAACAAAATATGGAGAGCAAGAAAAAGATACAAGGGGAGAATATTGGATGGAAGCGATACATCTCGGTGGCGGAAGCAAAATTTAGATAAATTTTTATATACAATACTAGATCAGCCGATGCAAACTCTTTCATGTTTGTACCACGCATCCGATATACAAATCTACCGTATCCGAACTCTTCATGTTTGTACCACGTATCCGATATACAAATCTATCTACCGTATCCGAACTCTTCGTACACATGATTATGCATTATTTACTTTGAATGATCTATGATTGAGGTTTCATGAGAAATCTAACATATCAATGAATCTTGATCAACGTGCTCAGCCACCAGTCTTCCATTCGACACATCCTTTTTCGTGTCAATCTATCGCATAGACCGATACGGTTACTAAGAACATATTGAACACGTATTATACACTAAACGGCTGCCTAGTCCATCTCCCACTGGAGCCTGCCCTGTCTCCAACCCAACCCCCCTCCATTGGAGTGGCAGCTATTCAGCCCACACCGTTGGGCTTTGATTCGATAGCAATCTTCTAAATGGATACACGGCCCAAATCCGAAAATGAGTAGACAACCAAGACTTCAACAAACCAACAATCACCAAAGTGAAAAACATACCAAATATCAATATAAGCAATACACGAACAAACATACATAACTCAAATGCGCACCAAACATACAAACATCGATGGCCAAGACTACCGACTACTGAGCAACTGCCGGCTCCGGCGCTGCCGAGGCTCCGACGGCCCTCGCCGCCGCGCTGTCCGACACCGCATCGAGCAGGTGCGTCACCGCCTTGTCGTAGTTGACGAACCCCATGAACCAGAACTCGTGCCCGTCCACCGTCGTCACCTGCACGTACCTCTCGTCCTCCTTCACCGCCACCGGGTTCACCGCCTCCACCTTCGCGAGGGGTATCGCGACCTTGTAGTAGCTCCACGCCACCTGCCCCGACGGAGCCGTGAACGAGAGCGGGCGGTCGCTGCAGAACGAGAGGGCGTGGGTCGAGAGGTAGAGCGTGCCGGCCACGGGCCCCGTGGAGGTGGAGAGGTAGCACGCGAACGTCTTCTTCAGCCGCTCCGACGCCTCGGTGGGGAACGTCTGCTTGTAGAGGGACTCGAACCCGCCTTCGCTTATCGCCTTCGCGGTCAGGTTCAGCTTCCCCCACGCCGCATCAGTCATCGAGGGGGCCGTCTTCACTGTTACATCCAGAACACATCGAAAATCAGCACAACAAACAAGAGTACGACACGACACGAATAGGACACCTGTTCTCTTTTTTTTTTCCTTTTTTTTTTTTAATAAATCCCACGCACACACAATTGGAGGACTCGAACCTAGTCGGTCCCTTCGGGTGTCCGCTCTAATACCAGTAGGCTAGAGAGCTCGAACAAATTAAGAGAATTTTTGTTTTGATTTGTCCTAATTGCAATCCTTCAATTAAGAGAATTTTTGACATTCGTCCCCACTTATTTATATTTCATTTTTTATAAAACAATATTAAATTTTGTCACAAAAAGAAATTAATTTTGTCACAAAAATATATTCGTTTTGTCACGAAAAATATAAATATACTGAATAAAAAAATAAAATACAAATATAAATTAATATTAACTAGCATATGTGCACGTACATTGCACGTACTTTAACATTCTTTTAATTAACTGAGAAAAACTTTTTAGGAAGACCAAAGGATAATCTTCGTAATTATTAAATTGTCTTTATTAAAATTAATGAACAATTTTTAATTAATATAGACATGCAAGGTTATTTTTGAAATTTAAAATTTTCACCATCCAAGTACTCCTATTATATAATAGAATAGACAGGTGGGACGAAAGTAAAAAAAAATTGGCTTCGATCAATAGGGAATTTTTGTGTTGATTAATTGGACTCACAGTTTCCCCAGACGTTGGAGGCAAGCGTCTCGGCCTTGTGGGTCCAAGAATTGAACGCCTCCAATATGTGCTCCATCGGGCTCGGCTTCTGGTTCTTCGCCGGCTCGCCCCACAGCACGTACGGCGACTCGTTGCGCTCCCCTCTCTCCGGGCCCAACCGGGCCGCGAGACCGTTCTGTGGGTGCGCGGCCGGCGCGGACGGTGGGCCCATCTGCTTGGTCCCGAGCAGGGCCTCCTCCTGGGTCACTTGCTCGGTCGTTTTTTCGGTCGCCATGGACAAGCCTACTTTGCGAGTGTTGGTGTTTAGGAATGGGAGGTTTGAGAGTTCAGGTTGTGTGTTTATATATAGTGACTAGTAAGAAAAGGTTATTTCATGTGGTTTGGATATTTATGACGGGGCATCTCGAAGAAAAAGATATTTATGATGGAAATGACAAGAATGCCCTTAGTGGTAGATAAGCGTGAAACTTGTGAGGTTGGGTACGGATTTGTGTAAGATCCATACCCGTTAGGGATTTTAATATTCGTTTTCTAGCATATTGTCATCATCAAGGTTTGAGTTATTGTTAGATATTGTCAAGATATCTAAATAAGCATATCATGCGTATCTCTTGGTAAGATTCCTGAAATCTATCTCTTGTTAAGATTCTTGAAATATGACCATCATGTACCAAATTTTTGTGCCGGATATAGTACTAATGGACGTGAATTTAAAATCCAAACTGAGAAAAATTAGAATTGATCTTAATAAAGATGTTGTTGTCAACCTATGTGAAAGCTTTAGTTAAATTTAGTCCAATACTTTACCTTTTAACATAATTTGAGGAATTAAAAAAAATAAAAATAAGAACTGATTTTGTAAATCTACAACAATGACATTTTGGATGACAAGGAACTATCATATTTCTGCTCATATAGTTTTTTATTTAGTGTTTCATCATTAATTCCTAGATTTGTCACAAAATTATATTTTTACATATATAAAATAAATCATAATTTCTTTTGTTGGGGGGGGGGGGGGGGGGGGGGGGGGATTATATCACTCAATGTGTTTCTAATTTATCGTATTTTAGTTTGAACTTTTTTTTTTTGGAATCAACAAATTAGATCTAATTTGTCAATTATTATATTCCCTAAATCTAAGGGCAGATCCAGGCTTCTATTGGTGTGGTGTGGGCTCTAGCCTGCCCGATAATTATTTTCCTTTTTTTTTTCATATGATTTTTATTTTTGATTTTTTTTTCTTTCTAAGAATTAGCCTAAAGCAGTCCATCCTAATCCTGTCTAGTCCACCTCAGTTTATGTTTCGGGATCCGTCCCTGCGTAAATTATCATTCAGATAGATGTAACTATGCGAGATTATTTACACAAAATGTCTAGAAAATTTTAATATAAAAAATGGGCCCTAAATATCCAATTAGGAATCAGCTTATATTATTAAGGTTTACCGGGTTCAGTTCCCTGATCCGGAACCCAATATGAATATGAAATGAAGGATACTTATGTCATTTCAGTGATCACAATTATTTATTAAGTAACTTAGCCGCGGATGCAACGTGTCCAATTGTCGGTGGAAAACGAACACGCGTCAGCCGTAACTTCGAGAAAAAAGATATATGCGTCACACGACCTGTTGCGTCCAACGGAAATTCAAGAATAGTCCAGATCTTTTTTTTCCTTCATGTTTATCCTTTCACTAAAGCCACCTAATGCTTTTATTTTCTTCTTCTTATTGCTTGTTTAAATTAAAATATATTTAATCACATTTATTCTAAACTCAACTAGTAACGCACACGTGTGCATTAGCGTACATAAAATATTTGTTAAAAAATTAAATTAAAACTTTGGATATATATTTCAAATAATATCATATATTTAGTTTAAATATATTTTAAGCACTTAATATATTTAATTAAAATATATTTTTCGCTAAATATATTTTATGTAATACCGTATAGTTAGTTTAAATACAGTTCAAATACTGAATATATTTTAATTACAATTTATTTTTGGATATATGTTTAGTTAATATGATATAGTTAGTTATAAGTATTTAAAATTATTTTTACACGAGGATATAAATAAGTTCCGTATTGGTGGTAATTAATTATAAAAATTAAAATTTTAATTAATTAGTTAACGATATACAAACCGATTGAACGATTCATTTTTAAACCGTTTCAAAGCCGCATCATAATAGTAGAGATATGGCGATAAGGAAAAAGTATAAACATGATGACTGGAAGAGTTCAAATCTATGGAAAAAGTACCAACATTGTTAACAAATAATATTATCTTATGTATACTTTGGTGGGATAATTTTTTGTGGCAAATTATTTTGTGGACAAATTATTTATTGGATATTTATTTTTCTGAATTTTTTTATAAATTAAATTGAATAAGAAAAGTATACTTTAAATTTGTCTAAAAATGTAAAAAAAAAAATCGCTTAAGAAATGTCTTATTATTTTTGAAAATATGCACTATCATTGCTTTGGATGATGGCAGTATTGTTTCATGACTGGGTTTGGAAATATGCAGTGTTGTTTCAATATGAGAAGTAGTACCTATTTAAACCAATATCACGCGGTAAAAATGGGGATAAGCATGGGATTAAAAAGGTTTGGAAATTGATATGAGTTGGAATATTTCTGGGCCATTTTTAAATTTTTTTTATCTTCCTTGTTTTAGTTGTGTTTGATTGGGCTTTAAGATATTTTCATCATAAATTTTTCACTAATTATAATATTTGATAGCATATTTTCTTTTTATGAAATTATTTTCCAAAAATCAGTATTTTTCATACTTTTTTCAAAATGGTGAAAACAAAAACTAGTCTAGTCCATAGAAAAATATTAGTTTTCATGAAAATAATAATTTCTTATGAAGAATAACGACAATCAAATCCCCCAAACTAGTTTCATAGAATTTTTTCCATAAATTTCTTTTATTAATAAAATAATTTCATAAAACTAATTTATTTTTTACTTTGTAATCAAACGTCTCACCCTTAACTGTTTTATGTGTTCTTTCTTCCAGTTCGTTTGTCGTCTGATTTCTTGCACAAACTTCTATGAAGCAAATACCAAATTTCAATGATGGCTGATACTCTTTTATTCTTTATTTTCAAAATTATATCAGCTGATACTCTTTGGTGGTGGTTAATTTAATGCTTTGATTTGTAATTTATGTACCATTGTTTCGATTCTTTGTTGTCCCTTTTGTTCAGCATTGGCTTTACTTTTATAAAAATACTAGTGGAACTCGTGTTTAAAAAAATAATAAGTTCTTCATTTAAATTTTTTGTCATTAATAGTTGTATTTTATCTCTTGAATTTTCTTTTTTAAGTATCTAAACAAAAGAAAACAATTAAGAGCCTAGATGCAAAAATAATACCACGAGTCGTAAGACTCATAGCTACATTGTAAGTTCCTATTTGAATTTGTGTAGTTGAACTCTTAATTTTACTAGTATATATGTACGTACAATACACATATTTTTAATCGTCAATTGATTAACTTTTTATGTACTTGTATTTGGGAAAAACAAAAGGAATCCATTTTTGTTCATCCTCCAAAACTATGATGTTTGTTCACCCCCAAATCACATGGAGACATGTGGCAACTAAAACCACTTTAAGAGTGGTTTTGTTTACCTCCCAAAATTGGTTTGACTTAAGATTAGCCACATGTCAGCATGTGATTGGAGGGTGAACAAATACCATAGTTTTGGGGAGTGAATAAAAAAGGACTCAAAAGAAAAATATCAAAAGAGCAAACTATATTTACTTTATTTTTTTTGTATATAATTATCTAGCAGTTCTTATTAAATTTAATGAATAATTTTAATTAGTAAAATTAGGTGAGAATATATTTTGGGGAAAAAAATGGTGAAATTAACTTTTATTATTTGGTAGTATAGATAAAATTTATATTCTTGGATTCTTCACTGTCAATTGCTTAATTGGGTTGGGAAACGGATACATGAGAATTCTTATGCCTAATGCTTGTGTTTGGAAACTTTGAGTTGCATGGAATTGGAAAGAGTGATGCTATATGTACCTTCAAAAATTTTATCCTTTTATATTTTTCTGTCATGTGACACTCTCTTATTGACCCAAATAAATAGAAGGAAAAATCAGGAAAAGACATAAACGAATAGAAAGATATGAAAAAATAAAATTTTGAAGTACATAAAATATTTTTCGGTTGAAAAAATGTTTTGGACGGTCCTAATGGAACTTAACATACCTGAGAATGAACTCGGAGACATTGTTGGTAAGCAATAGACAATAGCCAAGGACGAGGAGAAAACTTTGATACAGTAAGCTGTATCAAAGTTTTGATACAACATCTGTATGACAGGTGGACCCCTCCTCTTTTTTTGTAAATTGTGTAAACAAATATATGTAGGAGGGCCCACCTGTCATACAGAGGCTGTATCAAAATTTTGATACAGCCTACTGAATCAAAGTTTAGCTCCAAGGACGAGTACTTGGCAAGTGCCTTCATCGTTCACTGTGTGTCAAGGTCTCATCGTTCATTGTGTACAAAGGCCTTAGATGGGCCGGTCGTCCGGTGTCCGGTCCCGATCCAGTTCGGTCAAAGCCGGTCTGCCCGGCTTGTTTCTCCATCCGGATTGGGTCCGGCTGCCCGGCTGCTTTTCCATCCGGGTTGGGTCCAGCCTGCCCAGAATACGATCAAACTCGGTTGACCCTGATCGCAGGCCGGCCCGGACCAGCGCATCTAACACCATGAATTGTGTATTTGGTTACCACTGTGTAGAGAAATAGAAAGTAGTCATGTAACAATTGGAATATTTTGGGATGGATGTTTGCACTTTGTACTACTCAGTAATTTTCTTTTGTTGGAGTTTATTAAAATTAAAATTATTCTTTATAAATGATCTCATATATATATGGCAATTCCAAATGTGAATTTTAATATAAATTTCTTTTTTTACTTACTTGTGCACATTGAAAGTGGTAGTCTATATGGATGGTAAGGTGGGATGTTTTACTAGAGGACAAGTTCAAAACTTCCAAGAAACAATTGTATTTCTGTCACCCATTTTATGAAAATTTTTCTTCGGAGCTAGGCCCCAAAGGCGTCTAATGACTCGGACGAGACCTCCAAGGAACAATTGTATTTCTGTCACTCATTTCATGAATTTTTTTTTCTTTGGAACTAGGCCCCAAAGAGGTCCAAAGACGCCTATCGACTCAGACAAGACCTCCAAGGAACAATTGTATTTCTGTCATTCATTTCATAAAAAAAAATTCTTTGGAGCTAACCCCAAATAGCAACTCGGACGAGGATATGGACGTGGGTGAAAAGTGAAACTTTGATGGTGCACTTTGCGCGTACGCATCAGGCTTCCTGAAAAGTCGTGCATGGCGCACAGAACGCGTGGGTCGCATCTAGCTTCTTGGGAAGTCTTCTTTTTTCTTCCGCTAAAGACAATTTGAATAATTTCTCGCACAAAATTAGTTAGATAATCGTGTGATCAAACTGTTATGTTTTTTTTGTCCCTTCAAATTTTTAATTATATAATGATATATGACTTAGATGGTGTATTTGGAGCCGTTTTCAAGCATCCAGTAGAGAGATGACAAAACTGAAGTAAAAAAAAAGACTTTTTCTAAGGGCACCACACTTTTTACTTTGGGGCAGCCCAAGAAGGTAAATTTTTTGCTAGGGATCACCCACAATTTGCTTGGGGGCAGCCCAAAAATTAGGGCAGAGGGAGGGGGGCGAGCGGAGGAAGGGTGGTCGGCGAGCTGGAGGTGGATGGCATGGGCAACCAGGCGGAGGTCGAAGCTGGAGGAGTTGTCAGCGGTGTCGGGGTCGACGGATTCGAGGATGCGGCAGGCGCGGGTGAGGAAGGAGAGGCTGTCGTTGAAGCGCTTGAGGGAGAATGAGGCGGAGCCGGCGAGGTGGAGGGACATGGCGAGGGGGACGGGGATGGAGTCTGGGGTGCGGTCAAGGATCTCGAGGGAGCGGATAGCGAAGCCTAGGATTTTAGAGGGGTCGGAGTCGAGGTGCTGGCCGACCTTGAGGCAGGCGAGGGCGAGGGAGGGCGGGACCGGAGAGGATCCGGTGGAGGAGGGGGAGGGGGTCTTGGTGGAGGAGGAAGGAGTGGAAGAGCTATGGGTTTCGTACAGTTGGAACACGTACAGTTGGGTGTCTTCGTCGATGCGGACTGCAGCTAAGTTGGCAGTCCTCCTTTATGTTAGTGGCAGTCCTAAGACTGCCAACTTGTTGGCAGTCCTCCTTTATGTGAGGACTGCCAACTTGCTGGCAGTCCTAGGACTGCCACTACGTTGGCGGGTCCCACTTGCTGGAGAAAATTGGATTGTCCCCAAGTAAAAAAATTGGTGGCAAACTTGTAATTTTTTTTGAACATTTTTGGAGTGTCCCCAAGTAAAAAGTGTGGTGTCCTTATAAAATGCCAAAAAAAAAGTGGGGGTATTACCAATTGGGCCACAGATCATCCAAAAGGCCATAAGCTTATATAAGGCTCGGACTACCAATTTCAGGCCGTTAGTCCCAACCCTAACCGTAGCCCTAGTTATATCGATCGCTCGCGCTGTCCCCCTCCCAAAACCCTAATCCCAAACCATGACGGAGATCAAGGAAGACGACGATCTCCAAACCCTAGATCAGCAGAACCAGAAGAGGAAGCCCGATCTCGAGTGTGTCGAGGAAGGAGAGAACGACGAGGTCGAGAAGAAGAAGAGGAAGCAGCAGACCGAGGTCCAAGAAGAGGACAATGAGGAGGAGGAGGAGGAAAAGGAGGTGGTGAAGGCATTAGACAAGGGGAAAGGGAAGATGATAATGGAAGAGGAGGAAGAAGAAGAAGGAGAAGAGGACGACGACTCGGATTCCGACTCCGATGACAGCGGAGAGTTCGTTGGAGGCGAGGAGGGGGAGGACGACAGCGACTTCTGCGACGATCCGCTGGCGGAGGTCGACCTCGACAACATCCTCCCCTCCAGGACCAGGCGGCGGGCCCCGCCTGAGCCTGGGGCGTATCTGGTCCCCGATCGAGACGGGGACGAGGACGAGGACGATGAGGAAGACGACCCAGACGAGACAATTTGAGGTAATTTTGGTTGAAAATTTAATTAATTAAGTTTCGCACACACTATTATTTTAGTAGAGATATGTAATCTTAATTGGGAACTCTTTGATTTTGCATTATAGTACTGTACCCGAACCTAACCCCCTAATTAGTATATTAACATTTTGGAGCAGTTGTAGTATAAAAATAATAAAAGATTATCATGATCGAGAAAAAATTTCGTTGTAGTAATATCGTAGGAAGCATGCACACTCTAAAAATTGGTGTCGGACACGCTAGACACAACAGACACTACAAAGTACACTAGTAACTAGTTAATGCCAAAAATCAAGGTCGTATCTGTGTCGCCATGTCTGTATCCTGTTGTATTCTTGTCCGTGGAAAATAGTAATACCCTAGCCCTTCATTGGTATGTTAAGATTCTTAATCATGAACAAACCATTCTGAAGCAGTTTTAGTGTAAAGAAGTAATCTTGAGAAATATATGACTTACACTATAGTATACGCTAGCAAGTACGGGCACTCCAATTATGTCATACACGTCGGTCACGACGCCAACATTCCAAATTACAGTAGGTAACACCATAATTAAGGTTCTGTAACATGTCATGTACATGCAACATAGATAATACCTTAATTAGCATGGTAAGATTCTTAATAACTAAACCACGTTGGAGCCGTTGTAGTACAAAGTGCCAATTTTGGTCGAAAAAGCTTTGGTTTGCTGTACAATATAATACTTTAACTCTAGCCTATTAACTCCTATCCTAACCTAATGCTAAACTTGAATGCTAACTCTTTTGTACACAATGTAGAAACAACCACGAATGCTAACTCTTTTGTATACATTGTCGAAATGCTTTCATTACGATGATCATTATTTTATTGACATTTATTTAGTCTTGTTTGAGTTTTTATGAAGGTGTATTTTGATAATTGAGTTATTCTTCAACAAATTTAAGCATGTCTGTTATACTTTCTTTAAAACTTCCTAACAACCCTTGGTTAATGTTTTTATATGCAATGTAATCTGCTTCAAAATTAAAAAGAAAAGAGAGTTAATAGTAGCATATAGCAACACCAGTGGATATGTCAAAGAAATACGAAACTTATAGTTAATAGCATCTGAAGTGCTGTTTAAATGTATAATTTTTTTTGAACCTGTGGGTCTTTATCTTCAGATATGGAGATCCCAAGTCTAGAGTCTCTAGACAATCCATTTACACCCATAAGTAGAACTGTCAGTTTATCAAGATTGTGATGTATAACAAATGCTATTTGCTGCAAGAAACTGTATCCAATTTATGTCTGCATTGTGCTAGTTTATTAGAAAATACCTTCTTAGTACTGAAATACAACCAGAGCTTGTTTAATATTGTTTTGAGCATTTATGATAGCATTCTAATACTTCCAATACATATAATTGACCACATAATTATTTGGTGAATAGCCTGAGCCTGTGGCCTAATAACCAGCTGAATTCCACTTGGGTCTTCCTAAGAAACTATGGGATAATAAAGGCCATCTTGTTAAAATTTCGAATTGTATTGAAGTTAATCTTTCTATAAATTTGATATACTTAGTTTAAATAATAAATACAGGAACCATAGATCAATACAAATAGTTAGCAGGAACAGAGACAATAAGGTTTCAGTGTTCTAAAACTCGGCCTAGGCGGCAGCCGGCCCACCGATTATGGCCTAGACGGACATTAAAATTTCAAAAAAAAAAATCAATTTTTTTAATTACCTGACCACCGCCTGCCGCCGGGGGGGGGGGGGGTGAATAGAGTGTGTGTGTGCAGCGGAAAATAATCACCAATTAAAAATTAAACTATGACATAGATATAAGAGACAGTAAATAAAGATAGAGAATTCAAACTCAGTGACACATCGATATATACTGGTATCCCTCTGAGAGGACTAATCCAGTCTCGAGTACTCTTGCTCGATGTTAATCCACTATGACACAAGCTTTAACTGAGAGCTTGCAGTCTCTTACAACACCGTGCTTGGTGACGAGCGCACGACCAGCTCCACAACACACACCGTGCTTGGTGACGAGCGCACGACCAGCTCCACAACAGGAAAAGTTGTTGAACTTGGAACGACCTCTTTACAACTCTTGAAACACCAAAAGATTCTAAATCAACTCTGATAGTACTGACTTTTGGCTAAGAGATGTATAGGTATGATTTGAAAATCTTAGATCGTTTGAAAACACTTGAGTAGTAGAGAAGAGAGAATGAAGAATGAATGAATGAATTGAAATGAAAAGTTCTTCTCTATTTATAGGTGTTTTCTCGAACCGAACTCTGGCAGAGTTCGGATGCAATATCTCGCAAAGAGACGTTGTTCGCTGATTTGGAGGCAACAGAAGTTTGAATCATTTTTTTTGACCGAACTCGGTTAGAGTTCGGACCGAACTCGGGCCGAACTCGGTTACGAGTTCTGTCAGGAGATATTTGAAAATCATTTGTAAAAACAGTTTTCAAAATATGTTTTTGGTTATTTGTAAAATCATTTGTAAAGGCTATTTTTAAAATATGTTTTTGAAATGTTTTGTAAATGAAATACGAATGGTAAATAGGTAGGCTTTTGGAATGTGGACAGTTTTAACCCTAAGCCAGTATTACCAAAACTGATTTTACAAAATAAATCCTAGACTCAATAAAATATAAAATACAGAATAAAATGAGAAATGAGTCTTCTGAAGATTTGATGATGTTGACGCTTTGTTTGATGCAGTACATCGTCCGTTGAATTTGATTTCATGTATCCTGAAATGATTAGCAGCATTTTCTATATTTTGTGTATTGACTTAAGTGTATGTTGATTATCGAAATCGGGTGTGACCATGGAATGGGCCAACAATCTCTCCCATTTTGATAATTGACAAACTTGAGTCTATACCAAAATATATTTATATGAAATAGAACAAAATACAAAGTACCTGAAAAAAATGAGATGTTTTGATTTTGTTTTTGGATTTGTATATGCTTTGCTTTTTGGTATTGTACTCTTTTTCTTCCCCTTTGTCAAGTAGTAAAATGACGTGGCTCCCCCGTAATATGTGAAGCCAACAATAGACAAACACAAGACAAAGTGAAGCAAAAAGACATAATCACAGCATAAGACATATGGAAACAACTAATATAGAAAGAAACAGCTCATAATAAACTGAAACAGTCATGAAAATTTCCACTAATAATCCAAAAGTACAACTGAAAATGTCTAACTAATCAGTTTAGACATGAAATAAAAAAAACTACATCAACTGAGCATCATCTAACAAATGTCCACTAGCCCATAGCTGAATCCACGTCACATCGTGGGATTGTCCGCACCAGGAGCCTCATGAGGAAAGTAGGCTGTAGTCGGGTCGAAATACTGAAAGGAAGCCTCATCAGTAAATCGAGGACCCGGAAAGGTAGGGTGAGGTAAGATGGTGACTGAATGGACAGGATCATGAGCCAGGCTGTAGTGGAGGTCAGCAATGCCATTCCTCAGCACCTGGGCCTGAGAAATGTGCCGGAACTTCGAATCCAGATGACGTTGCGTAGAGACAGCAACAAAGTCATCAAAGCGCTGATAGAACGTCTGATCAAATCCTGGGACAGGGGCCGGAGCAGGAGGAGCATCAGCAGGAGGGACCTCAGCATCAGCAGCTGGAGCAGGATGAGCTCCAGGAGGCAGAGGTGGAGCAGGAAATCGACGAGATCTAGTCAGCTCGACAGGAGTGGAGGAGATGACACACGTCTCAAGATCAATCTCGAAACGTCGAAAGATAGAAGCTAAGTGCATTGGATATACTAGATTCCTACCTGCATTTCTGCAGTTAAGCATCCAGGACATTACAGTTTTTGGGAATAGAGAATGGGATGCCAAAGTGAATATGATACAAAGCAGATAGTTCCATAAAGGTTACTTCATCAGTAGAACCTTTCTTTGGAAGAAGGACGGAGAAAACCATACGATGAAGTTCATAGAAGGTTTGGTTCAAATTTTTGGCAAAAATTCTACGGGGAACAGGGTTAGGATGACAGATTAGTTCCCTGAAGGAAGCAAGAGTGACATCAACAGGGAATTGAATATGATAGATGTCAACCAAGGCATCACCAAAATCAGGAATATGGAAGAATTCGCTGATGTCGGTGGCGCTAAATTCCAATTCTTGCCCAGCAACGCAAGAATAGAAATTTTCGTTTGGTTTTACTTGCAGGTTGCAGTAAAACATACGGACGGCGTTGTCATAAATATTTTCTTGTACCTCGAAGAAATCTCGGTACCCAAGTTGGTCAAAGTTGGAGCGTACTCAAAGAAAGTAGTAAAATTTACAAAAGCTCCAGTACAAATACGACGACCAGAAAAAGAGTCGAACCAGAGATCCGAAAAATCTTTGTCCGGGAACAAAGTAGAGTCATATTCATCGGGATCTCTAGGTCGTGCTGGACTGAATAGACTAGCAGGGGTGTATTCAGAAGAAGAGGAGACATCTTGGGAAGTGGTTCCTCTATGACGCTTGGGGGCCATGAGAAAATAGAGAGAAAGTACCTTTTTGAAGAAAAAGGAAGGAGGAACAAGATGATCGCCCACTAGATCTCTTCGGAACCTTGCTAGGATGAAGGAGGAGAAGCTTCTAGGAAGAGAGGAGTGATTTCCACGAGTTGTTGTGTGGAGAAAGTGGAAGAAAAGATGGGTTTTATAGGCACTAGGGCCGGCTGTTCGGTTCTGGAATTAATACAGCGCTGACCGAACTCGGTCCGAATTCGGTGCATTCCCGAGACAGTCAATGCATTCTGGTAGGTTTAAAAGTAGAATTTAATAACTTTGACTGTAATATTAAATAACGACTGTTATTTTTGGGTTAACTGTAGGGGTTGTTCCAGCTAACGGAGGTTCACCGGGGAACTCTTAAATACCGTTTCGCTTCGACCGTAGTCGTGGTGACAGATATACCCTTTTTAAGTTTGTACCCAAAAACAATTTTCGTTAAATAAATAATAAAGTATCAAGTCATAAATTCAATTTTAATTACCATATACATTATGAGTCTGAGAATTCAAGAATGCCGAGCTCACGCCTCAAAATGTTAAAACGGTCTTCAGCCAATGGTTTAGTGAATATATCTGCTAGTTGATGATCAGTGTCAATAAATTCTAGGCAGATATCCCCGTGTTGTTGATGATCACGAAGGAAATGATGTCTAATTTCTATGTGCTTTGTGCGTGAATGACAAATAGGGTTCTTAGTCAGATTTATAGCACTAGTGTTGTCACAATAAATAGGAACATTAGTGTAGTGCAGATTGTAGTCCTCTAAGGTTTGCTTCATCCACAAAATCTGAGCACAACAACGTCCTGCGGCGATATACTCAGCCTCAGTTGTTGATAATGCTACTGAATTTTGTTTCTCTCTAAACCTAGAGACTAAGGCCTTTCCTAAGAAATGACATGTGCCACTTGTACTTTTACGGTCCACTTTGCATCCAGCAAAATCCGCATCCGAGTAACCTATAAGGTCAAAGGATTTGGTTTTGGGATACCATAAGCCAACTGTAGAAGTTCCTTTAAGGTATCAGAAGATACGCTTAACGGCACTAAGATGTGATTCCTTAGGGTTTGCCTGATAACGTGCACAAATGCAAACGCTAAACATAATATCAGGGCGACTAGCAGTTATGTATAATAAACTACCAATCATACCTCGATACTTACGCTGATCGACAGGTTTGCCACTTTCATCAGCATCAAGCTTTGTAGATGTAGCCATAGGCGTCCCGATTGGCTTTACATTCTCGAAGTCGTACTTTTTCAGTATGTCCTTCGTGTATTTAGCTTGGTTGATGAATGCTCCGTTCGAGTGCTGTTTGATTTGAAGTCCTAGGAAGAAGTTTAGCTCTCCCATCATACTCATCTCAAATTCACTCTGCATACACTTGGCAAAATTTTGACAGAGTTTTTCATTAGTAGAACCAAATATAATGTCATCTACATAAATTTGCACTAGAAGAATATCATCATTCATGGATTTAATAAATAAAGTAGTATCAATTTTTCCTTTCGAAAATCCATTATCAAGTAAGAAGGCGCTTAGGCGTTCATACCAAGCACGAGGTGCTTGTTTGAGTCCATAAAGTGCTTTCTTAAGCTTGAAGACGTGATCAGGTTTTTGAAAATCTTCAAAACCAGGGGGTTGTTTCACAAAAACTTCTTCTTTCAAAAATCCATTTAAAAATGCGCTTTTCACGTCCATTTGAAAAAGTTTAAAATCATTAAAACATGCAAATGCACAAAACATGCGGATGGCTTCTAGTCTAGCAACAGGAGCATAGGTCTCATCATAATCAATTCCTTCTTCTTGATTATAACCTTGTGCCACTAGACGTGCTTTGTTGCGTAGAACTTGTCCATCTTCACTGAGTTTATTTCGGAACACCCATTTGGTACCAATTATAGATTGACCAATTGGTTTAGGAACAAGTTCCCAAACTTGGTTTCTCTCAAATTGATTAAGTTCTTTTTGCATGGCAGAAATCCAAAACTCATCAGTAAAAGCATCATCTACATTCTTAGGTTCTATTTTTGAAATAAATGCTACATTTGCTACTAATTCAGAATCTTTAAGAGATGAACGTGTACTTACACCTTTGGATACATCACCTATAATGAGAGTTTCTGGATGATCTGGCTTGAATCTCAATGATTCAAATCTTTGGGCCATATCTTTCACAAGGCTCTTCTCAGTTCCTGCATCTTCGAAACTTTTATCAGTCCTTGCCTCTTGGGTCAGATCTTTCTCAGAACTCTTCTTAGTCTTTGTATGTGTATCTTCATCATTACTGTCGCTAGATTTGTGACTATTTAACTCATCAAAGGTAACATTAATAGTCTCTTCAACAATCATAGATCTTTTATTGAAAATTCTATATCCCTTACTCTTAGCAGCATATCCGAGAAATATCCCGTCATCTGCTTTGGAGTCGAACTTTTCCAAGTTATCCTTGGTGTTTAGGATAAAACAGCGACAACCAAAAACTTTGAAATAAGAAATGTTTGGAATTCTTCCAAACCAAAGCTCATATGGTGTTTTCTTCGAGATTGGTCGAATTAACACCATATTTAAAACATGACAGGCTGTACTAACAGCTTCTGGCCAAAAATATTTAGGAAGATTATACTGATTCAGCATGACTCTAGCCATTTCGCTTAGAGTACGATTCTTCCGCTCCACAACACCATTCTGTTGGGGAGTTCTAGGACAAGAAAATTCGTGGTAATATCCACTATCATCACAAAACTTTTTGAAATCAGAATTTTCGAATTCGCCACCATGATCACTTCGGATACTAGTAATCATGAAGCCTTTTTCGTTTTGTACCTTTTTGCAAAATACACCAGTCATGTGTCGCGAACATCCGCTATCGAGGATCCATTTGCTTCTAGCATGAGAGGGTTGAGGGTCCACCTACAAGACAAGTAGATGAATCCTTTGGTACCCATTTTCTGAAGGGTCCACTCAGATTAGCTTTAGGTCTCCAGACTAAAGTATGGTTGTCAACAAGCTTTCTTGCAAGACAATATTGTGATATGTGCCCGTGCGTACCACAATATGTGCAAGTCAGTTTAGTGGTAGAAACTGTGTTTGCAAGCTTGTTTTGTTTGGAGAACCTATAAGTGAAAGCATGATGATGTTCGTGTTTCTTCTGTGCTTTCTTGTGTTTAGTCCTTTTAGGTGTATGCTTAGCATTAGGACTAATCTTAGGCTGTGTCACAGGTATTGCCTGTTTGCCTAACTTGATTTCTAACTTTTTAGAAATCGCAATAGACTCTTCGTATCTAGCTGTCATATCTAGGAGTCTTTGTTCAGTTACTAAGTGCATCTTCTTCTCTATGTCATAAAGCTTTTGTACTTTGACATAGTCCATTTCTTTCTTTTCAATATTGAGGATAGCCTCATGATAGTCTACCTTGAGTTTGGCTATCTCTTCCGTGTTACCGGTAGTAGATGTCTCTTTAATATCTTCAATCAGATTGGACAGTCTAGCTATCTCGGTTGTGTGTGCCTTAATCTCTTTTCGAGATTGCTTATACTTGTCGAGCACAGTTTTGTGATCTTCAAGTAGTTCGCTAAAGGCATTCTCTAATTCATCGAAAGTGAAATCATCAAACAAAGGGTTAGATGATACCTTATCAAATGCCATGAGACAAACATTTGCATTGCCGCAGGGTCTGTCTTCTTCTTCTGTATCACTGGCATCGCTTTCGTGCCAGATGCTTGTGTTGGCATACTTTCGACCAGATGTTGCTTTTCTGCTTGATCTTGATCTATCGTATGGACTGCTTTTCTTGGTGGTTGGACAGTCCTTCTTCATATGCCCTGACTTCTTGCATCCAAAGCATATAGTTTCATCTTCGTTGCTTTCTTGGACATCTTTCTTCTTTCTGCTTGTGAACTTTAGATATTTCTTGAAGTTCTTTACAAGTAGGGCTCGTTCATCACCACTTGACGATTCTTCATCGGAATCGTTGTATGTTGATTTTCTTGCTTGAGCTTTGAAGGCAATAGATTTCTCCTTTGGTGTTGCTTCTTCAAAATCTTGCAAGTCGAGTTCATGGGTCATGAGTTTGCCCATCAGCGTTTCCAGAGTCTTCGAATTCGGACCAAGTTCGGTCGGCGCTGTATTAATTCCAGAACCGAACAGCCGGCCCTAGTGCCTATAAAACCCATCTTTTCTTCCACTTTCTCCACACAACAACTCGTGGAAATCACTCCTCTCTTCCTAGAAGCTTCTCCTCCTTCATCCTAGCAAGGTTCCGAAGAGATCTAGTGGGCGATCATCTTGTTCCTCCTTCCTTTTTCTTCAAAAGGTACTTTCTCTCTATTTTCTCATGGCCCCCAAGCGTCATAGAGGAACCACTTCCCAAGGTGCCTCCTCTTCTTCTGAATACACCCCTGCTAGTCTATTCAGTCCAGCACGACCTAGAGATCCCGATGAATATGACTCTACTTTGTTCCCGGACAAAGATTTTTCGGATCTCTGGTTCGACTCTTTTTCTGGTCGTCGTATTTGTACTGGAGCTTTTGTAAATTTTACTACTTTCTTTGAGTACGCTCCAACTTTTGACCAACTTGGGTACCGAGATTTCTTCGAGGTACAAGAAAATATTTATGACAACGCCGTCCGTATGTTTTACTGCAATCTGCAAGTAAAACCAAACAGAAATTTCTATTCTTGCGTTGTTGGGCAAGAATTGGAATTTAGCGCCGCCGACATCAGCGAATTCTTCCATATTCCTGATCTTGGTGATGCCTTGGTTGACATCTATCATATTCAATTCCCTGCTGATGTCACTCTTGCTTCCTTCAGGGAACTAATCTGTCATCCTAACCCTGTTCCTCGTAGAATTTTTGCCAAAAATTTGAACCAAACCTTCTATGAACTTCATCGTATGGTTTTCTCCATCCTTCTTCCAAAGAAAGGTTCTACTGATGAAGTAACCTTTATGGAACTATCTGCTTTGTATCATATTCACTTTGGCATCCCATTCTCTATTCCCAAAACTGTGATGTCCTGGATGCTTAACTGCAGAAATGCAGGTAGGAATCTAGTATATCCAATGCACTTAGCTTCTATCTTTCGACGTTTCGAGATTGATCTTGAGACGTGTGCCATCTCCAACACTCCTGTCGAGCTGACTAGATCTCGTCGATTTCCTGCTTCACCTCTGCCTCCTGGAGCTCATCCTGCTCCAGCTGCTGATGCTGAGGTCCCTCCTGCTGATGCTCCTCCTGCTCCGGCCCGTCCCGTCCCAGGATTTGATCAGACGTTCTATCAGCGCTTTGATGACTTTGTTGCTGTCTCTACGCAACGTCATCTGGATTCGGAGTTCCGGCGCATTTCTCAGGCCCAGGTGCTGAGAAATGGCATTGCTGACCTCCACTACAGCATGGCTCATGATCCTGTCCATCCAGTCACCATCTTACCTCACCCTACCTTTCCGGGTCCTCGATTTACTGATGAGGCTTCCTTTCAGTATTTCGACCCGACTACAGCCTACTTTCCTCATGAGGCTCCTGGTGCGGACAACCCCACGATGTGACGTGGATTCAACTATGGGCTAGTAGACATTTGTTAGATGATGCTCAGTTGATGTAGTTTTTTTTTTATTTCATGTCTAAACTGATTACTTAGACATTTTTAGTTGTACTTTTGGATTATTAGTGGAAATTTTCATGACTGTTTCAGTTTATTATGAGCTGTTTCTTTCTATATTAGTTGTTTCCATATGTCTTATGCTGTGATTATGTCTTTTTGCTTCACTTTGTCTTGTGTTTGTCTATTGTTGGCTTCACATATTACGGGGGAGCCAAGTCATTTTACTACTTGACAAAGGGGGAGAAAAAGAGTACAATACCAAAAAGCAAAGCATATACAAATCCAAAAACAAAATCAAAACGTCTCATTTTTTCAGGTACTTTGTATTTTGTTCTATTTCATATAAATATATTTTGGTATAGACTCAAGTTTGTCAATTATCAAAATGGGGGAGATTGTTGGCCCATTCCATGGTCACACCCGATTTCGATAATCAACATACACTTAAGTCAATACACAAAATATAGAAAATGCTGCTAATCATTTCAGGATACATGAAATCAAATTCAACGGACGATGTACTGCATCAAACAAAGCGTCAACATCATCAAATCTTCAGAAGACTCATTTCTCATTTTATTCTGTATTTTATATTTTATTGAGTCTAGGATTTATTTTGTAAAATCAGTTTTGGTAATACTGGCTTAGGGTTAAAACTGTCCACATTCCAAAAGCCTACCTATTTACCATTCGTATTTCATTTACAAAACATTTCAAAAACATATTTTAAAAATAGCCTTTACAAATGATTTTACAAATAACCAAAAACATATTTTGAAAACTGTTTTTACAAATGATTTTCAAATATCTCCTGACAGAACTCGTAACCGAGTTCGGCCCGAGTTCGGTCCGAACTCTAACCGAGTTCGGTCAAAAAATGATTCAAACTTCTGTTGCCTCCAAATCAGCGAGCAACGTCTCTTTGCGAGATATTTGCATCCGAACTCTGCCCGAGTTCGGTTCGAGAAAACACCTATAAATAGAGAAGAACTTTTCATTTCAATTCATTCATTCTTCATTCTCTCTTCTCTACTACTCAAGTGTTTTCAAACGATCTAAGATTTTCAAATCATACCTATACATCTCTTAGCCAAAAGCCAGTACTATCAGAGTTGATTTAGAATCTTTTGGTGTTTCAAGAGTTGTAAAGAGGTCGTTCCAAGTTCAACAACTTTTCCTGTTGTGGAGCTGGTCGTGCGCTCGTCACCAAGCACGGTGTGTGTTGTGGAGCTGGTCGTGCGCTCGTCACCAAGCACGGTGTTGTAAGAGACTGCAAGCTCTCAGTTAAAGCTTGTGCCATAGTGGATTAACATCGAGCAAGAGTACTCGAGACTGGATTAGTCCTCTCAGAGGGATACCAGTATATATCGCTGTGTCACTGAGTTTGAATTCTCTATCTTTATTTACTGTCTCTTATATCTCTGCCATAGTTTAATTTTTAATTGGTGATTATTTTCCGCTGCACACACACACTCTATTCACCCCCCCTCTAGAGATGCTCAACGGTCCTACAGTGGTGGTGGTGGTGGTGGTGATGGTGTTGGTGACGGTGATGGTGAGGAGAGGAGGGGGGTGGGTGTGCACAGTCTGTGCCCTCTCTCTCTCCTCTCTTCCCCCTTAATAAAAAAAAGAAAGGAAAAAAGAAAAGAAAAGGAGCCAAAGGGATTCGAACCTCAGCTCTTTGAGAGAGCTAAAGTTACAACCAACCTACTAACCAGAAGAGCATTTAGAGACTTGTGTTAATATTCAACATACATATTATACTTATATATACTACATGTATATAAAAAAAAACAGTTCGGCCTCCTAGGCGGCCTAGGCGCTAGGCGGCCCTTTGGCGCACCGAACCCGCCAAGCGAAATTTATAACATTGGGAACAATATAAATTCATTGTCCTAAATTGTGGTGTTGGCTGCGATTTGCGATTGTTAAATAATAAGGTGATGGTTTTTGACATGGTGCAACAGAGACAATAAGGTTGGCAGGAAAAATAGAAATTCATTGTCCTAAAAATCTGGCATTGGCTGCAATTTGCGATTGTTTTTGTCATTTTTGACATGTTGCAACAGAGACAATAAAGTTAGCAGGAAAGATAGGATCATAGTTGAAGGCGATGCTAGTATAACACTATAACAGGAAATGACCAAATTGAACCTGGAGAGAGGCGGTAAAATCCATATGGTTTGAGGCGGGACATGACCAACTCTGGCAACCGTGGAAGGGCTACCTCCCTCACACCTTGTATGAGGTAAGGGCTATCTCCATGCCTCAAAGTTTTTGAAAAAAAGGAAAAACAAAACAAAAGGAAACATAAAGTGCCCCTAGGTGTGCCTTTTTCTTGGTTGCGCCTTGCTGAAAGTCGTGCCTTAGGCGCGCCTTGGGTGCGTCCGGAGAAAGGCATCTCACCTAGTGAGGTGCGAGGCACAGTTGCTGCACCTTGCTGCGTGGTGCGACTTTGACTACCATGTGTGGTTCTTCCAAATCTTAGATTTACTATATATGATATTTTCATTTTCTACTTGCGTTTAAAAATGTCTTCCAAATCTTCCAAATCTTGTGTGGTTCTTGTATGATTATGTCAGCACTTCTTACATATGAAAAATCTTCAAATTATTTGAATTTTAGTTCCTAAGAGTTAAATTTATTATATATTTCTATTTGAATATATTAACAATGAATCTATCCTTTATTTGGACGAATTGCCTGTATTTCCTGTAAATGACTTTGTTGCCAGAAATTAAAAAGGGATCAAGGGACTTCACTGCGGAGTCTGTGCTCCTGAATTGGCATCGGCTTTCACCATTCTGTAGCAATGTATCAAATTGAAATGCAAAGAGATCAGTGCGACTTTTGATTTTTGTTCCCGAGTCAGTAACATCAGAATTATGATCTTTTTTTTTCCAACTATTATTACATTTAAAAGGAACTACAGTTACAATCCGAGTCACTTATTTGTATGTAATTTTGATGCTTAATAGACAAATATGGTCAGAAAAGCTATGTTTAAGGTTTTACTTTTGACTGAACATAGTGGATCTTGGGCTCGTTTTGATTGAAATTTATATCTTAATCTCACTGCTGCAGTCTATTATTTTGATTTTATGTTACATAATAGTTTAGTGGCTTGTGTATCATAGTAACTGTTCACCCTTTCTGTGTTACTGATCCAGGTGACTGACTTTGGGGTATGGAAGTCATTGGGATGCTTGGCGATTGGCTCATTCTAAATGTGTTCCGAGCGCTGGAGATGTTTTCCCCCTAATATTGAGCTTATGCTTACAAGTACAAGTATGTGGAAGTGTTGCCTGCAGTCTTTTAGGAAACCTGGAAGTTGTAACCATCTAAAGTGTAGGGGTGGATGGGCATTATGGTGGTCACACAGTTATCCTTGATATTTTATATGCAACATTTTCAATTTTCAGTCTCCTTAAAAATCATTTTCTTGAACCAATTTAGCACAATCATTCCAAGTTCTAATCACTATTACCACTCTGATAATGGTAGTAGCCCAGTTTCGTAGGGGATGCAAAATCATGACTTTGACAAAGCTTTATTGAGTCAACTCTAATCTACACCCATTCTAGATGCAGGTGTGGATGGATCCTTTATATATATATTATATATATTATATATATATATATATATATATATATATAAAGTTCGGCGTGGGGAGCCCCGCCCCTTGCACCATCGGATCAGGGGGTCCACGTTGGGCCCGCACGTGGTCCATTCGATCGCGTGCGCGTGCGTTCATTCGATCAGGGGTCCACGTTGGGCCCGCGCGAGGGCGCGCGACGAGACGACCATGGCACGTGGGCCGCACGACAAGACGGCCATGGCGCGGGAGCAGCACGACGAGAGGGGGGGGGGGGGGGGGAGGTGCGGCGGCTATGGTTGCGCGGGGGGGGGGGGGGGGGGGGGGGGGGGGGGGGGGGGGGGGGTGGGGGGCAGAGCGGGGTGGCGGCGACTGCCATGGCTCGAGGCGCACGGTGCTGCGGGGGAGGAGGCGAAGTGGATTTTTGTTCAAATTTTTTGTCAAAGGAGTTGTCGTAATTTGGAGGACAATTTTCGTCAAAATAGGTGTATATTATACATTATGGTAATCGGATGGGGTACACCGTAAATTTTTACACAAACAGGGTCGGACACGATCCTATACCTAAAAGTTTGGAGAAAAGTCAAAGTACTGTTGGCACAATCTAGCAAAATGGGTACTCAAGTCCTCAATTTGTTCAAGATAAAAGTCTGAAGTCTACATTAAATTCTAGTTTATGTGAAAGGTGGCAGCTACTAATAAACAAACCACGCGTTGAACCTCCTGAAAATCCTCTGGTTCTGGTGAATCTTCAAATTTTGACTTGTATACATTCACATTAAACCCATCAAAGTTGAAAGCAAGCCAGCCAAGCCAAGACTAGGTGGGATCATTAGAAAAAAGAGAGGCTGCATGTCCAAGTCTTTTATCAGTAGATATGCACAGCTATTTGCATGTCCATATCAGTAGCTACGCTTAGGGCTGCAAATGAGCGAAGTCGTTCGCGAGCTGCTCGAAGCTCGGGTCGAGATAAAAGTTCGTTTGAGCTCGGTTCGTTACTAAACAAGCTGAGCTCAAGCTTATTTCGAGCTCGTTTAATAAACGAGCCAAGCTCAAGCTTAGAAGTACTTCACTCGTTTGAGCTCGCGAGCTGGCTTGTTTAGAAGCTCATAAGAGGTCGTTTAGGAGCTTGTTTAGAAGCTCGTTTATTCTTTGTTGAATTCTAATTATTATTATTTTTGTGCATTGTATATTTCTATGTCCTTAATATTGATATTAAGGAATCTTTTAAATTAAAATTTTATAAATAAATTGTTAATATTACATATACTTGAATTCAACTTAAACTAAATTGAAATCGAGCTCATTAAGATTGAAATCAAGCTTAATGAACTTGAAATTTTGTTGAGCGAGCTTGATTTGAATTTATCAAGCTTGTTTATCAAGCTTGCTTATCAAGCCAAGCTCGAGCTCAAACCAAGTCAAGCTCAAGTTTAATATAAACAAGTTCAAGCCAAGCTCAATTCTAAAATAAAAATTTTATCTAGCTTGAGCTCGAGTTTGAGCTCATTATAGTCAAGCCAACTCAAGCTTACAAAAGCTTGGCTCGACTTGGCTCGTTTGCAGCCCTAGCTACGCTACACTTGGGTGGCTCAATTTATATCAAAAACGGGACGAAGAGAGCAATTACTCTGACTTGCCAACAAACTGTGCTCTGACACGCATTTTGTACGCGGCTTGTGCTGAATAATTTCTGAAAGGAGTTGATTGTGGCATGATTGATCAGTGATCATCCACATACAGAGGGACTTTCTGCATGCATGTAAACGTTGGACATGGTATGAACTATGAAGTATGTTGTACATATGTCAGGTCAGAGATGATATAT